>MU223541.1:1494964-1519243 GCA_018584345.1 Thuja plicata | reverse complement strand
TAAAAATAAACACACGATTACCAAGTTAATTATGTGAAAATATGAGTGATAAGGCTGATAAAATGATGTTTAGACCAAGATGTATGATAAAATGTGCAGTATTGACCAATGTTGGGAACAAATGAAGTAAAGTCGCAATTTTTGAAACTGTCGCAAAATGACACTGTGCTACTGAAAACATCTTAAGCACCTTTGATTTGGTTCCTGATTGAGTAAAAAGAGAATAAAAATGAATTTGTAGTTGTCTGGGAGGAGTTTTGGAAACCCTAAATGTCTCAAAAGACCCATATAAGCCTCCAAAATTACCATTTCACTATTCATTTTCACTTTCCTCCATAGAAATTTAGAGAGCTCTGCAAAGAAGATGGTAGTCCCCGTGAGGAAGCACCATTTTTAGATGAGTTTCCGACATCAGCGACCAGCCGACTACCCATCGCTGGTAAGTGCTCGATAAACTACCCTGTGAATTTTGCAATTTTCAATTTCATGCATTTTTGTGATTTTTAGAGCTAGTTGAATTTAAGATCGCATCCTGGATTCTAGATCGCATCCTGCCAATCCCGAGTCGCATCCAGTTTTTCCCGAATCGCATCCAGTGTTAATGCTTTTGTCTTGTTTTGAGTGAAAATTCATTAGGGGATCTCATCCCGTTTGCTTAGTATCGTATCCCGCGTTTAGGATCGCATCCCATATTTCGGGGATCGCATCTGGAAAATGCAATCGCATCCTGTATTTCCAGGATCGCATCTGGTAGAAGACTTAGATTTTTAATGTGTTTTGATCTGTATGTGTCCTACGAACTTGGAATGACTTAGCGGAGTAGGAGTCTACCCCTTGTCGTAGATAGGATTATGATGTTTTATTGTTGTGTCCAAAATCAGGCCCAGTTTGAGGTAGTCGCATTTTGCGGCACTTACCTGGCGCACGTCCTTGCATTGTCGGGACATTTATCAGATGACGAGCAGACGACTGTGGTCCGATGTGGATTACGGTCCTTGATAGGTTTACCTGAGATCGGGGTAAACCGTGGGTTATTGACTGCTCTGGCTGAGAGATGACATTCTGGGCACAACACCTTCCATTTACCGACAGGAGAGATTACTGTGACTCTAGAGGATGTCTGGAGGATACTCCGCATACCGATGGTTGAACATGAGGTTTTCTTTGAGTCCAGAGCTGGTGTGGCGATTGGTACTGCACGCAGATTCTTTCAGGATGACACCATAGACCGGAGATACTTGTCATGGGATTACATGGTCAATCACTATGATCGATTAGTTGTGTACTTAACAGGTTTGGAAGGCGGCATCCTCATGTCGGATAGGGGTCAGCATGGATTCCTGGTTGGCTGGGTGAGCATGGTTGAGAAGATGGTCTTCCACCGTCGACATTTTGCTTGGGGGAGCTGTATATTAGCTCACATGTACAGAGAGCTCCATGAGATTTTATACCATCACACCCGCAGTATGACTGTGGGTATACTCATTCTTTAGATTTGGGCTTGGGAGCACATCCCTGTCACACGGTTGATTCTAGATAGGCAGAGGGCACCCAAGTAGCCCTGTGTATATATGTATGCAGGCCTTTTACAATAGCCCCATCTAGGCAAGGTTGAGTACTGGCACCGTTTATTCGATGATATGATAGAGGTCGTCTGACGACCATATCTAGACTATGAGGTGTGGACCTCTGACACCTGACAGGTACCATTTTTGTGTCAGAGTAGATATCTTATTGGCTAGACGAGGTATATTATAGAGCGGTTTGTCCTCACCAGAGTTCTGAGATAGTATGGTCGGTGACAGCGCCGTGCAGAGGATATTACAGTATATGCCCGTACCCGAGATGAGACACCTCATGGGGTGCACAGTTGACCTACGAGACTGCACATCAGGAGATCAGGGACATGGTTGCTGTAGACTGGGATCTCTGGCCGGACGTAGAGGATGTAGGTGTATCTGATGGTTACGCTGCTGAGAGGCTCCAGTACCCATTGCCTCGATTCACTATTCCGGAGGAGATCATTCCTCGCATAGAGGAGCCTCTTGATTATGATCCTGATGATCGACCTGTCATGGGCAGAGGAGGTGCACAGAGAGACAGGGCTCCCGAGAGACATGGAGGCTATGATGGTGGGAGAGATGGTGGCAGAGATAGTAGGAATCCTCCTCTGGATGATGGTCATGATGGTGATGACAGAGGTGGTGGTGGAGAGGCCCTGGATACAGGTGGTGCCAGTGGCAGTGGGCAGGGAAGATGCCAGAGATTTAGATTTGTGGCCCCTCGGAGAGACATTGGTCCATTGCTTACAGTAGAGCAACATCGAAAGAGGCAACAGGGAGCCCAGGAGTAGGATCCAGGTAGAGATGGAGACCCATTGTCTAGATGTGAGCAGGAGAGGGAGCAGCTCCAAGCCCAGATCATGAATTTGGAGGCCAGAGTGACTACTGCCAATGCTCTATTGGCAGACAGGGACTTACAGCTGGAGAGACTGAGAGCAAAGAGGGATGCACAGGCCCGGGCAACAGTCCATCAGGGATAGAGGGCCACATACTATTATGCCCTGTATCACGCAGTAGTTCCAGAGAGCCAGAGAGCACCTTCATTTTCTCGAGTGGCCCAACAATCAGAGGGGGCCATGCCTCCTCCAGCAGCGCCTTTTTCACCACCTCCTCCTCCTCCTAACCAGGGAGAGGGGCCGGGACAAAGCTAAGATGTTTGTACCCTTTTGTATGACATGTACATTTTTGAGATCATTTTTGTATATCTGGATCCTGCTGAGATCCCTTCTTTTGTATATCTGGATCCTTCTGAGATCCATTTTTGTAGATGACATTCATATATGTATATCTGATTCATTTTGGTTCATTGATACATTGATACTCTTTATGCTCACTGATATACTGATACTCTTTATGCTCACTGATATACTGATACTCTTTATGTATACTGATACCCTGATACTCTTTATGCTCACTGTCCCATATGTGATCTGTACCATGTTACGATGATATATATCTAATGTAGTTTCTTGATTCTGACATGTCTCATGAGTTCTTTTTGCTTCCATAGATGTGATAAATGTATCTTTTGCACATGTGATGATATCTTGGTTTCTTGATGAGTTAGCTTGTAGATGATAACATCATTTTATAATTGGATGTGATGAGTTATTACTGATATAAATATGTGTCAAATGATACTTATGTGAAAATGCAAATGTATGCTTCTTTTTTATTTTTCAGCTATGCAAAATAGATGTATGGATGCACTTTAGGATGAAAAGTAAAACTGCAATACAAGGATGCTTTATTTTTGTATTTCCTTGTTTCCTCTTTTCCATGAATGCAAAATGTATGCTATGGATGTGCAACAATATTTGATATTAGTAATATTAATGAGTAATTAACTTGATTGATAGAAGAAGAAGATAGAAACCATTGTTGAGCACAAACTTCCTTATGTTGTTATTTCTTTTAAATGCATCTATATGAGGACTCTTAGGACTTGTCACTGATTTAGCAAATATTGCAACATTTTTATCATCATTGGGCGGTTTTGAAACGGATACCATCTAATAGTACAACCATCACTAATACCCACTGATATTATGAAAGTATGAATACTATATTTTATTGAAATGTCAGAAATAGACTTAGGCATCAAGGAATAGAAGCTAGGATAAAAATAGTCACCTTCCTTTTAATATACCAGATTCTGAGTAAGGCAAGATATTAGACCCGCAATGACCTTGAAAATTCATATCCTTGGGTACATTATGATTCGTATACCTTAGTGAGAATTTGGATCAGAAAACAGACAAGGAAATTGTGTCAAACTCACCATAGTTTACACATAACAAAGATTGAGATATATGCGGCTATCTACCCATAGTAGCAACTCTTACCATAAACATCCAAGTTAGGTGAAATTTATAGGATCATTTGGAACAATCACCATACGCAGAAAATCAAGAAAACATTATGCCCCCAATCCTTGCGACTCTTTGTCTTTATGCAGACGTCATTGAGCAACTAAGAAGACATAATAAATCATTAATTGAGAATCAATCAAATTAAATTTATAATTACTTAAATGCCCCTAGTTGAAAACATCATCAGGATATTAAAGAATCATAATCAAACCATTAGCAAACTGTGTGTTAATTAGTACTTTGTTCATCCATATGTCAAACACAGTAAAGATTCATCAATCAAAAAATTGTAATATAAGTAATATGGTGTTCCATGTCTGTGCATTGATAGGATAATGCGTTCCTATTTGTGATCCAGTATAGCCTTGTAGGAATGCTGTGAATGTAAATGTCATGTCCTATGTTGTGAAAAGACACTCTTGTTTTGAAAAGTGACATTGTTTGGCATGTATCAAGAAACATTATGTCTGTGAGGCAAACCAACCTAGAGAAACCTAGCAACTGCAACTTACCATGCCAGCAAATATGCCCCCAGTGCAGAATGACTTATCCCTAAGACGTAAAGATAGACGAATCCCAAGCGAGGATAAGATAGTCATGTAGGAAAATGGATTCAGTGTATGAGCACAGGCAAAATTATGAAGGCCTAGTATCAGTAGTGCATTGATAAATGGAGTGCAGAACACAAGTGATGCCTGATTGCCAGGTTTTCACCATTTGGCAAGATCTTTTCTTTCTTTCTTTTTGCTACCAAGATGCCTGTTTTACTAGGTGCTCATCAAGGCACTTTTTTTCTTTTTCAATTTTTTTGCTATTTTTTCTTTTTTTTTAAAAATATTTTGGTAGTATCAAGGAACCTATTTACCAGGTTTTCACCAAGGATACCCATTTTGTAGGACCTTTTCCACTATTTTTGGATTTCTTCAGGATCAATTTTCTAAATGTTTTTGGTATTTTGCAAGAACTTTTTGTTGTACAGGCTCTGCTAGCCGAACATTAAGTGTAGAACCACTTCAAATGTAGAGTGTTGACAGGATCTAGAAGAACGTCTCCCTCAGGTGTATCTAACTGATAAGATCCAGTCCCAAAAGTAGCAGTGATGACATAAGGTCCTAGCCAGTTAGGTTCAAACTTCCCTTTCTGCTCCCTATTAGGCTGGTTTTTAGGATTCTCCTTCAAGACAAGGTCTCCCACCTCAAACTTGCGTGGTTTACCTTCTTGCTGTAACCTCTAGACATTCTTGCTTGGTACACTTTGAGGTGATCGAATGCTTGTTGTCTACACTCATCTAGTAGGTTTAGTGAATTTATCCTATCTATGCGGTATTGCTCATCAGTAACCAGTCCTTGTAAAGATATCTACAAAGATGGGATTTCAACCTCAATAGGTAATACTTCTTTAGCGCCATAGACTAGAGAAAATGGTGTGGCTCCAGTTGGTGTTCTGATGCTTGTTCTATAGGCCCTTAGTGCCAAATTTAGTTGTAGATGTCAGTCTCTGCCAGACTTACTTGCAGTTCTGTGTAGAATCTTGAGAATATTCTTGTTTGATGCCTCAGCCTGTCCATTACCTTGAGGATAATAGGTTGAGGAGCAATGTTGAGTAATATGAAATTGTTCACAAAGGTCATCAATGTCTTGATTTTTAAATTGGTCCCCATTGTTTGTTACAATTGAAGAGGGTATCCCATATCTACAAATAATGTAGTTCAGAATGAACATAGCCACCTATTTTCTAGTGGCTTTGATTAGCGGCATGACTTCGATCCACTTTGTGAAATACTCAATGGCCGTAATGATAAACTTGTGTCCATTTGAGGAGTTGGGATATATTTGTCCAACCAAGTCAAAGGCCCATTACTGAAATGGCCAATGTGTTATGAAAGGTATAAGTTCTCTGGCAGGAGCATGAATAAGGTTTCCATGTGTCTGGCATTTAAGACATGCTTTTGAAAATTGAATAGCATCTTTCTCCATGGTAGGCCAATAATAGCCTACTCTAAGCAGTTTCTTGGCTAATGAAAAGTCGTTCGAGTGTGATCCACATACTCCTTCATGGACATATTTTAATGCTAGATCAGATTCTTCGAGTTCTAAACACTGAAGAAGTGTACCATCAAGACTGCGTCGATATAGGTTGTTAGTTATGAGGACGTAACACGATGCTATCCTAATCAGGGATCTTTTCTCATTTCTAGATAAATTGGCGGGAATGGTTTGGTCGGAAAGGTAAGAAATGATACTGGCATACCGAGATTGATCTGGGGTAGTCAAGGTACATATTACCTGGTATTCAGGGTTAGCAAAGGAAGGATAGGATATTTATTCCACCAAGAAGT
The DNA here is from genome assembly GCA_018584345.1 of Thuja plicata. Taxonomy (NCBI): domain Eukaryota; kingdom Viridiplantae; phylum Streptophyta; class Pinopsida; order Cupressales; family Cupressaceae; genus Thuja; species Thuja plicata. Next base: position 1,512,971 of record MU223541.1, on the reverse strand, counting down.
CATAGTGGAATTGATGTTCCTCTAGTTGTAACATGGATGCCAAGGTAGCCATAGCATCTACAGCTTTGTTCTCTGATCTTGGTATCTACTGGAAGGTGACAAAGATAAAGTACTTCTTCAGATCATCAACTAGTTGCTTGTAGGGCATTAAATTTTCATCTTTTGTTTGATACTCCCCATTGACTTGATTGATAATTAGTTGGGAGTCACCATACATGTGTAACTCTATGATCTTCCATTCCATGGCTAGCTTGAGGCCATTGACCAATGCTTCATATTCTGAGATATTGTTGGTGCATGAAAACAACAATTTGTAAGATTTGGGAATCTTGTATCCTTGTGGAGTTATGAAGAGGACCGCTGCTCCAGATCCTTGTTGAGTGAATGAAGCGTCAAAGTACATCCTCCAGGGATGTTTAATGATATGCATGATTGTTTCATCAGAAAATTCAATTAGTAAAGGTTCATCATCTTGGAGTGGTGAATTAGCCAATTGATCTGCAAGTACTTGTCCTTTGATAGCTCTCTGTTCTACATATTCAATATCAAACTCACTTAGAATTAGGACCCATTTGGCCAAACGTCCTGTTAATGCTGTTTTGCTCAAAAGATACTTTAGAGGGTCTATCTTAGCAATGAGCTTCACTGTATGAGAGAGCATGTAGTGTCTCAATTTTTGTGATGCAAAGATGACTGCTAAGAATTCTTTTTCAATAATGCTATAATTGAGCTCATAAGTGACTAGGGTTCTATTAATGTAGTAGATAGCTCGTTCTTTCTTTGTTTCATCTTCTTGTGCCAGTAATACTCCTAGGGATTTAGTTGTTGCTGAGATGTATAGGAGTAAGGGTTTTTCATGAATAGGCACCATAAGAATAGGTGGAGCAGCTAGGTACCCCTTTACTTCTCTGAAGTTTGCTTCACAGTGTTCATCCCATTTGAAGGTGACCCCTTTATGTAGTAGTTTGGTAAAGGGTTGTGCCCTATCTGCAAGTTGGGAAATGAATCTCCTGATAGATTGGAGTCTCCCTTGTAGTGTCCTCATTTGACTAATATTACGTGGATGAGTCATCTCTAGAATAGCTTTTACTTTTGCAGGATCTACCTCGATTCCCTTTGCTGATACTATGAATCCTAGGAGCTTGCCTGATTGGACCCCAAAGGAACATTTATTCGGGTTGAGCCTGAGTTGGAACTGTGCCATTCGATCCAATATCTTTCTTAGGTCAGCAATGTGAGTACCTCTCTCCTTAGATTTAGCCAATGTGTCATCAACATAGTCCTCCATGTTCTTGTGCATCATGTCATGGAATATTATTGTCATAGCTCTCTGATATGTTGCACCGGCATTCTTTAACCCAAATGGCATGATGTTCCAGCAAAATGTGCCCCATGCGCATGTGAATGTGGTTTTCTCTTGATCCTCAGGGGTGATCTTGATTTGGTTATAGCCCAAAAATCCATCCATTAATGAATACATCTGAAAGCCAGCTGTAAGATCTATGATCATGTCAATGTTTGGTAGAGGGAAGTCATCTTTCGGACATGCTTTGTTGAGGTCTCTAAAGTCTGTACAGATCCTAATAGATTTATCAGATTTAGAAATGGGGACCATATTGGAGATCCATGCCACATAGGCAATGACTCGAATAAATCCAGCTTTCAACAACTTTTCTAATTCTACTTTCACCAATAATGCAACATGAGGATGCATCTTTCTAAGTTTTTTTTTTACGGGCTTAATCCTGGGTGCTATAGATAAGTGGTGCATGATGAGATTAGGATCTAGCCCTGGCATATTAGTGTAGGACGATGCGAAATTGATCTTCTTCTCCTTCAGGAACTCTGTGAACTGTACCTTCTCTTCTTCTGATAAAGATTGTGCCAGATGAACTATTTGAGGATTTTCAATGGTGCCCAAGTTTACTGGCTGTGTTGGTTCAATCAATACCAAAGATCTTTCCTGAAAGTGTTCAGGGAGGATATCAAGAGTCTCATCCTTTGGCACCTCTAAGAGGTTTTCACCATTGGATACATCTTTTTTCTTTACTATTTTGGGATCTGATACTGCCACAAAGTGGTTTTCACCATCAGTCTGTTTTTTCTTTTTATTTTTCAGTTTGTGACTAAGAAACTTGATATCCTCCTGTGACATGTTCTTGCTCCTTGCATTGGTGGAAGAAGGGTAAGGTTCACAAGCATTGACATAACAAGCTACGGTGTGGTCATTGGAAAAGTTGAGGATAGGAGTAGGATCTATTTCAGTCCAATCAATTAGGTCTAGAAGGACCAATGTTAGGGAATCAGATTCTGGGAAGGACAACATTGTGTTAGCATCAAGACCATTAATTGACATGACACGGTCTGTTAAGTTAATATCTTCGATGTTTAGCTTCTTGTAGATCAAAGTGAGGTAGATTGAGGACATGTGAAATTGTGACTAATTTCCCCCAGTTAGGATGTAAAGTCTATGGCCGGGGTATCTCTTGAGTGATTGTTGCTATGGTGTCTCCTACTTCTTGAATGGGAGGTTGTGCTAGCAAAGGGGTGTGAAGATCCTGTGGTATCTCAAAGCTAGGTACGTAGCGTTCTCCTTGGTAGTTGGGGTCTTGTGCACCAACATGTAGCAATCTTTCATAGGACCATTGCTCTAGTTCATCTGTTTCATCACTCCCTTTATCTGAGTGTGGACTCTCTATTGGAGCAGGTTTATCAGTTGTAGTTTTAAAACCCAGTCCTATTTTTATCTTTGGTGTTGCAGAACCCCAAGGGAATAGGTTCAATGATCCCTCGTCCTGTTTCATTTAGGGGTCCCTTTCCTTTGTAACCCATTTGTGTAAGGAAATCATATCCCTTTCCATACTGCTCTGGGGATATCTTCACATGCTTGACCTCAGATTCCACTGGTTCTCCTTTGTAAAACCAGTCCAAGACTGCTTGTTCTTCTGTGTTATCTAAAGAAGATGTGGATGCCTTTATTATGCCAGTTGCCTTGTGTACTTCTGGCTCTTTGGATGCTAGAGGTGTGAATGTGGATGAAGGTTTTCCATAGGATCTTGGTGATACCTGAAGTTTTGTCAGAGAGGGAGTCAGGTCCATCTTGTACTCTCCCATACCTATTTCTTCGAGTTTCAAAGTTTTGCTAAAACTCTTCATAACCATGTCCTTGGTTGTTTCAGGAGAAACTACATCCATAGCCTCTTTTTTGTGTGGGATCATGCTACCTGCTTTGATATTGTTGCAAGTGTAGTTGGCATCTACAGGAATTGTCACTTCTATCCCATTATGTGGGAAATTTATGCATTGGCGATAAGTGGATGGTACAACTTGCATTTTGTGAATCCATGGTCTCCCTAGTAAGATATTGTAGGCCAATGGTAAATCCAAAACTTGACATATGATGTTCCTTTCAATGGGTCCAACTTTGATAGGTAGAGCAATAAGACCTCTGGAGGATCTTTCTTCCTCATCATAAGCTTTGATGGTTATCCTGTTTCTAGTATCAATTGTTTGTTCTGAGAGACCTAGTCTCCTAACGAGATCCAGTGTGTAGATATTCAATCCTGTGCCTCCATCTATCAATACACATCTAACACGGGATTTATGAATAAGGACTTCAATATGGAGGAGTTGATTATGTGGATGGGTCAATGACTTGTCATCCTCTTCAGAAAATGAGAGAAAGTGTGGTGCTGAGATGTGATTGACCATCGCTTGAAATTTGTCTATATCAATGTCTTTTGGAACATTAGCAATGTGTAGGGCTTGTTCTAGGATTTCCCTATGTACCATGGATATCTTGAGCAACTCGAAGACGGAAATTTTGGCAGCGGTTCGTTGCAATTGGTCTACCAAGTCACATTTTTCTCTGGGGATAGTGACCATGTGTTTTGCTGCTGGTTTAGGAATAGTGATAATAGGAACCTTGGATGTTGATGTCAGTTTTGGAGGTCCCTTGATTGTAACATGTTCTTGGCTCGGTGTTACAACATTTGAGGAGGATGAGGCACCTTTAATTGTGATCACATTGATGGATTCAATTTTAATATTGAGCATATTAATCACATTGTCACTTTTGGAATAGGTGTAGTTTACCTCATTACCCTTTCCTTTAGATGTCTCTCCTTGATTGTAATTAGGAAAAGGTTTGTTGAATGCTGTATGATCCTCATTGGTAGTATGTCCATCTAATTTGATCTTACCTCCTTCGATGAGGTCTTGGATGACATGTTTAAGTTTGAGACAATTATTAGTCTTGTGTCCCTTGTTTTTGTGGAAGATACAATAGGAATTATCATCCCACCACCTGGTTTTGACCATTGGTTCCCACGGTTTTGAATCAGGAATCGTAAGAACTTTGTTATCCACCAGCGTTTTCAAAACAGTCTTAAGAGGTTCCCCCAAAGGAGTGAATGTTCTTTGGGGTTTTGAAGTCTAGGTTCGTTCCTTGTTGTTATCATTGTTCATTTTGGGAATGGGAGGTGTTACTTTAGCCTCTTTTCTTGCTTGCATGCCATTGGTTAGATTGAATGCTTTGGTTTTAGAATTAATGTTAGAGGCATCAACTACTCTGTCATTAACAACATTTTTTTTTGCTTCCACCATTTAGGCTTGGAGTTGGAGTGGTTTCTTTTGTTTTCATTTTGAAGGGTGATCTCTCCCCTTTTGACCATGACTTCCTCAATACGGAGGGCATTTTTAATCTTTCTATCAAAGCTAGGAGAGTCTTGCATTTGTAGGAGCATAGCTCAATTCAGGCACTAGATTATTGACGAAGATTTCCATCTTCTCCGTTTCAGGAATGACCCTTGAATATTGTGCAAAAATCTTCCTCCATCTTTGTAGGAAGTGTGTGAATGGTTCTCCAGTTCGTTGTTTGGTGTTACATAGGTCCATCATAGTTACATCATGTTGGATGTTGTAGGAGTAATGTTGAATGAACCGTTGCATCAACTCCTCGAATGTCTTGACCTTAGGGTTTAATTTTGAGAACCACTCCATGGCATTACCTCCTAGACTTCCTGGAAACAGACGCATGAGGTATGTGGGTTTGTGCATGTACTTGATGCTTGGAGCACAAAATTCCCTTACATGGTCATGGGGATCAGTTTCTCCTGTGTACTTGTCATACTTTGGCCTTGCCACGTTGGGAGGAAACAGGACCATAGTAATACTCTTGTCAAAAGGAAATGGACAAATGGCATCCAAAGAGTATTTTGTGATGGGTTTCTCCTTCTCTTGTTTGAGGTTGGTGAGCTTCGTTTGCATTATATTGAGCTGTTTGGTGAGAATAGATATTGGGTTTGGTACCTCCTTTTCCTTGAGATTTTCCACATTATAATCTTTGGGTAACTTGACACCTATGGATGCTAGATGGAGGAAGTATTTTTCTTTATCGTTGCTAATTATCCATTCCAATAGCTTGTGGATCCGTTTACTTTGTTTGAGTTTTTCGTATTCATCTTCAGGGATCTCCTCTTTATTGTCTGATCCAAATGGATTATGTTCAAACTTGGGTCTTTCTTCCTCTTTCGTGCCTTCAGATTGTGCTTGTTTTCCATCATTATAACCCTCAAAAGCCTTACTCCATTCGTTAGTGTTGCTATCCATTTGAGGGGAATCTAGGTCAAGGAGGGAACTGCGAGAAGTTTCTCCTTGGAAGTGTGGTGTTTTAGGAGGCACTTTTGATCCTTTAGTTGTGTACTGGTTGCGTCTTGTGTTAACCATGAAGTTTGTTCCTCAACTTTATTAACGTTTCCCAATAGTGCAAGTAAGGATTTCAGATCATTCAAGTGGGTGTGTCTAGGTAGAGGTAACTATTGGTTGTTGGTGGATGTAAATGATTCCAGCGTCAGAGGGTTAGAATACCCTGATAGTGAGATGGGGACCAAGTTGTTGATAGAAAACGGGTAGACCAAACGTATTGAACTGATTGTGAAAGACTGAATAAGCATGCAAGGTGGACATTTTGAAAGTGTTTTGAAATTATAACAAGGAGAATAGAAGAGACAATAGGAATCAGCTATAGAGAAAAAAGGGTATCCTAATCAACTGAGACTTCCTAAGAAAAACTCCTACAAATGCTCACTGTCCTGAATGTGAGCTCCCAGATGCGAGCCTTTGATGGTACCAGATACGATCCTAGAATCTGGATACGACTTCTTACTGACCAAATGCAATCCTAAATACCAAATGCGATCCTAAACACTGAATGCGACTTGGGAAATATAGGATACGATCTTATGATGTCTTTGTCAATTTGGGTCAGTTTTGAAAAGTTTATTTTTGAAGTGCGTGAAGTTGCTTATTTCCAGATTGCGTCAAGAGGTGTTGTAAGGTGTGAAAAACACTTGTACTCTAAGGTTTGAAATTTTTTGATTGTTTTGAGGAGCTTATCTTTTTAATGATCTTTAGAACACGTCAAACAGTTTTGCATTGTTAAGAGGGTGAAACAAACACTCATCTTGTCCTATTTTCTAGGTGGAGGATGAAAATATTTGCTCATTGACTCAGGTACACACTCAAATGCTAATCAGAATACAACCATCACCAAGTACATAATGGCTTCAGTCATGATGTTGTATTAGCCAAATCCAAACACAAGTGAGGGCACAATATGACGAGTGTCTTTGGGAAATTACTTTTTGCCTTGCACAAAGATTATCACCCTTTCGGGGATGAATCAGGAATTCTTTCAGTTGAAGTTGTTGTAGATTATTGGGCAATCCATTCGAAACTGTCCCCCATAGAAATGCACAAGGAAAAATTTAGGCGTATAGCCCTATGAGTACCCGAATATATGAGTCTCGCAAGCAAGATTCAAGTGGCTCCGCTCTACATATACCCGAACATGTTCAAGGAATGATGTCAAAATTCTAAGAACAAAAACAGCTCCGTCTTCCGAGGCTTTAGCCTACAAGGAAGCAATTATTTATAGTGAGTTGGAAGGGTTGGCGAAAAACCTGTCCTCGCTTGGGTCATTCCCGGGAGATTTTTTCCTCAACCGACAGGCCCTCTACTGTTTAAATATATGGTAACCAGGATTGGCGAGCTTTGGATGTCTAGATTTTTTATTCTTCCGAAGAAGAAGAGCATACTCTCCTAATCTAAGCCGTTTTCTCCCAAAGCACTTAAAACAAAGTTCATTCCCTCAAGCTATGTTGAGCTCAATTTAGTTATTTCTATATTAAAGAAAATAGGATGCTTGAAAAAGGGAAAGTTTGCCTTGTTCAATTAACTACAAAATTTAATGATTTGTTTTGTTCAATTTCTGATCCAAAAAGAATTAAACGATTGAACTTGTTCTTTAATCCCACATATTTAGTGCTTTGTGTTGTTCATTTATTGTTTCCAAATTTAGACGATGTGTTTGCTTTGTTCATTCACCCCCAATTTCATCACAAATGATAAAGCAATGCCCGACTTTCTGATTTTCCTCAAGAGGAAAAGAGCATATTATCTAGTTGTTTTAGCAAGTGGAGAAATGGTCTTAAGTTTGGAAAGCAAGTAAATAGAAGTCAAGATGGGGGTTTGGCAACCTGTAAAACCACGTTAGTATCTGTTGGTGTAAACCCCCACAAAAATCTTCAAAAACACCCTGCAAACACTTGTTAAGCTGCAAATCATCAAAAACACCACTTGTTAAAAATGTTAGGGGTTAGGCAAATGAGATGCTCAAACTTTTTAACCAGATGCGATCTTAGAATTTCACTAAATGTGATGCAATATACCGTATGCGAGCTTATTCACCAAATACGATCCCATGCTTACCAGATGCAATTTGAAACTGAAAATGACCTGAGAAACCCTGGATGCGATCTGAGTTTTTCGTAGTGCGATGGCGTATCCGGGATGCGATCTTGAATGATTAAAAATGATCCTGTGACTGAATCCTGAGCATGCAAATTGGCAAAAAAGTGTTATAAAATGAGGCCAAGTTGGAAATCGGGCCCCACGGTGAGCGCCAAAAATGTGTGTGTGTATTTGGATACCTGATAAGAGAGACACAACACATCAATAAGTCATTACATTAGTTCAAAACGGTTAGACAAGCATATAAAACCACCTAATATCGACCTATTGCCTTCTAACTAGGAAGAGTGTGATTAGTAACATAAAATCCCTCAGTGTATGCTACAATCAATGACATATACGAACTAGTATGAAGGATTTTAGATTATAAACAAGCTAAAAAGATGAGAAAACATGCATTCTATCTCTAAGCATGAAAGTAATAACAATGCAAAAGCATGATTTTAGAAGTGAAATGTTAGTCTAGGATTAATTCAACAGCATAACAATGTATTTGTAATCTAAGATGAAGGCTTCTTTGCTCTAAAAAATGGCTTCTATTTATAGAAGAATGAGAGAGAGAGGGGGGGACAAGGTGAATTAATGAGCTAAGGGACTCATTAATGGAGGTGTAAGAACCATTAATGCCCAAGGCATTAATAAGGCATGGAGGAGACATAGGCTTAAGGCATCTTCATTAATAAGGCATTAATGAAAGCCTTAAAGAAGAAAGGGAAGGGTGTAAGAGGGTGGCTTGAGAAGGTGGACCTTAAGGAAGTCAAGCTTGAGAAAGTGGACTTTCTCAAATGGGTTGAGTTGCTAAGCATTCCCTAATGGAATGTGACAACATTAGGAGGTGGGTTAGGGCTAGAATTAGGATTAAGATTAGATTAGCAAGGGTGAATGGGTTGAGATGGGTTAGAACCCAGGGTAGAGGTGGTTGAGATAGGTTAGGTTGGGGTTTAGGGGAATATTATTAAATGAATTAAACTTATTTAATTCATTCAAAAATATAGGAATTAATTATTTAAACAATTTAATTGCTTTTTAATAATTAGGGGGCTATAGCCATTTTAATTAAATTAAATAGGCCAGGGGAATGGGTTATTTTGCAAGTGAAAAATTGATTTAGGGATTTATTTAATTCCTTTATAATTAAATACTATAGCCACGTTTGATATTGGTTTGATTTAATTGGTTTGAATTGGTTTAAATCATATGGCTATAATAGTTAATATAATTTAGTGATAAAAATCACCTAGGACATTAAATTGATTTTGAAGAATTATGCCAAGCAGTAACAGGGTCATTTGGACATAATCGAGGGTATGATCATACTTAGGGAAAATAGGGTCCATAGTTGGAACAAACCAAATTTGGGTGGTTACAGTTATACATGTTGGACTACTTGATACATTTGATTTTTAAGCTATAATATGATTAGAAGATTGAGGACAAACATGTTCATTGCTATATCTCGCATATTCATAAAGGTATATATGTTTTAATTAAGGTTAAAATTTTAATGGAATTAAGGATTGGAACAAAAGATTTTAGGACCCCATTCTTATACATAGCACATAATAGACAATACGAAAATCCTAAAGACAGTCACAAAGTAACCACAAATAATCAACAAAAAAATTCAATAAGACAATGAAAAACCATTAGCTCCAAGTAATAGGAAAATTTAAATTCAATTATTTAGTACTTGCATGATCTAATCAGGAGATTTGGAGAATATCCTGGTTGATAAAATATTTTGTTTCTAAGTTTTTTATTTTGGATAGGGGATGTAATCACGAGATTTGGAGAATATCTTGGCTGATAAAAACTTTTGTTTCAAAGTTATATTGAACATGTAGAATAAAAGTGGAGTACTTTTTTCCTTTTTAAGTATATAGAAGTTTTATTTTCTAGAGCAAATGGTTGATTATATCCATCAAATGGGTTTACATGGTTTTTACATTTAGAGTTGGATTTAATATTTTTAGATAATAAGATAAATGTATAAATAGTTTAAGAAAACATATAGAGCGAATCACAGTTTTTATGTTTAGTTTGGGTTTTGAGTTCCCAAGCAAGCCATTAGGTTTAGTGGATGAAAACTCACATCAATTTATCACTAATAATATAAAAAAATTACAATGCAATGTATCAGATAGTGATACCCAAGATAGGTAGAGAAATACCAACAATAGAAAATCCAAGATGCCGAAGGAAAAAGAGATTTAGTAGTCAACGTATTTTGGGATTTTCATGATTAATTGTTTGCTAGGTATTTGTGGGTCCCATAAGCTGTTTGGATTTTTGAACGTTATTAAAAATATTCATTTATTCACCATAGTCAGACATTGTTGTCCTTTTTACAACAAAAATGGTATTTATTTCCAAGGATACTTGGGGACGTGTCCCCTGTCCCTATCCCCTCCTTGTTTTGGGGATGGGGGGATGTTAAGGAAACGTCCCCTAGCCACCCCAATTGTGAAAAATCACCAGAAGTGCCAGGAAACATCCCTAGATGTTTAGGAATGGCTATCCATCCCTGAAATGGCTAGGGGGTGATGAAACGTACCATGTCTATCCCTAGGATGAATTGCTATCCCCTACACCTTCAGATGATTTTGGGCTTTAAAAATAAAGAAAAAACATTTTTTTAATTCTTTTTCCAAAGAAACAACAAGGGGAGGGCACAAGGGCATGTGTTTGTCTTCTTAACCCTGAAATGATAAAATAGATCAAAATGAAAACATACTACTTCTTACTATCTTACCTATGTCACAAGGTTTAAATTTGTGTTTGAGCTCGCCAATACCAGAAGTGCAATAGGATGTTGATCTTGAAGATGTTAGGTAGATTGATGAGGACATGCAACTAGGACTTATTGAGCTACCATTGGACGATCCTCTTTTTCTAGAGGGAGATAGTAACTTAGATGATTCTAATTTTTTGGATGTTGATAGCTACACTAAGGCTTAGTTTCATAGGTTGCTCTTGTAGCCTGTTATATTTTGATGTTTGTGACTTTTGGATACGTGTTTGAGACATTTTGATTTGGATAATCATATTGATAGACTATGGTTTTGATGTTTGAGAATTTTGTTATAATGATTTTATACTAGTGTCGTAACTCATAATTTATTTACATACTATCTTATTGTTATCAATTATTCACAAATCAATCTCTCTCTCTATAAGCAAGGGGTCGAAGCTGAAAATTGTATTAATATAAAAGTTTAAAAATAAATTACATAGTTGTAGCTTTACTGGATTTGTCAATATAAGACACGGTTGTTAAATGATAAGCTATAAAATAACCTAAAAGCCGTGAATGCTTCTAATAATAGTTTATAAAAAGATCAGGCATGAAGGAGTCCTTATCTTAGTTCTATCCAACTCTAATTATCTTCCATCGGTTACATCGCCGCAGGTAAAGGCATATTAGATCCTAAATTGATGAGGGTCCTGCTACATCCAATGGCGGGGAATCCTTCCTTTCTTCATATTGGTCATCCTTGTAGCCTTTTTTCTTAGATGATTCTTTGTCCAAATTCTCATCCAAATGATCTCCCACTGGGTCGGTAAGTCCATCAATACTTGTCTTATTAGTGTCTTATCAACTTTTTGAATTACTCTATCAAAATGAATAATCCTAGAGATTATGCAATTTGGATATTCCTAATGATGAATATCTCTTCCATGTCATGTCAACTTGGCATTGCTCACGTCAAATAGCTTGTGGCTTGGGTTGTGTGGTTACCTTATTTTACTTTACTTTATGCTAGCTTGTTGATTGTTCTTGCCTAAAATAATTTAAATCTCTGGTGTTCGACCATTGAAAATATGATACCGGTCCCTTATGATGTCAGTATTAATCCATTTTATACTCTGGTCCAACATTTCATGGTCTTGTTTTGGTCCTTTGGCATGTAGTCCAGACCCTTATTCTCCATCATTTAATGGTTGTATGGTGATATTTTTTAGTGAGGTTCCCTTAGTTCCCATCTTTTCCAATTCATCTACCTTGATGTTTCCTTCTCTATATATATGGTTTACTGTTACCTTTTCTAATTTGGCTATCATATTTAATACAAAATCAAGTAGTGATTGAAGTCTCCAACTTAAGATTGTCTTTTAAGGGTTGAGTGTTCTTCAATTTCTATGTTTCCTAGGTTCATTTCTAAGCATAGGGATAGCCCTATAAAAAGAGCCTTAAATTTTGTCACGTTATTTGTATCTTCCTCTAGTCATTTTGAAAATATGGCTTTGGTATCTCCCTGACATGAGTGTATCACATACACCGCACTTGAAGGCCCTGGATTCCCTCTGGAAGCTCCATCAAAGTTCATCTTGAACCATCCACTTGCTGGTGGGGAAAATTTACAATTATCTCTATTTAGTTTTCTAATTTGTCCTCCTCTGCCTATCGTTTGAGGAGTTTTGAGACCAAACCAGTTCTTAAGAATGGATTCGTCTCAGCTTGTATAGAATTTGGTGTATTTATTTGGCCAGGCATGTATTCTAGAATTCAATGTTTCCATTATAACTGCTTGAATTTTTTTTAGAAGCATTTATTTTTCCAAGTTTTTTTCTTGGAAAAGTCTCCTATTTCTCTCCTTGCATAGTTTTCTTATCAAAATTAAGGGAGAGATGATCCATAAATTTTCACATAGGCTTTCCTTAAAGAGAATGGGCCAAGATTTGAATAATGATAGGATGTCATTAGGTAGTGTTGAAATCCATCCAAGTTTGGCACAAAGCCACTACCACCATTTGAGTGAGAAGGGACAAGATAGAAGCATGTGGCTGACAAGCTCCTCACTGTTATAACATAAAGAACATAATGATGGACCCTGGTATCCAAGTTTTTAAAACCAATCTGCTGTCAAGATTCTCCCTTTTAGTGTCGCCCATGTGATGATACCAGCCTTTTCCATACAAACTTTATTCCAGCATAATTGGATTGACAAATGAGCTTTGGGTTCATTTCCCTGGCTTGATGCTATTCCATATCCCTCCTTCACATTATACCCGCCTGATTTGGAACCATTCCAAATGATCTCATATTTGCCCCATTTTAACAAAATGAACCTGTCCTTCAACACTTGTCTTAGATTTTGAATGTCCCCTTGAGGTATATGTATATCTTCAAATTGTTTCCATTTCCATTCACCCTCTGGGCTATTTCCTATTACTGTGATGTAATCACTTAGATAGGCTCCCCATTTGTTTGAGAAAATGCAACTAATTCTGTCTATGTCCATCATTTTGTTGATGATAGGATATCCTCCCCATGAATCATCCCAAAATAATGTTGGAGATTTGATTCTGAACAGTTAATTGATTGTATGTTTGTCATTGATGACAACATATAATACATAGTAGTACTTCTATATGTACTTATCCATATGATGACATGAAGAATAGCATGGATAGATACATGTTGTTGACATGTTTACTATGCTATGTTCATACACGCAAACCCAGATATGATGTTTTAGTAAAGATATGTAATTTTGTTATTGATGGTTACAGTTCTGGAGGAATAATGGTTTAAGGCCGACGTATGTAACGTGTATATTGAGTTGCGCCTATCTTCAGGATATGCATGTGTATTTTCATGATGAGTTATGAGTTGTTGATATTAATCTAAATGCACCAAACGTGTTTCAAGAAGATTACAATGTTATGGTCAATTTGGTGAAGCTGACTTAGTGAAGCGATGCGTCTATTCAATTTGTACTTGCACGGTTGTAATTATGTTTGTGCGTTTAGTAGAGCCGACAAAGATGTTATGAAGAGTTATCTAACAAGTCCCATGATCTCATACTTGGAGTATGTACTTATAGAAGATCATTTGTGATAAAAAAAGTTGCGAAAGCCAGAGATTAGAAAAGCAGAGCAGAGTGTTAAAGCAGCAAAGCTATATTTATCATATGTTGATAATATATATATTGAAGTTGAAGCTATCAGAACACAGAGAAGATTTTTGTAGTGCTTTACAAGAGGTTAAAGCATCGGCGCATAAAAGGAACTGATCAGACAAGCAGTGTCATAAACAATAGTTCACCTTGTTGATACAGTGTGTATCAAATGACCAGAAGGTTGTAGCCTTCACCACTTGGACAGTGAGTCCACCACCCCTAACAGGATTACATGTAAAAGACTCCTAATAGGGTCTGACCCTTAACTAGGTCACTATACTACTGCATTGTATTGTACAACTCCTAACAGGGTTGAAAGATCTTTTAACAGGGATTACTAAAAATAGTATAGTTCTTTGTGGGTGCTAATTCCCACCGGGGTTTTTACCATTTGGTTTCCTCGTAACCAAATTGATGTGTTGTGTAATGTGTTATCTGAATGTTCATTTAATTTATATCAATCTGGATTAATAAGTACAAAAGATTTAAAGTTGCTGATAACTGATTCACCCCCCCCCTCTCAGTTATCTCTGAAGTATTCTAACAATTGGTATCAGAGCCAAGTGCCTTGGAGAAGAAGCCTAACAGCTTAAGGTAGATCAAGATGTCTTACTTCAGAAAAGATAGCCCTAAGCTCGATGGAGAGAACTATTTGGATTGGAAGAACAAAATGATAACACATCTACAGTGCATTAGATTTGAGATCTTTGAGATTGCTACACAAGAGGTTGTAATTCCATCTATGAAAGACCTTGCAAAGGATGTGTTGGCGAACAGATTTGTCTTCCTTCTTTTTAAATGGAAATGGATAAAGACTCTATGTTTTTGAAGACAAATGATTCATCAACAATTGGGTAAGCATAGGAAATTGCTTCCCTCTAAATTTCTAAGGTTCAGCCTCCTCCTAAGATATTCACTGAATTATAGACATAAAAGTAAATCTATACACTTTTAACTAGAAAGTGTAGAAGGAACACTCAAATACTCTTGGGTATTGAGGTCAAATTACAGAATTAACTAATAATTGAAATGACCATGAAGCGAACAGAAATCTACTAATTACTTCTAAATCAGACAATTTACAAAATAACCTAAGAAAATCAAACTATAAAGAAACTGGAAGTGACTGAATATAAACCACACATGCGCAAATTTAAATGTATCAATTCTCAAAGAAATCACATACATTCCAGATTTTGATTCAAAGATCTAAACCATATCATGCATTTGTATATTCATATATTAATCGGATCAAAGTCTAATCAAAGATTGGTCACCAGCTATTTCAGAGAATCTAAAAAATGTCTATGCTAGCTACCTACTTCAAAACAGAAACCATCTAATTTCTACCTTAATTTTCCAACCCTTTTTCTATTCAGAGCTCCTCTATATATAGTTTTGCATCCGAGAGAGCCTCCAGAAAAACCCAGCCTCTCGGATATCAAAAGGAAAACCATTTTAAAACCAGTTACATAACTGACAAAAATAGAGTTTCAAAGCACGCGTCACTTAAAACATAAAGTAAGGAAAAGATGCCTCTAAGATCACTAACTCCCATCAGGGCCTTCTGATGTGGCAGTTTGCACGAGCTTCCAGGATCGGAACACATTTGTTAACTCTTGAGCTAGCTGGGAATGTAGATTCTTTAGGCCTGTCAGCTTCGCCCGAGTTGCATTCTTTTCCCATCTTAATTCCCTGATTCTCTCCACTTGCTTTGGCAACTGACCTCTGTTCAGCAGCAACATGGATTCCACATTCGCAATTCTGGTGAAGTCCTGAACTGTCAGCGCCTCATTTTCTTTGAGAGTGTTCATGGCGTCTGTGAAGATCTTTACCATGGCATTCGCATCTCTGCTACCTCCATCAATCTGCAAAATACTTGAGGGGTTCACTATTTTGATATCTTTCAGAGCATCTACATGCATAGCCATCACTTCCTTTTCGATCGCTTTAGCTTGAGAGATTTCAGCTTTAAACATTGTGTTTTTCCATCTGAAGTTCAGATTTAGAATAAACAACATACAGGGGTCTATCAACTTCATTGGATTCTCAGCCAAGAATTGAACCACACCATAATTTTCTATTTCTTGAACCTATATAACAATTGCTGCACATTTAGCTTCTTCCATTTCCCAACTTTGAACTAAGGTTTGAACCTCACCAAGTAATGTTTCTCCATCGAGAGAAGTAGATATAAACTCGCGGATAAAAGCACTACCTTCATTGATAACAATGTTTATCCAAGTCTTCACGACCTCTACCAGAACCTTCCCCTGCTGAATTTGTTTTACTAGCTTTTGGCTTTCGACTGAATTCAGATCGAAATCCTGTGAAGACTAAGCTAGGGGCAGAACTCCATCGTCAGTGAGTGAGGAAAGGAATTCAGCCATGGTGGAGACTAACTGTTTTAACTTTCGTTTCTCTTTCCCATCTTTTTGCGACTGCCTGAGCATATGATCAGCTGAAAACTTAAACAGGTGATCCCTAAAATCCCTGTTTAGAACACCAAGTTCCATTTTTGTGATCTCAAAGTCCTTGGCCTCCGGTTCTTGAATTCCTTCTTTAGGTTTGAAGGTGGCTATCTCTGCAATCACCTTTCCAGTTGACAGATCGGTGGATAACCTAGCATCACTCTTCATTTTCTTCGCCTTGGGGGTTCGGGTAGCATACTTGGTAACAATCTCTTTTACAGGGAGCGAAATGGGTTTATAGCTAGCTTTTCCTCTTATTCACCAATTCAATAAGCTAAGGAGGGATTGAACTAGTGACTATTCGATTATCGGGGGTTTTTGCAGGAGTGCCCTCAACCTGAGGTATCTCTGTATTCATAATAGAAATTTCCTTTTCTTTTACTTGTTGATCCAGAGAAAATGAAATATCATCATCATTGATCTCAACATCTAGGTAGTCGAGTCCTAAAGTTGCCATCTGAGACCGCTTCTCTGATCTTGTTCTTGGTCTTGATCTTGGTGCAGTCGGGTGCTTGCTGGAAATCACCTTTTTCTGGGGGGGATGAAATTTTACCTGCATTTGGAGCCACAAGAGATACATTAGACGAGGCATTCTTCATTTTCATTAAGGTTGGTTTAGCACTGTGCTTTTCAAGAGGGGGGTTCTCAGTTCTCTCCTTCTTTTCCATTAACTAGCTTTCTGTGACCCCAAAGATGGTTTGGGCCCTTAGTTTTATATCATCTTCTTCCTTCCTATTCCAATCTATATCCGGGGGAACTTTCGCATCCACATTGTTAGCCTTCGAACCTGTGGTTTCAGAGCAATCTTCCTCCACATCTTTAATATCAAAATTCAACTGCAACATCTTAATCTGTGGGATTACAAGCCTGGAATGATCTCGCTTCCAGATTGCCTCCTCATCTCTAAGATCTTCCCATAGGTCTTCCAGGTGCGAGCTAGGTGAAGGATAATTACTTAGGCTTAAAACCTGCCTAGCAAAGCCCTTATTGTCAAAACCCCTTCTCACCTTATAAAACTGCAAATGGAAGTTCAACAAATTGCTTCCTATCACTGAAGCATCCATCATATTATTGCAGGTTAAGTTACCAATTTTAACTGGGAACATGGAATGTCATCTTTCTTCATGCAGAGCATTTTTTATAACCACAAACAATTTCCTACAAACTTCTGCCAGAATAAAACAGTCGAAAGCAAACCTTGGGATCTTGAGAGGTTCATCATCAAAGCCTCCAATCTAAATGTAGGTGAAACATGAGAATTGGATATACAGGCTACCATAAGTTTGAATTAGTTTTCGTGCCTCCAATGAAACTCTTTGGTTCAGAACCCCTGCCAATTGTTGACATAGTTTTCCTAGGAAAACATCATGAACTTTCCTGTAATTTTCCAAAATCTTATCTTTTCTTAACAAAAGACAGTACTCATAAATTAAAATATCTTCATTCCAAGGGACATGTCAGATGGCAGACAAATCTTGTGTGCACACTAGGCAATATATCAAATAAGAAGACATAAATAATTCCTTCCTAATGGCCTGAGCTTGTTTGAGTTGGTCTCTCAAGGAACTAGCAATGATTTCAGCCCAATCAATATGTTGACCCCCTTCTAAGATAATTTCTATAAAATGAAACATCCACTCCTTGTAGAGAAGAACTTGTTCTGAACTTTTGATCCGGTGAAGTAACACTATCATATCGTGAATAAGGGGTTTCATGTGATCTTTAGTGAGCACTTTGGGCAAACGAGAGCCACCTTTGTAATTGGTTTGAGTCCACTTCCTAGCTACATGGCTCTGATTTTTATCCTCATTTTCTTTGTAC
>MU223541.1:1464404-1490141 GCA_018584345.1 Thuja plicata | reverse complement strand
AGGATATTCAGATATCTTAAGGGAACTATAGACTATGGTTTATGGTATCCTAAATCAGAGAATACACAACTTCATGTGTATACTGATGTAGATTGGGCAGGTTGTATTGATGACAGAAAGAGAACTTCAGGAGGAGCAATATTTCTTGGAGAAAGGTTGGTATCTTGGACAAGCAAGAAGCAAAATTGTATTTCTCAGTCAATGGCAGAAGCAGAATATGTTGTAGCAGCACTGAACTGTACAACAATTGTTTGGATCAAGCAGATGGTTAAAGAATTTGGTAATCAGATTGACTATCCTATTGTTATTCATTATGATAACACCAGTACTATTAACATGTCTAAGAACCCTGTGATGCACGCAAAGACAAAACACATAGAGATCAAGTACCATTTTCTGAGAGAAAAAGTTGCAGACAAGGAAGTGACATTGGACTATGTAAGCACAAAAGATCAATTAGCAGACATTTTCATGAAGCCTTTGGCAAAGGATACTTTTGAGTATCTAAGGGAGAAGTTGGGAGTCATTCCCTCTCTTAAGTCTGATTAAAGAAAGCAGCAAGTACATCAGTCTTGTGTGACTAATGAATGGTTGACTACTCTACTTGTGGAGTAGTACCTGTGCTTAATGGTTTATGGCACCCTTTTCCATTCATGTCAATGGGGGAGTATATACTAAAAACAAGGAAAACAAGGAACACATACAAGGAGCTTATACTCTGGTGGAGTATACATATAAAATACCGTCCATGTAACTGTAGTAGTGTAGATGAATCTTTGATGAGGATATTGAGAAGATTGTAAAAGAAAGAAGACACCACAAACATAAGTTGTTTTTATCATATGTTGCCATCAATGCCAAAGGGGGAGTTTGTTGGAGATTTGATTCTGAACAGTTAATTGATTGTATGTTTGTCATTGATGACAACATATAATACACAACAGTACTTCTGTATGTACTTATCCATATGATGACATGAAGACTAGCGTGGATAGATACATGTTGTTTACATGTTTACTATGCTATGTTCATACATGCAGACCCAGATATGATGCTTTAGTAAAGATATGTAATTCTGTTATTGACGGTTACAGCTCTGGAGGAATAACATTTTAAGGCCGACGTATGTAACGTGTATATTGAGTTGTGCCTATCTTCAGGATATGCGTGTGTATTTTCATGATGAGTTATGAGTTGTTGATATTAATCTAAATGTGCCAAACATGTTTCAAGAAGATTACAATGTTATGGTCAATTTGGTGAAGCCGACTTAGTGAAGCGACACGTCTATTCAATTTGTACTTGTGCAATTGTAATTATGTTTGCGCCCTTAGTAGAGCCAACAAAGATGTTATGAAGAGTTATCTAACAGGTCCCATGATCTCATACTTGGAGTATGTACTTATAGAAGGTCATTTGTGATAAGAAGAGTTGCGAAAGCTAGAGATTAGAAAAGCAAAGCAGAGTGTTAAAGTAGTAGAGCTATATTTATCATATGTTGATGATATAGATATTGAAGTTGAAGCTATCAGAACACATAAAAGATTGTTGTAGTGCTTTACAAGAGGTTAAAGCATCGGCGCATAAAAGGAACTGATCAGACAAGCAGTGTCACACACAATAGTTCACCTTGTTGATACCGTGTGTATCAAATAACCAGAAGGTTGTAGCCTTCACCACTTGGACAGTGAGTCCACCACCCCTAACAGGGTTACATGTAAAAGACTCCTAACAGGGTCCAACCCTTAACCAGGTCACTATACTACTGCATTGTATTGTACAACTCCTAACAGGGTTGAAAGATCTTTTAACAGGGATTACTAAAAACAATATAGTTCTTTGTGGGTGCTAATTCCCACCGGGGTTTTTACCATTTGGTTTCCCCGTAACCAAATTGATGTGTTGTGTAATGTGTTATCTGAATGTTCATTTAATTTATATCAATCTGGATTAATAAGTACAAAAGATTTAAAGTTGCTGATAACTAATTCACCCCCCCCCTCTCAGTTATCTCTGAAGTATTCTAAAAAATAACACTCTTCCCATCTTTAATGTTCCATGAAATGTGATTGAGTATGATATCACTAGATTTGGCTATGAAGTTATAGATGTGTGAAACCCTAGGGAAGTCTGTAACTCTCATAGCTAAGGTTTGAAAGATATTTACCTCTTATAATTCTGACCCATTTGAGGTGTTGTTCCTTGTGAATTTTCCAAAATAATTTATCTCTAAGAGCCTTATTCTGGTGTAACTAGTTTTTATGCTCATTCCTCCAAGCTCAATTGGGTAACAAATTTTGTCCCATGCAATAAGCACAAATTTATTTTTAGTATTTGTGCCTTGCCAAAATAATTTTCTTAGCTTCTTTACTAGGTCCATGTATACACCAGAATGTATTAAAATGCAATACATGAGGTAAATGGGGATGGCTGACAGAGTTTCTTTCAGCATAATGATTCTCCCTACCCATGACAACCATTTTGATTTCCAAGTTTCCATTCTCCTATAAGCTTCTCCCCAATAGGTTTCCATGCTAAGGTAGTTCTTAATGATTTGTCTATTGGAATCCCTATATAAGTGCATGGTATCCTTCCTTAAAACCTAACAAGTTTAGGATTTGTTTCTAGACCCTTTCCTTGACATGGAAGTAGAAAATATGTGATTTATCCTTATTAACTACTTGTCCTAATGCCTTAGCATAATCTGACAAAAGCTTTCAATTGGATGACCTCCCCTTTACTCCCTCTCCCAAAAATCAATGCGTAATCTACAAACTGTTGGCGTGTTATTGGTTTAGCTATGGAGGTAATCTCTACACCTCTGAGAGAACTTGATCTTTGAAGGCTACAAAGTCTCCTACCAAGGGCTTCTTCCATAATGATGAAGAGGAAGGGAGAGATAGGGTCTCCCTACCAAACTCCTCTAGAGTTGTCAAAGTAACCTTGTGGGGTCCTATTGATCAAGAGAGAGAATTTTGAGGAAGAGATGTAGTAGAATATCAATTGATCCATGCTTTGCAAAACCCAAATCTTTCCATGCATTTTATCAAAAATCTTCAATCCAAATTTTCATAAGCCTTTTTGATGTCTAATTTTATGATCATGCTTGGTTGCTTGTCTTTTTGGATAGAGTAAATGACCTCTTGGGCAATTATTACTCCATCAAAGATGGATCTGCCTAGTACAAATCCTGTTTGTTCTTCCCCTATAATTTTTCCATAAGATTTTTCAGTCTGTCTGTTGGATCCTTTGTTAATATCTTATAGATGGTATTACAGAGTGATAGTGGTCTAAATTCATGTAGACTCATAACATGTTCTTTGGGATCAAGACTATGAAGGTGTTGTTTATTTCTCTCAAAAATATGCTTGAAGATCTGACTGCTTCTAATTCTTTGGTCAACTCCAAACCCAATATAGGCCAACATTTATAGAAAATAATTGTTGGGAATCCATCTAGACTTGGGCCTTGTCAGGGGGAAGTTGGTTTAATTCTTTATGAATTTCCTCTTCCGAAACTTTTTCCATCAACATCTGGTTATCATCCTCTATAAGAAGCCTCAGTATATCCATCAACATCTCATTTTGGTCTAAGAGATGTGACCCATCATAATTATTGAGAATATTAGTATAATAGTTGACTATCTCTTTTTGTATCTCCATTTGGTCTTTTGTGGTTTGGCCCCTTTCACTATTCATTTTGTGAATTGTATTGGTGTTTCTTCTTTGCTTAGTGTTGCTATGAAAGAACTTTGTGTTCTTGTCCCCTACATCCAACCAAGTCTCTCTTGATTTCCACCTCCAAAAATTATCCTCTTTGGCCAAGATATCTTCATAATCCCTTAGGATCTCTTTTTACTTACAAAACATTTCTAGATTCATTCTCTACTGATTGATCAATTCATTGAGGTCTTTGATGTTTTGCTCAATTGCATTCTTAGTTTCAAAGATATTCTTGAAATTTATTTATGTTCCACCATAGGAGGTTGTTTTTGATATTCTTCATTTTAGCCATGAAGGAAAATATTTTGTAACCTTCAAAGTGGCTATCATTCCACCATTGGTCAATTAGTTTCATAAAATCCTTATCTTTCATCCACATATTCTCAAATTTGAAAGGGCATAACAGTGGTGTATTTTCACCCAAAATCTCTAATTGAATGGGGTAATGGTTTGACCCTGATGTTGGTAAAATAAAACATTTGAAATCAAATGGGAAGGTTGTTATATCTCCTTTGTAGAAAAATATATCTGGTTTTTTGGCAAGGTTTCTGAAACTCATTCTTTTGTTGTTCTAGGTGAAGGTTCCTTTTTCCATTTCAATCTATAGAAGGTTTTCTTTCATCACCCAGTTTTGTAAGTCAATCTAATGTTGGGTCTCTCTCTGTATCCCCCCACTCTTGTCCAATAGATGGACAATAGCATTGAATTCACCTCCTGCGATGAAGTAACTGTTTGCCCAAATCCTAAGTCTACTGCTAATTCCTTCCCATTCTTCTAATTTATTTTTTGTGGGATTGGACCATATACATTTAAGATAGAGAATTTGAGATTGGAATTGAAACTTTTGATTCCCCCCCCCCAACTAGTTAGGCCTCCCTTCTAGATTATTGAAGTCAACTCTTCTTGGATTCCACATGATTTCTACCCCTCTTGATGACCCCAAGGCCTCTACAAATTCCACATTCCAACTTCCTATACCTCGAATGAATTTATCCATTTTTTCTCCATTCATCTTTGTTTCCTATAACATAACCATGTCTACTTTGAAAGAAAAATATGCAACTTTTGATCAATCGATGGTTGTTAGGATCATTTGGGCCCCTAACATTCCAATATATGATCTTCATCTCACCTTGTGAAGGAACTTCCCCTTCCCTACTTGTATGTAAGCTGTGATTTTGGTTTGATCTGATTCTTCCCCTTCTTCCAATCTTAAGAGAGATAACGATTTTCTTCCTTTATCTTTCTTGTTTCCCCCCTTTAATCTGGAGACTTTTTGTTTAGTATTGATCTTTCTATCCCTACATTGAAATTGGGTTCTTCATTTTGACTTGGAGATAGGGGAGTGTCCAAGACAATGAGTGGTTCATTTACATTCTAATTTTGAATTATTTGTTCTTTCTCCAAAGCTTATGAGAAAAGCATGCCTTCTAACTCCTCAATCCTTTCTTCCTCCTCTAATTAGTTTGAATCAAGGAGCCTTTCCACAAAGGTAAGTGATTTTGTATTTTCCTCATTGCCTTGATCCAGATAAGAATTATATTTTTCTATTCCAAATAGTTCATACAGTTCCTCAAGTCTGGGGGAGAGTGGAGGGTATTGGTCCTTCACAATAAAAATGTCTATTACCTTTTTTTCTTTCCCCGCCCCTCCAATTTTATTTTTCCTATCTATGGTAGATAGTGGAGAATTCCTCCCTTTACCTCCTTTTCGAGATGATCCTTGTTAATTGATCCTAACTCTTTGAGGTGTGACTCCTTTAGTTTTAATGAAGTCTGATTATTTGTGTTCTTAGATTCTATGGTTGAATTTTTTCCATGTTTGTTGTTTCCTTTTAGAGGGATGAAGTGGGATTTTAGTTCATTTTCTTTTCCCACAAGTCTTGCTGATTTTCTACTTCCAATGCTAAGACTTCTTGTGGATACCATAGTGTTTGTTGATTTTGACCCTATTGCCAATTCCAAATGGTTTTCTAGTCCCATGCTACTAATTTTCTTCTGGGGTTCAATTCAATAGAATCCCTTGAGGGTAGTGAGTTCTGTAAGTGTGGATTTCTCTCTTCTATTACCAATTGTGTATCCTTTGATGCATCACCCCAGGCATTTCTATGAGTGACTTTTGTGCCCTTAACTCTAGAGTGTATTCTTGTTTCTTTCATTAAGTCGATAAGCCTCTCTTGTAAGATGTTGTCAAATTCTTCTTGAGGGGCATTTTCTAGTGTGGACCTCCGACAGGTTGGTTTAGCTAGCATGGGAACTTGAATTTGTGGGTTCAGGATCTCCATTAAGTATTAGCATTTATGTTGTTCTCCTCCTTACTCATTTCCTTCTTCGAGTTTCTCCCATCCTCTGTTCTAGTTGTAGTGGGTCCTTTCTTTCCTTCCTCCATTTATACTTTCTCCTTTTCCAAGGATGGATAGGTGGGCTCCCTCTATCATTTCCCTTGGAAGTCGAGAGATCCTCCATTCTCGGTCTTTTTGCAAGGATCTAATATGCCATTTTTATGATAATTTTTTCTTAGACTTCTTCCAACCATTGCTGAAGTAAATTTTCCATTTGTCTATGGTTAAAGTTGGATGCTTTTTTCATGATAATGTTGTGATCCCCATTGGGAGAACCTACCAGAGTTGAGTACATCGGAGCTTCACTTAGTGAACCTGAATCATAGCATGTGTGTTCATGGCATACTAAAGAACCCCCTTATTTTCAAACAATATTGCCCAAATCTCCTTTTTGTGACCCTCCAATACCCACCCAGTACCCCCCACACACATTTTCCTATATAAAACCGCCCCCCAAAACAAATAAAAATAAAAAACCCCTTCCCCATATTTTGGAAATATATTGCCCCCTTTTTTTTGCCCATTTTAAAACCCCCAATATGAACACATGTGGTATTGTATTTCCCCTTTAGTGAAGACCCCATGGTTGAGTAAGTGTTGGTACTACTATCATCCCATGTAGAGTCCTTATGGCTGGGAATTAGCTTGATGTTGAAAAGGTTCACCTTTATACCTCTTTCCCCAATTGTTCGAAGTGCTCCTGTGTTGAGTTTTGTGGGATTTAAGTAGTTGTTGTCACTTCATACCTATATAGTTGTTGTAAATTGATTCTAGTTTACCACCCTAATTCCCCTTAGTGTCTCAAAACTTTGAATATCAAGCATATCAGGCTCATAGGTGGGTAAAGTTAAGTACATATTTCTTTGGTTCTTGTTGAAGAAGTGTACCCATCTCTAATACAAAGTCCATAGCATTAAGGCTATCTTGTCTCTGAATTCTTCATCTTTATGGACATTATTTATTTGCCTTATCCCTTCTTGATTATTGATTTCTGGGAAGAGAAGAGAGTTTCAACGTTGTTCTCTTCCATGGGGTCTCATCTGCGATCTTGTTTGAATCCCCCATTGGATTGATGGTACACAGATCCTCTCCTTGATAATTGGCTTACTCCCCTCCTGGAAAATTTGCTTGCTTTGTTTCCTTTATATGAGACTCTAGATCTGTGTTTAGGTTATCATTGTTAGTATGCACAAGCACTGAGAGGGGGGAGGGGGGTTGAGTGAATCAACGCAGACAAGTATTTTAAAATTCACCACCGATCTAACAATACTAACCAATAGATTCCAATTATTGATACATGCAGCTGATAATATCAAGTAGAAGTACTCAATACCAAATCATCCACAAAAGCATCGCACATAGCACAAAGATTTTCACATGGAAAACCTTGTAAGAGGGAAACAACCATAGTGCGGATGACACCCACAAATCACCTCACTGTAGTAATTTAGTGTTTTCCCTGTTAGGAGCTACAATACCCTGTAAGGGGTTCACCTTGTTAAAAGTGACTAGTACCTTGTTAGAAGTACAAAAAAACTTGTTAGAGTCTACCTCGCAAGAGGATTTCAAACCTTAAATTAAGAAGTTACCCTATTAAAGGATTTACAATAAAGATCTATTAGGATCTACCCTGTAAAAGGATTTAGCCTGCTACAACTGTTAGGGAATAACATAAGTACAAATCTGTAAAATGACACTGCTTGCCTATTAGATCCTTTATGCTCCTTTCTTTTTTGATGTTGTACTAATCTCTACTTCTTAAATATCTTATCACTACACTTCAAAAGATAACCACAAACCTAAATCACATGATTTAGATCTCCTTATATATTGTGTTCTTAAGTGGCTTTTGATTTAAAACCTTCCATCACAGTCGAACCAAAATATTGACCAACCTCCTTGAAATCAGTGTCCATCATACCTAATCTTGTTAGCCTCAAACGTAATACCCATGATTATAACCATTAGCCGACCCTAGATTCACTGCATTAATTGATTTGTCATCAAACTCTCATCGGTGACCCAATAGGTACACTATCTTCCACATCAAAAACATAATGTTCTCAACACATTGAATAAGTTATCGCGGTCAGAACTATGGATTCCTCATATCATATGAACGTCTCCACTATGATCACACCATCAAATTTGCACAACATCTCGATCGCTATCCATTTTAATGACTAGAACTGTTCATCCTAAACTCTACCTATATACTGATTAAAACACTTAATTGATACTGCCTTTACCAATCATGCACAGTTCTTAATGGCCGCTCCAATCACATCAAATGATCATGTTTCCATCAATGACAACTAATTATGTATCTTCCTATGACCGATCTCCATAACTCCTCCAAAGACTACCATAATGCCAACAATCTTCCCATTTGACATTGATGGATAAACTCTGTATAAACTATGAAACTCTGTCACTCAAACTCACTCAAATCAGAATCCCCCTTACTCTATTCATATTCTCTCTTGATCATATCTAATTATACTTATACTTCTCCCCCTTTTTGTCAACAATGACAAAGGATCATAAGTACATACCAATATTACATTCTATCAAAGACATCCTTGAAGTTTGACTTTGCAGTCTCTAATGATCTCTCCCAAGACTCTTGTAAGCACTCCATAGAAAGAAACTGCCCATCCAGTACCAATGCTAACCCTTCCATATCATTCAAAGTACTCACCTAAGGTAAACTAATTGTGGTTTCTACATTTTTCACATTTTGTTACATAAGATCTATGGTGGGAGCTAAATAAGTTTGCAATTCCATGAGTGTGGTAATTATTTTGTCTTGCTCCGCTTGCAATTGCCTCACCTTGTGTGTAATCATTTTGACTTTAGCACTATATGATAAAGCTGAACTTGATAAGGGATTAAATGTGTCAACTAAAGCATTAAGCTCTTGTTGAGCTTCCTCTGTTTTCTTCTCCGGATCTTCTGTAAAAGATGTAAACTTAGAAATTTTTACAGGTAACTATCCCACCTCCTATATGATTTCCTTTACTTTTTTAACTAGAATCGCAAGTGACCCATTCTCTTCTGAAATAATCTCTTTCAACTTGTTAGCTCTTTTTTTCTCATACTCTTTAATTTCTAATTGCATTGGTGCATTCTCCAAGTTAGGTACTTGATCAAAAATGACTTTGACTAAAATACCTAGCTAATCCATAGGTTTGTCTTGGTTAACATAGGTCACATCAAGTACTAGGTTACTAATGATGTTCCTTGCCCCTTTTAGTATTCTGATCTTCTTCTTATGTCCCTTAACTCTATCTTTAAGTTTCTTAGACATCTTCATCAACTCCTTATGGCTCATTTTTGCAATGTCAATAGTTGCTTGGATTTCTTCATCTTCATGTTCTTCTCCATCTTCTTCCTGATAACTATCAATCTTCTTGGTTTTTATCTCCTTTGGTGTGCTAGCTTAACCAGTTAGTTTTAATTTCCTCTTTACTGACAATACATCTTCAAAAAAAATTTGTCCCTCACCTTTCTATTCTGTTACTACCTTTTCTGTAGCTTTCTCAATAGGTTGTCCTTTTGGTGCATCACCTTCTGGTTGGGAATCAATAACTTGCATTTGCTCAGATATGTCAGATATAACATTATCTATGACATCATTAATTTATTCAGTTGTAGATTCTTGAGATTTTACCTTTTCATCTACTGATCCTTGGTTGTTGTCTTAGATCTCATTAACTTTTTCCATGCTTCCATTGTCTCATCTTTCACCAATTGTATTTGACCAATAAGAATTCTTGTGACCCCATTTCTTGTTTTGAATTAACCTCTCATTTATTCAACCATTAACTTCACATCTTCAATTGTTAAATCAGGTTGAATTAGTTCAAGTTCTTGCTCCAACATTGCTCTATCAATGTTCAAATCTTTCTCTCCATCTTGTGTCAACTTCCTTATACATTTTCTTAGGTATTGTCTTGTACATCTCACTTGGTGCTTTGCAAAAAGTGTGTAGACTCTCTATGACTTCATCTTCTATTTTCTTATTGTCTTCAGTGTCAAATGCATCAAAGAACTTCATCACTTATGTCTTTTTTCCATATTTCTTTATATCCTAAATTATTCTGTCTACAATATCACCAACTTTAACATATTTCATAGTAGGTTTTCCTACTACAGTGGACTTCTTTCCACTAGCCCTTAATTCTTTCAGTTCCTTCTCAGATTCAGTTTCAACTTCTCCTTCTTCAGCCTTATCCTTTCTATCCTTCATGTCCTTGAGTCCTTTGTATCCATAAGTCATTTATTTCTTCCTTCTATAGGTTTGGTGCACAGTCATAGGCGACTCCTTTAGTGGTTTAGTCATAATAGGAGTTGTATTGGATTGTGTTTGTCGAAATGTTGAACTCCTAGTGACTCTCTCAGGTGTGACATCTTCAACTTCAACCTCATCTTTCTTTCCTTTTGTAGTAGCAGATGTGCCTGCCTCTCCACTTTTCATTTTATTACTAATTTTTGTCATCATTTCTTGTGTTATGCCACTCATTTTGGATAGATTGTCAACTTGTTTCCTAATTTTTATTTGAATTACCGGTGCTTTTAGTTCACTGTGAATTTTCAATGATGACTCCTTAAATGTTCCAAATCTAGGAGTAGAGGTATCAATAGGTTTTGACAAGAGTACAATAACATATAAAGTAACTAAGTTACCATCCACTTCATAACCCATAGCTGGTACCCAAGATGTTCTAGGCTAAACTGCCTGTAACATACATGTGTCTATATCTACTAGAAATAAAATATCATTTTTTATATTTCTTAACTATACTGCTTGGAATTATCTATCTTAAGTGCATTTTAATTTGAAAATATTTAAAGTATCCCCACATGTCAGTGTTGAAATTTTCTCCTAATGTCTTGATGTATTACTTAATTTGCATAACTACTGGTTTATCCACTGACCATGCAATAAGGCCAATACCTGGAAATTGATTTTACAAATAGGAAAACATACATACTAGGATTGAACCATATTTAAATGATTTATTGTTATCTTTCTTAATCTTCTCCATGTTCATGAATAATTGAGTCCTCAACATCTCACATAAGTCATATACTACATCCTCTTTCATCATTCTGTATGTTGCATGAATTGCTCCACCCGGTACACTGGTCAATAAACTAGGCTAGTACACTCTGTATCCTATCACCATTGAAGAAAATCTCACTTCCTTGTCTTCAATGTTTTTTATTTCCATTTCTCGGTGACCTTTCTTAGATTTGGTCAAGCGTGAAACCAAATTAGTAACTATAGTCCGTAGTGTTGGTACCTCACCAGTCGCACAAAATCTAGTAACACAATTGATTAATTCCTTTATGATCTTGTGAGGTATCTCCAACCAAATAAATTGATCATGTACTCTTGTCAGTACATATCTCACCCAATCTAGATGGAAATCATCAGGAATCTTGGCCGCATAGGTAAAACCCCTATGCATCAAATGCATATGTTCATCCTTCAAATCTTTATCATCACATAGTTTTGTGAATTCATCAAAGATTTTGTAAGAACCAAGATCTTCCAAATTGCAATGGATGAATCAAAGAATGTCTTCTGTTAGCATTACACCATAGGGAATCGATGATAGGGTTCCCATAAGATCATCCTCGTTAGCCTTCAATGGGTGTAGTTTGAATATAGGTCTTGGCTCATCCACAACATCGATCATCACAGGAGTATCCATAATGACAACAATAATCTCTTTGCAATAATACTCCAATAGAATCTTCACTCAATAAGAAATAACCTCCAACTTCTTTGACAATTGATACAATTCACCGCTCAAAATCTCAATTCACAAATGAAAAATACTCACAATTGCATAAGAAAGTGCACAATTTCTCTTTGGTGAAACTTGTAAGAATGTAAAGTAACATTTAAGAGTTTACTATATCATATTTATATCAATGAGAATGTATTTGTTAATGCCAATGGTCAAATATTGCTTTTCGTCAATCGCAATGGTTATAAAATAAAAACCAAGTATAGCACTTTATTTTTACTAACATCATTAAAACACAAAATAAGCATCTCAATATGCATATGAATCTTACCGCTCAATCACTGATAGGGGTTGATAAATATTTTTATTTTAATTCTCCCCCTAAGTCATTATCAGACTTAGTTCACCGGTGGATTCTCCACATTTCCTGAATCAGTGGAGTCCTTAGTCAACTCAGAAGATTTCAATTCACCTTTCTTCACCCATGTCTTCTTCATTTCATTTCTGATTTCTTCAGCATCAAAAATTTTCTTACCTTTATCATTAGCATCCTTGTTCACCGGTTGATTTCTGGTATACTTTCTTTCTCTCCATGATCTAGCAAGATATCTGATTCTATTATAGATATAGCAAGCCATACATGTTTGATTCCAAGGTCCAGCATTGCCTCTAGCTGGCCTTAATATGCAAATCTCAGCCATATGTCCATAGTTATGGCAGATAAAACATGTAACATTTGACCAGTTACCCAGATTATTAGGTTTCTGATTGTTTTAATCATATGACTACTGACTATTGATTATGGCCCTGCACTCATTAGATTTATGTCCATACTTATTGCAATAATAACAAGTTACTTGACATGCATTAGATCTAACATTGTAGTTATTACTTCTACCATAGGAATTACCTGATCTAACAATGGAACCTCTAGGTTTAACAGTAGGACCAATAGGTTTGAATCATCACACATTAGCAGTATGACCTTCCTTGTGACAATTAAAACATACCAATCTGTACCTTCTCTTTCCATCATTTTTCACCTTAGGTGATGATTTGCCTCTTGCATTGATGTCTTTAGTGTCAGATGATTCGCCAACTTCAAAGTTTGAAAACCCTAAACCTTGTTTCTCACCATTCCTCCTCTGGCTAGATAATTGTTCATCCATTTTGGCATAACTCTTATTGAATTTGTTCAACAAATCATTTGCATATTTAAGTTTTTCTTTCAACTTATCATTCTCTTCCCTTAGTACCTCGTTCTCTCCTCTCAATCTTTCAGTCTTTCTTATATCCTACAGGTTTTATTCAACAGTAGCCTGCATTTTATTTTGACATTGGACATAATCTTGTCTAATTTTTTCAAGTTCTTCAGCTTTTTCTTTTAGGGCATCTTCAACATTTATTTTTCCTTCAAGCTCTTCACACAACCTGACTTCTTGACTTTCAAGCTCTTTTTTTTCAGATTTGTCACTTCTTCTTTGAGTCCATTGTTCTTATCCATCAGATCTATAATTGCTTCATCAGATTCCTCAGACACACTACCTTCAGATAGTTGTTCAATGTAGTCTTGAATCTCATTCAATTTCTCAGCAAGTTCTCTTCTTATGGTAAGTGACTTTTTATGCTTTTCCTTCAACTCATTGATCATCTTGTTTGCATCTTCAAGTTGCCTCTCATACTTGTATCTTTGCATGATTGTGGATAATTTCCTCTAAAGGTTAGGCTTGTCTCCAAGAGGACCTAAGCTATGATACCAATTGTTAGTATGCACAAGCACTGAGGGGGGGGGGAGTTGAATCAGTGCAGACAAGTATTTCAACAATTCACCACCGATCTATCAATACTAACCAATAACTTCCAATTAGAAATACAGGCAACTGATAATATCAAGTAGAAGTAATCAATACCAAATCATCCACAAAAGCATCACACATAACACAAAATTTCACATGGAAACCCTTGTAAGAGGAAAAAAACCACAGTGGGGATGACACCCACAATCTCCTCATTGCAGTATAAGTGTTTTCCTTGTTAGGAGCTACAATACCCTGTCAAGGGTTCGCCCTGTTAAAAGTGGCTAGTACCTTGTTATAAGTGCAAAAAGACTTGTTAGAGTCTACCTCGCAAGAGGATTTCAAACCTTCAATTAAGAAGTTACCCTATTAAAGGACATACAATAAAGATTTGTTAGGGTCTACCTTGTTAAAGGATTTAGCCTGCTGCAACTGTTAGGGAACAACAAAAGTACTGATCTATAAAGAGAAATTGCTTGCCTATCAAATCCTTTATGCTCATTTCCTTTCTAATGTTGTATTGATCTCTACTTCTTAAATCTTTGATCGTTGCACTTCAAAAGATGATCACAACCCTAAATCACATGATTTAGATCTCCTTATATATTGTGTTCTTAAGTGGCTTTTGATTTAAAACCTTCCATCATAGTCGGCTCAAAGTATTGACCGACCTCCTCAAAATCAACATCCATCATACCTAATCATGTCGACCTCAAACATAATACCCATGATTATAATCATTAGCTGACCCTAGATCCACCGCCTACTGACTTGTCATAAAACTCTCATTGGTGACCCAATTGGTACACTATATTCCACATCAAAAATGTATATTTTTCTCAACATATTGAATAAGTTGTCGCGGTTAGAATTATGGATTTCTCATATCATATGAACGTCTCCACTATGATCAAAACATCAAATTTTTACAACATCTTGATCACTATCCATTTTACTGACTGGAGTTGTTCATCCTAAACTCTTCCTATATACCGATCAACACACTTAACTGATACTGCCTTTACCGATCATGCATAGTTCTTACCATTCGCTCCAATCACATCAACTGATCATGTTGCCATCAATGACAACCAATTATGTATCGTCTTATGACTAATCTCTAGAACTACTCCAAAGACTACCATAATGACAACAATCATATGTGATCTATTAGATCCAGATCCTATATTTGGAAATGATTTTGAGCGAACTTGGCAATTCCTTTTCTATGTTCATAAGGCTGCATATCTTAGGGTTATCATTCCCTACTATTAGGGTATACTTTAGGAAGATACCCAATCTATTTCCAAATATTTCTAGAATTTTTGGCTCTCTATATTGTAGTGGAAGGTATTCTAGTGTGATCCACATTGAAATGAATTTGATGTTCTGGTTTTTGATGTCAAAGTTAGGGTTCCATTGTTGCATGCAGAGGCTGACATTCTTGTAAAACCAACATTTCTTTATGAAAAAATTATCTTTTCTTTCTCTTGAATTAAAAATAATGGAGAAAAAACCTAGAGATGCATCTAACAATTCTATTTGAGCTATAATGGGTGGTCCCACAATAGTGTGTCCCACTTTTTGGCCAACTTTGACACTGAGATCAACATTCTGAGAAAAAACTTCACTTTCAAACACTTGTTGCTACAAAATTATTAGGAATTTGAAGATGATGTAAAATATAGTCTTTTAGAATTTTCTTTCTAGTTTCTAAATATATATTTTTTTTAAAAATTAAAATTTATTTGAATTCATTTTTCCTTCTCCTTCGAAAAGTGGTTTGTGTAAAAAATCGATGTTTTTAAGGAGTGTCTGTCTCTTGGATCAACATAACATTAAAAAAAAAATGATAACGATGTAATTCTTCCGAGGTTATATTTGTAACTTCAATATCTAAAGGATGCAATTGGTTTCTATCATTTTGGTTCAATATTTTATAGTTTATTAAGTTCTAAAGTGACAATAACTGTAATTTAGACATAACTTCTTTGGGATCGATCTAACTTGATATGTATGTATCAAAATTCATTTTTTCTTTTTTTGGTACAAAGGTAACACAAATACTCTTTTCTTACATATTTTTCATTTTTTTTTTGTAAGTTACTATTTTTCCCAAAGTCTCGAAGAGACAGGTTGTTGAATGACCAAACAACCTATGTTTAATTAAAGTAAAATTTGAAAGTGACAATGAACTCAATATGTATTAAAATTGTAGTCATTAGAAATTTTACTCTGAGTAGCATCATCTAAAATTATTTGTTAGAAAAATATCTTGTTTGGTCCTTGTTCCAGGCCTTGAAAGACCATTTTTTGTAGTTTCTTTTTGTCTTCGGGGGAAAACTTCAAATTTGGGGCCAGGGTAAAAGTATGTCAGGAAAAACCTAGCCGGATTTTTACCCGACCTAGTTCGTCCAAACTAGGTCGGCTAGTTATGATTTTTTTTTTAAATTTATTTTTCATGGTATAAAAGTAAATGTTTTTGCTTTCATTTTTCACCCATTTGCAAACAAGTTAATTCACATTATTTTATTATTGATCTATATTTTCAAAAGCATTTTTTTGGAGGAGAATCGCTATTTGTATTTTTTTCAAAGACATAATTTTGGAGAGGAGAATTACTATCAAAGTGATTTTTTCTAAGACATTTTTTTGAAGAGGAGAATTACTATTGCCGATCTTTTGGAAGACATTTTTTGAAGAGAATAAATGGGGAACAAGAAGGGAAGGCAAAGTAAATTTGCTAGAAAAAGGTCACTGGTACTGAACAAAGAAATCTTGAAGCTGCATTGGCATATTATTATAAAACTAAAGAAGGTATGAACCTAGACCTCTAATTTTACATGCCTGAATTTTATGGACCTATATGTTTTATATTTTTCTAATTTGATTCATTTTTGTGCATATAGCTCAAAATCAACATGATCAAGGTGAAGGGCAAGTTCAAGTAGGAGGGTTAAGTCAAGTTGAAGAAACGCACATTGAAGAAGAGTCAGGATCACTCCCTACGAAAGCTCAAGCAATGGATCTTGGAGAAGGGTTAGGATCACGTGATCCTACTAGTATGGATGAACTTATAAATCTAGCTCAAACTGTAAAGAAAAATATTAATTATAGAAATTTAGATCATTTACTTACAATGGATGTGGATAATTTGAGATCGTTTGCTAATGTTCAACCCTTAAGTCTTGCTACGAAGAGGTCAATGAATATGATAGCAAGAGAAATATTGGCTAAATTTGATAATTTTGAAACACTTGA
This sequence comes from Thuja plicata, assembly GCA_018584345.1. Classification (NCBI taxonomy): domain Eukaryota; kingdom Viridiplantae; phylum Streptophyta; class Pinopsida; order Cupressales; family Cupressaceae; genus Thuja; species Thuja plicata. The sequence goes on along the minus strand of MU223541.1, from coordinate 1,473,259 downwards.
ACAAGCCCAATTGCTTTCAGTTGTACGTATAAACAAAAAGTTGGAAGAGACATTAAAATTATTGGGTATAGACACAACATCAAAGAATAGAAAAGTTGTTGACATACAAATTGATATGATTGAAAGTCTTAGGAAAGGTTTGAACTAGGTAGGGAAGCGATCTTGAACTAAAGATAAGACTATTACAAGAAAAGTTATATTGACATCCATTGTAGGTAACACTATGTGCCGAAAAAGACAAATATCTTCAATTTCATCTTAGATTGGTTTTAGTAGGAAAACAATATCACGATATGTTAATAGGAGAATGCTTTTCGACGATAGCACCTTGGAAGGCAATTGGGCAATCATGTCAGAACAAACAAAGTGTTTGAAATTTGTTGTTGTCGTTATCATATTGAATTTAATCTCCACTATCAAGTTTTCGAAAGTTTGTAGAAGACACTTATGGTTTTGAATATGTTCCTCCTACTAGATGAAGTGAGTTCATCTCATCCATTTTATGTGACAAAGAAATGATGCATCTGGTCAAATAAATTGCATAAAAGGAATATGCGAATCATGTGCTGATTTGGCTTTATTTCCTTTGAAAAATGAAAACATTGATGTAACAAATATGGTAAATTGCAAGAGTTACAAATATGTAAAGAATGAAACAAAATTTGGAAAAGAATCGAAAAAGTTAGAATATGTTGAAGAGGAGATAACTGTTGGAGTATTTATGGACAAATTTAAAAAATTGACTCAACCCTACATTCATCATGTTTTTTTTTGCAAAGTGGCAAGCACAACAATTCCAAACACTGAGAGACAATTTCCCACTTGGAACTATTCTATCAGTTGTTGATTTCGCAGAAAACTATTCCTTTGTTCATCAATAGACAATTCAATCGGAATACTATTTTTCAGAGCAGATTACTATAATGGTACATGTGTGTTATCGACATGAACAATTAGATTTGGATGATATTCAGAGCACATTTGAAGCACAAGTCATCAAGAAGGAATATCATTTTTATATAAGTGACGATAAAGAGCATGACATTCATTATGTAGAACACTGCTTCAAAATGTTTTTTACAAATTTGAAAGAAAACAACATAAAAATTGATAAACATTATGTTTGGTCGGATACTAAGTTATTGATGTGTTTCTAGATTCAATTGCGTAGAATTTATTTATATCAATATTTTTGATACAAATAAATTCTACATAGTTGAATCTACAAACATAACACAATAATCATTATCGATTGCTTCAGAATGATGCTAAGTTTTTATGATCCCACAAATAATAGTATTCAGTTTGTAAAAATCTCATATTAATGATATCAGCTTTTCATAGTCTATATTGTTTCTTCTTGTTGTTTCGGGTCTCAATTATGTATGTGTTTTTTGCATCAACATTTCAGATCACATTCAATGATCCATTGCCAAGATGTTAGAGAGTTCAAGAAATAGAATGCAAAAAAAATACACATTCTAAATTAGAAATAACAAGAAGAAATATATCATATTTTTTCAATTCAATTATTTTAATGCTGTATAAGTTTAAGTTTGAATTTATTAAATGTTCTGTACCAAAGTTGCTGCTTCAAATATATTAAAAGAGAATCTAACAGCCCCTCTAGTTGGTGGGCAGTTCTACAATTGTTTTACCAGTCCTACAACAGTTAACATTGGAAATCTCCAAAACACAATTCTAAATGAGAAGTCATTTTATTGAGTCTATAATGTGAAAATTTTAAAATTAATATAAAAGAATTGTTACAACAATTTAAATTCTGTTGTTTGTAGTAGTATGTTATGATGGTTAAGTTGTAAAGTTGTTGTTCTTGCTGTCAAGATTGAATTTTTAAATGAGTGTGACTCCTCATTTATGACCTCACTGATTTATAGCTCTGAATCAAAACATTTATCCATCTTAAAAAACAATTTAAACTCTGTTTTCTGATAAAAAAGAGTATAGGCATGTCTGTTGATAAGATTAGATTGAAATAGCAGCTATTGAATTTCCCAACTTCTAGATGTTCAAACTCAGTTTCAAGGTGGGAACAGCAAGAAGATTATTCTTTCTAGGAATACTAGTCCTAAAGCTCTCAGTCATATCCAATTCAAAGGGATCACCATTGCCGTCCAAAGTCCAGTCAAAGCAGTGCACCAGCTGAGCCAACACAAGCTCAATGTTCGCCATTGCAAATCCAGCACCAGGGCATCCTCTCCTTCCCGCACCAAAAGGTAGCATCTCGAAATCTCGCCCTTTGATATCAATATTCTTACCTATAAATCTCTCAGGCTTGAATGTTGAGGGATCTTCCCACACTGCTGGATCTCTTCCAATTGCCCACACATTCACAATCAGCCTTGTCTTGTGAGGTATAAAGTAGCCAGCAACAGTACAGTCTTCTCTGGCTTCATGTGGAAGCATTAAAGGCCCTGGAGGGTACAATCTGAACACCTCTTTCACCACACATTGCAGGTATTCCATGCCCACAAGATCAGATTCTCTCACCATACGCTGTTTTCCTGCTGCACATTCAATTTCTGCCTGCAACTTCTTGGCAACATGTGGGTTTCTCACCATCTCACTCATTGCCCATTCTAAGGTGGTGATTGTTGTCTCCAAACCCCCAAGAAACATGTCCTGTCAAAAGCAAGAAAAACATTAAGGATACCCTCCAAACCCTGGCCTTGAATTAAGGAAGGTAAACAATTTAAGTCAATCCAAGCAAATTTCTCTTCCTGATAATGGATCACTGAGTGTAATCTAAAATGCAAATTGAAAAACTAAACAATATAGAAAACTGGTACCAACAATTCAAACAAATGTCAAAACAATATAGAAAACTGGTACCAACAATTCAAACAAATGTCAATATCAGTAGGGAAACAGAGAGGGGGGTCAGCATACAAAGATTGTTGCTTTAATGTGTTCTCGGGTGATTTTCATTCCATTTTCATTCTGTGGCATCTCCAGAAGCACATCTACCAGGTCATTAGTATGGTTTTCATTTTCCTGACTTCTCCTGCTCCTGCTCTGTTCCATGTGATCATCTATAATCTTCTCAACAACTGCATCAAAGAAATTGTGGGCTTTCTTCATTTTCCTCTTCACACCACTCAAATCATCAATCCAAGCAACGGAAGGAATGAAGTCTCCAATGTTGAAAGCCCCAATCATACTTGTGACCTGGTGCACCATTCTGTTGAGCTCCTTGCCTACCAAATCATCATCTTCAGAAAATTTAGTGCCAGCCAGTGTCCTCCAGATTACAGAGGACATGAGAGATGCTATGCTCTTGCTCACATTCACAACTACTTTTCCATGCTTGCTCTTCTCCCAAATGGTTTTCACTGCCATAGAGACCTCCTCCTCTCTCACAGACCTAAAACTCTCAATTCTCTTGGCACTGAGCAACTCCATGACACACACTTTCCTCATGTGCCTCCAGTAATCTCCGTAAGGGGCCAAACCCACATCTTTTTCATTATAAGCTACATATTTTGAAGCAGCAGATTCAGGCCTGTTGGCAAAGGCCAAATCATGGGTTTTCAGAAACTGTTTGGCCATCTCAGAGGAAGAGACCACCACAGTAGGAGCAGAACCCAATTTCATAAACATAATAGGGCCATATTGCTTAGCAAGATCACAAAGAGAACGGTGAGGGAGCTCCCCCAATTTATGCATGTTTCCTATGATGGGCCAAGCTAAGGGTCCAGGGGGCAATCTAGAAACCTTTGAATTCCTCTTCTTTGAACCTAACATTTTGTACAAAACCCACAAACCCAAGATGGTAAATACAATGGGCATGAACAGAGACCTGGTTGTTGGAGCTCCTAGAATCGCAGGTATATCAGAAAATGTGGAAGCCATTAGAGCAATTTGATTTCAACTTACAAATTGCAGTCGGAAGGAAAGCTTTGTGTCACTTCCCATGCCTTCAACTCCAATTTATAGCCTTTCCAGGGCACTGATCAGCGATCAACATGTCTGAAGTTTAGTGGAGATCATCCCACTGAAAGAATTTAATATGATTTTTGTAGACCTTAGTATTCATCTATTTTCCAGTTCCACTAAATCTTTCGCCCATTCAGAATATGACTTTTGTAGACCATCTATTTTCCAGTTCCACTAAATCTTTCGTCCACTCAGAGCTAGTTGACAGTCAATTCAAATCCCGTGACTAGCGTGGCATAAGAATAACAATACCCGAAAAATCAATTAAAAAACTTGCATATTTTGTCAAAATTGTGGTGATGAAAACGGAAAAATAAAACCCTATTATATTGTTATATTTTAAGTAAAATCACAATCCAGAGCAAATCAAAAGTTGTGAGATGATTTGATTTTTATCTAATAGATTGTGGAAATCTACTTATTTTGGCCTAATTTTTATTGAGATGTGCAATTTCTGACACCCCAATGACCATAAAGCCAATGATCATAAAGAAGATGTAAGAGAAACAAGAAATAATCAGAATGTTCTAGAATTACATAGAAATAAAGATCAAAAGAAAAAACATTAAATTTTTATGAAGGTCAACCTAGATCTAGAATGGCCTATGTAATTTTTAGAAGTATCTTAAAGTCTATATGAAGAGGCATCGTGTAAGCTTGTAGTACCAAGATGACAAGATGATCAAGTGATCACAAGGAAGATGAATGCTGAAGCATTCAAGTCATATGATTTTATAATCATCTAATTAATGAAGAATTGTATTTTAGCCCAAAAATTTTGGTAAAAAATCATATTTGATGTATTTATCTTTTATTTGTGTTATGATCCATTCCATCCACCCCAACAACTCTGGTTGAAAATATTTAGAATGTTTCACATTTTCTTACTTTCAAACAAGATGCATTTTGTATCTAGCTGAAATGGAAAAGACAAACTTGAAGATTTGTGAATGGTTTGAATGACAAACATAGAGGTGATTTTATGCTGATATAAGCTGCTTCTTTTCTCAAATTCAAACTACATTCTTTCTTCAATCTAATGATAAGTCTTACGAACTCTCTAAGAATCTTTTAAATGCATATGAAGACTATTTATTCAAGAATTTTTGAGTCTGTATCAATACAGTTTTTTTTTTTATCATTTTAAGTTTTCTTTAATGTTTCATTCATAGTGGATGTTTTTTAATTGTATTATAAATTTCACTTATCATCAAAAAATAATTGAGATATTGCATCATTTTGCAAGACTTGTAAATTGAATCTCAAATTTCATCTCCCACCAAAAAATCTTATGGAATTTTTAACCACTTAGCAAGTCTTGCGAATTGTTTTGGTGGCTCTATTTTTTACCACTTTTGAAAAACATCAAACATTTTCCAATAAATAAGAATAAAAATCCATTGTTGCTAAAAAACTCTATTACTTTACCCAGTGTAACTCAACAGATTTTAGACCTTTGATTAAATAAATAGAATTTATAAATTGTGTTCTAAATTCTATTTTTTCACAAATTTTAAAGTAGAACTTTAAAAAAGGATTACAAATTTTTAAATGTGATTTATATTTTCAATGCCTTAAGCGGGATTTTCAAGTCCAAAATAAAATTACACATTTTTGCACAAATGCATCTAGTTTTTATTTTATTTTATAACTAAACATTTAATGTATTTTCTCACATCTACGTGAAGTCCATTTCAACTAAATTACCTTATCATTTTAAACTCTGTTTTTAATTGATGTTTTTGCCTCTTTGCGAATTCAAGACAAGTTTACAATTATTGTATAAGTGAATTTGACTTCTACTCTAGTCTATCAATAAGCATTTAATATGTTATCTCACAAAAACTCATTTTTATCAATTACTTTGTCACATTCATTACACTCAAACATTTATAAAAAAAAATATATTTTCTTTCTCAAAGATAAGTCATGGTTTTCACACAATTATATTTGATTCTTTGCAACTATGGTTGTCTGTCACAATCCAAGTATTCTTAAGCCCTATGTGAATGATTTAGTATTCTTGTTGATATAAGTGAACCTAAGTTCTCTTTGAGCTAAAATGCTCAAATTTGTTTAAAATGCCCCTATTTTCTATTCTTATGAAGCCTCTTAAATTTTTTCTCATGTTTGTGCATTTCATATGGGTCTTAATTGCATTTTGGTGCATTATTTGGTCTCTACCTTTAGTTTTTATAAAGATTTACATTTTTTTTTTTTTTGCATATTTTGTAATATCTTTATTTTGCACATTTCTTATCGTAGGCAATTTAAAATCTAGGATAAATTAACAAATTTTACAAAGTTAAACTCTATATTCAATCCCTAATAATATTTAATAGTGTATTTTAATTACATTATTCAACACAAAACTATAAATTGTAAATTGTATTTGAAACTCTAGCTTTCAACCATCGTTAATCCATCAAAAGATTGCAAGCTCAAGGCAATTTTGTAAAATGCACTAGTTATTTTAAAACATCTAGCTATTGCCAAACTTTCAGACCTATCAAACATTTTTTTTTTAGCAACTAAACCTCACCTTATTAAAGTTCATATATTGTAAATAGCATTTTCCTCCTTGTTATTACTTTTCCCTTAGCATATATCCTTGTTTGAATAATCTTAAACTTATCCTTTCTACATTGAAGGTTTAAACTTCATGGAATTTCGAAGCTCAATCAATCTAAATAAATGTATGATTTCAGAGGTTGTCTTCTACCTTGACAACTTATCTTGGCAATTTTTAGAAATTGGGGACTTGGGGCATGTGAACATACTAAATTTATTTAATGAGTTAATCAAGGTGGATGACAAGTCAACTTAGGCACATTGCACAAAATATGATGGTGCTTTGCAAGCTACAACATTTCTTATTTTACTATTATAGTCTCTTGAACTCATATAACATGTTCTTAGAGTTATTATATAGAAAATAATTGAATTTATGGAACTACAAGGGTATGTGCACCAAGTTGTGGACCAAAAAAGGGGGTATAAGTGGACACATTTTTCCTAAAATTGGGTAAACCTAAACTTGGAACAGGCGTTTGAGGCTCATGCACTCAAAATAAGAAGATGTGTAAAAACTAAAAATTGTAGTACTCTAAATCTAGTTTCTAAAATACTAATTTTTTTTAAAAAAATGATAAGATTAAGAGGGTCAAACCTCGCGCGCATGAAAACATGTTTCTGAATTTTTTTGGAAAAATATAACATAGTTGTTTTTGTGTGTTGTACAAAAGATATAGTTATATTCAGTATTTTTCAAATCCCTTTGGTAGGATGATAGGTAAGAGTGAGATCTAGAAGTTGTGTATTTTTTTGTAATTTTATGATGAGTATTTTTTTTTTGTGATTTTTTGAAGTGATCACATCTTGAAAATTTGGTACATGTTTGTGCACTGGGCATAACTTGCATCAAAATAATCGAAAATAATTTTTTTTTTTAAGTGTATAGAATTAAGTGTAGAACAATAATATGTAATTTTATTAAGTATATCAAAAGTTATTAAAAAAAGGGTACACATATGTTTGTGAGGACTGTCAAGGCACTGGTAAAGAAAATTAAAGTTTACTATGCTAATATTGTCCAAAAATAGAAAAATTTATATGGTTAGATAGTTAAGAAGACATATGAGATTACGGTGATATTTATAGAGCTACCCTATTGAAAAATTGCAAACCTAATGAAGATAAAGTCAAAAATTCATCTTACAAGATGAAAAAATGTCTAAAAGAACAAAAATGGAGGGAAAATGAGCCTCCACGCCTTTGGGTCATTTTCCAAGCCTCTTCCCAAGACATAACTAGATCGGGTATCTAAATTTAAAATAGCCCAATCAGGTTCTGAAAAGAAAAAAAAGTACATTTTCAACTCCTCCATAACCCGATCGGGTTCTGGAGAATAAAATGCACAATTTTCACTTCTTCAAAACCTGATTGGGTTATGAAGAAGTAAAACTTATGCATCTCTATCTCTCTCTCGTCCTTTGTTCTTAGTTTTTTGGAACCTGATCAGGTTCTGAGTAATTAGGAGCATTGAGCCTTTATGTTCTCATAACCCGATCGGGTTTTGAACCTGATCGGGTTCTGAACCCGATCGGGTTCTGTTGAATTAGGAACTTTGCTTGCTTCAACGGTCTTAAACCAATCATTGCAGGTTATTTTGAGGTCTCACTGCTATTTTTTTATTATTTTTACACCAGTAACAGACAAGTTTGCAATTTTTGCATGTTTTTTCTTTGCAATGATTGAATTGTGTTGTTTATTAGTGTTTTTAATGTTATTTTATCATTGCAAGTTCTTATTTCAATAAAATGGTTGATTTGTTCTTATTTTTTGGATTTGATGTTCACATGTTATTCTATGTTCATGATATTATTCGTAGGGTCCATTCAATACAAACAATGAGAAAGAACAAAAGAGGAACAATTGAACAACGAGAGACAGAAAAGGAAAGACAAAGGGAGCACATGAGGAGACTATGAAAAGGTACATCATCAAATGCATGCAATGTAAGTGATGAAAATGAAAATGTTAATATTAATGTGACAAATGCACCATTTCAATTTGATGTCATTAATGAACAAAATGCACATAACAAAAAACAAAATCATCAACATACACCAATTGAAATGAATCCAATAAATGCACCTAATTCATCTAATGAAAATGTAGAGCATGCAGCTGTGTTAACACCTCCTAGAATAATTCGTAGAAAATCAAAGTTTCTAATTGACATTGATGAAAATATTTTAAGGCCAATGCACATGATAAAATGTCAGAAAAAAATTGTAGAAGAATTGTTAAAAAGATTTGGAATAACTATTTTGAAAAATTAAATCAAAGTGGAAGATGTCAAGTAGTTGTTGAAATGATTAAGAATCTGAAATTTA
>MU223541.1:1426731-1440556 GCA_018584345.1 Thuja plicata | reverse complement strand
AAACTTTAATCCACCAATTATTACACCTCAGATTATTAAGTCCCTATGAGATGTATGCCTTTGAAATACTTGAAATAAATAACTGTCTATTGGTTTACCTTGTCTGTCCTTATTCTCCTTGATTACCAATAGGTAGTAAAATTTTTTTACCGATACTTAGTAAATATGTAGAGTATACCAATCAATCCATAAATGCATATGTGAAATGTAAAACAATAAAATAATAAATCATACACACATAACACAAGGATTTTAACATAGAAACCCTGTTAAGGGAAAAACCACTGGGACCGGTACTCCAAATTTTCACTCTTCTGAAGTGAGCCCTATTAGGAGCCAACCATGTTAAAGGTTACAAACACACGGTTAAGTGTGACCTTGTTAGAATAATTTTATACATAGGTTGTCACTTAGTATCTGGCATCTATGATACCATCCTTGAATCAGTCTCTAGACTGTCAATAGGCTTTATGCTAATCTTACTACCATCCTTGAATCAGCCTCCTTCTTAGACTGTTAATAGGCTTTAGGTAAGACCGATGCTACTATCAGGAGTCAACCTTTTTGGTAATCTGTTAGGATATAACTCAAATATAAAAGACTGTTAAGTCCTGCTCTGTTAAGAGACTTAATGCTTCAATGGTTAAACTGAAACACAATGACCTGTTTCTAATGCAACTTTGAATGGTAGATATTTAGATCTATTTACGTATAATACCTCTCTATTCAATGTATTAACTTAGTTCCTGTGTACTTCACACTTTTTGCTCTGTGATGCTGTGCTTCACTGTTTTTCGATGTCTGCAGAATTCTTTAGCTCTCCCTTAGCTTGATTAATCAGGACTATATGAAGCTTAACCTTCACCAATTTCTCTTCAGCATCTTCTTTCAATTCACTCCCCCGTGTATCTAATTGCTTACAGAAATGAATCATGCTTGTCTCTTATATAGACATGATGTTCCTTAATTCTTGGTTCTTAATTCTTTATTCTTGGCGTGAAAAACAATCTAGCCAAATTGATTTGTGGCTTTAACTTCTGATTTATCTCATAGTTATCTTCTTGCCAACTATATAAATCATCTTTAAATACATTACTTAACTGTGGTCGAATAAAAAAAATAAAAAAACCAGTCAAGTCTATCCTTAAGCTCTACCAGCTAGATATTTTTTCATTTTCTGATCTCTCTGTTATGTCGGTCAATTCTGCAGTTCGTCGCTGGTGACAACTACCAGTTCCGTCGGTGCAACTTTAGTTAGCTTCCGGATCTCCGTCCGTCGGGCATCATTGGATATTTCTTTTCAGGCAACACTGTTTTCAGCTTGTCGGGCATCCTGTGATTCTACTTCGTCGAGCAATACTATTTTCTGCTTGTCGGGCATCATTGTGACTTTATCTCTGTCTTTACCGATGGTGTGCACTCCGTCGGTGTGGTTTGTCACTTAGTGAATAATTGACTTTCATGCATTGCTGAAAGCATAACCTCTGTTCCATTGATTCTCTGAAGTCTTTGGCATTATGTATATGACCATACAGATGATATCAAGTTGACATCAATGACAATACAAACCATTAACTGATTTAATGTTTTGCATCATCTTCAACTTGACATTATCAAATATTCAATCAGTTACATGTCATCACTGACTTAGTCGAACTTAGTCGAGGAACCATCATGCCTTTTAGTCTTTTTGAGAACAAAGTCATTTTAATGTTGTTTTGAGCAATAATTTGATTGATGATAGTGTGATCATGCCCCCTCGGGATTGAAATCGAAGGAAAAAAAATAAATCCCTTTGTTGAAATGATGCATCACTTGTGGGAGTAGGTACGAATAGAAAGAATGAATTAGAAGAAGTGAAGGAAAGAAGGCGTCTTTAGAGTAAACACACGGGAACCAAGTTAATTACATGAAAAATGGGAGCTTTAAAACTGATAAAATGATGTCTGACCAAGATTTTTGATGACATTTGCAATTTGGATGATATAGAACCTAGAAAACTGAGTTTTTGAACATATGGAGCAATTTTGCATTTTTAGGAGTTGTTGCAAAAAATTTATTGCACTGTGTAAAACTGAGTAGGCACCTTCAATTTGGTTCCCGATTGAGAAAAAAGAGAACAAAAATGGAGTTTCAGTTGCTTGGGAGGAGTTTTAGAACCCCTAAATAGCTCAAAAGGCCAATATATTTGTTAAAAATCACCATTTTACTACTCATTTTCACTTTTAGCCATAGTAAATTCTAGAGCTCTGTAGAGAAGATGGTGGTCCCAATTAGCAAGCATAATTTTGAGCTCAGCTATCGACATCAGTTCTCGACTGAATACGCACCTTCGGTAAGTACTCATAAAACTACCTTGTGAAGTTTGAAATTTTGAATTTCAGGCATTTTTGTAGCTTTTATAGCCCTTTGAATTTTGGGTCGAATCTGGGATTCTGGATCGCACCCTGTCAAACCCATGTCGCATCCAGTTTTTCCTGGACCGCATCCTGTTGTCCCAGATTTTTGCATCGCATCCAATATTTTCTGGATCTATCCAGTTTACCCCATTTTTGCTTAGTTTAGAATATGAAATTATGGTTATGTCATACCCTGCATTTTAGGAGCGTACTCCATTTTTGGGGTCGCATCCAGGATTTCCAGATCGTACCCAACATTCTCCATTGCATCCTATTTTTCTAGGATCGTATCTGGTGAAAGGGATTGGACCCTATATATCCAGGATCACATCTTGTTTTTAGACTTAGAATTTTTGTTAACTGTGAACCATCTTCTATCTGCGGACCTTGAGTCACTTAGCTGACTGTGTTTCTCTATTTATGTCATAGATAGAACACTGATTTATCTTTGTTTAATTGCCATCTTTGTAAAATAGGTTGATTTTGAGGTAGTAGCATTTCAAGGGACATACTCGGGGCGTGTTCTTGCCTTAGCCGGACTACTATCAGGTGATGAGTGGGACATAGTGGATTATGATCCTTGATCAATTTACCCAATATTGGGGTAAATTGGGGGTTGTTGACTGCTCTTGCCGAGAGATGGCACTCAGAGCACAACACCTTCCATCTCCCTACCGAGGAGATGACAGTTACACCCAAGGATGTGTGGCACATACTTTGTGTTCCAGTTATGGGTCGGGAGGTACGATTTGAGATGATTTCTATTGTTGTAGTAGGTGCAGCTCATTGGTTCTTCCAGGATGATACTATTTCTCGGAGACACATTTCATGGGATTACATGTGCGATCACTATGATCGTCTATTTGTATACTTGGTAGGCTTGATTGCTGGCATCCTGATGCCAGTTAGAGGACAATACGGGTTCCTTGTAGGATGGGTGGATATGCTTGAGAAGATGGTCATCTCTAGACAGAGATTTGGATGGTGCGTCTGTATTCTGGCCCATATGCATCAGGATCTCCACGAGATTGTTTACCATTATACTTGGAGCATGACTGTAGGGATCTTGATTCTACAGATCTAGGCTATGGAGCACATCCCAATGACACGACCTATTATAGATAGGCAGTGAGCACCTGAGAAACCTTATGTATATATGTATGCCGGTTTGATTCAACAGACCCATCTGGGCAAGGTAGAGTATTGGCAGCACCTTTTTGACAATATGACAGAGGTAGTATGGCGGTCATACTTGGAGTGTGAGGAGTGGACCTCTGATGCTAGACAGGTTCCATTTTTCTTCCATAGTAGGTACCTGATCGGGAGGACCAGATACATCATAGAGCATTTTGTACATACCCATGTATTGAGACAGTTCAACTGTCGACAGGGCAGGAGCCAGGATGTGACAGTCTATGCCCGGATTCGTGATGAGGCGCCGTTGTTGAGAGCCCAGCTGAGATATCAGACCGCTCATCAGGAGATTAGAGACATAGTTGATTGGGATCTTTGGCTTGATGTTGTAGATGTAGGCTGTGCGGATGGATATGCAATAGAGATGCTTTAGTATCCATTTCCATGGTTCACAGTTTTGGAGGAGGCTATTCCCCATATAGAGGACCTTATAGATTATGATCCTGATGATCGCCCGACTAGAGGTAGAGGAGGAGCACAAAGAGATAGGGGTGCTAGGGGAGGGCGAGATGGAGGTAGAGATGGGAGGTGAGATGGTAGATTCCCTCCTCTAGATGATGGGGATGATGGTGGAGATGACAGGGGAGGAGGAGCTACGGGTGGTATAGGAGAGGTGGCAAGTGGCAGCAGAGAGGGTCGACGTACCCATTTTAGATTTGTTGCTCCCAGGATGGATCTAGGGAAGTTTCTTATAGAGGAGCAACAGAGACAATAGAGATAGCAGAGACAACAGAGACAGTAGTAGCAACAACCACAAGACAGGTCACAGGGCAGGCCTTCAAGGCAGGATTTTGGTAGGGGTTCTAGTAGGGAAAGAGATCCCTTATCTTAGTGTGAGCAGGAGGGAGAGAAACTTAGGGCCAGGATTATGACATTAGAGACCAGACTAATTTCAGCAGATGCTAGATTCACAGTAGTAGATGCCTTACTTGCTGATAGAGATACACAGCTAGAGAGGCTCAGAGCACAGAGAGATGCACAGGCTCAGACCACAGTACACTAGGCACAAAGAGTGATGTACTATTACACTCTATATCATGCTGCAGTACTAGAGGGATAGAGAGCTATATCATTTTCATGCCTAGCCCAGCAGTCAAAGGGGGCCATGCCATCTCCAGTAGTTCCATTTGTGCCACCTCCTCCTCCTCCTCTAGATCAGGCAGAGGGGGGAGCCAGACCTGATTTTGTATTCTGTCCCATATTTATATTGTATATCTTATCCTTCTGAGATCATTCTTTTGTATGATGACACTTTATACATGTATATCTGATTCATCCTGACATTCTGATACTCTTTGTGCAGACTTGTGCCATATTTTTGATTTGTACCATGATTTGATATATTTATCTGATGCAACTATTTTTTTTTATTCTAACATGTTTCATGAGTTCTCTTTTCTTTGATTAGATTTTATTGCACATGTGATTATGTTTATCTTGGTCTTATGATGAGTTAGAGTGTAGATGATTTCATCATTTATGCGTTTGGGATTTATCACTAATATAAATGTGTTTCAAATGATACTATGTGAATATGCAAAATGTATGTTTTTGAGTTTTTCTTTATGCAAGTGAAATATATGGATGCACTTAGGATGTAGAAATAAATGTAATGCATCTTTTCTTTTGTATTTTTCTTCTGTCTCATTTTATGGATGCAAAATGTATGCTATGGATGTGTAATGACATTGATATCAATAATATGTAGTGATGTAATTAACTTGGATAAATGAATTAGAAATCATTTTTGAGCTCAAACCCCTTATGTTGTTTTCTTAGTAAAAATGCATGATGCAATCCCTAAATGCAGCTATATGCAGACTCTTAGGACTTGTCACTAATTTGTAGATATTGTAATATTTTTATCATCATTGGGCGCTTTTTCGAATGGATACCACCTGATAGTACAACTATCACTAATATCCACTGATATTATAAAAATATGAATACTATTTTTATTGGATGAAATGTCAGAAATAGACTTAGGCATCAAGGGATAGAAGCCAGGATAATAGATTAGTCGCCTTCCTTTTACTATATCAGAATCTGTGTAAGGTAAGATATTGGACCCACAATGACCTTGAAAATTCATTTCCTTGGGTACATTATGCTTCATATACTTTAGTGAGAGTCCGAGTTAGAAAACAGACAAGGAAATTGCTTCAACCTCACCGTAGTTTACACATAACAAAGATCAAGATATATGCGGCTATCCACTCATGTTGGTAGCTCTTACCATAAACATCTAAGTTAGGTGAAATTTATAGGATCATTTGGAACAATCACCACATGCAGAAAACCAAGAAAATGTTATGCCCCCTATCCTTGCCACTCTTTGTCTTTGCACAAATGTCATGGAGTAACTCGAAAGACATAACAACAATCAATTGAGAATCAATCAAAAAAAATTCATAACTGCTTAAATGCCCCTAGTTAAAAAATCATTGATACATAAAAGAGTTATAATCAAACCAAGATCAAACTATGTTTAAGTAGTATTGGGAAATAATATCGACTCATTTTTCAAGCGCAGTAGAGATTCATCAATCAAAATGTGGAATTAAAGCAATATGTGTTCCTTGTCTGTGTAGAATCATTGTTCCTATTTGCAATCCAATGTAGTGCGTAGGAACACCGTTTATGCGAGTGTAATGTTTGTGTCATCCTTGTTTTGTGAAAGTGATATTTTTGTGCAAGCATCGAGAAGCAATGTGTCACAAGATAAACCATCCTAGGATGACCTAACACAACCTAACATGCCAGCAAAGATGCCCCCAGTGCCGAATGATTTGTTCCCTAAGACAGAAATGCAGACAAATCCCAAGCTGGGATAGGATATTGGTAAGGAAACATAGTCAATCCATAGCACATGTAATCCTTAAGGCCTAGTATCAACAATGTATTGATAGATAGAGCGCAGAATACAAGTGACACCTGATTGCTAGGTTTTCACCACTTGACAAGAATTTTCATGCTTTTTGCTACCAAGATGCTTGTTTTACTAGGTTTTCATCAAGGCACTTGTCTCTTTTTCAATTTTTTTTTCTATTTTTTCCTTTTTGAATGTTTTTGTAGTATCAAGGTGCTTGTTGCTATATTTTCACCAAGAATACCTTTCTTCAGGACTTTTTCCACAGTTTTTCAATTTTCTTCAGGATCAATTTTCTATTTTTTTGGTATTTTCTAAGCTTTTCCACTGTACAGGATCCGCTAGCCAAATATCAAGCGTAGAACCGCTTCAAATGTAGAGTATTGATAGGATCTGGAAGAACATCTCCCTCAGGTGTAGCTAGCTGATAAGCTCCAGTCCCAAAAGTAGCAGTGATAACATAAGGTCCCAACCAATTAGGTTCAAACTTTCCTTTATGTTCTTTGTTAGGCTGGTTTTTAGGATTCTCCTTTAGGATGAGATCCCCCACCTGAAATTGTCATGGCTTGACCTTTTTGTTGTATCGCTTGGACATTCGTGCTTGGTACACTTTTAGATGGTCAAATGCCTATTGTCTACGTTCATCAAGTAAGTCTAAAGAATTTACCCTATTAATGCAGTATTGCTCATCAATAACAAGACCTTGTAAAGATACTCGCAAAGATGGGAGTTCAACCTCAATGGGTAGTACTGCTTCGGCGCCATAAATGAGAGTAAATGGCGTGGCTCCAGTTAGCATTCTAATGCTTGTTCTGTAGGCCCAAAGTGCCAAATTTAGTTGTAAATGCCAGTCTATGCTAGACTTACTCACAGTTCTATGTAGGATCTTGAGAATATTCTTGTTAGATGCCTTAGCCTATCCATTACCTTGAGGATAATAGATGGAGGAGAAATGTTGAGTAGTGTGAAACTATTTGCAAAGGTCATCAATGTCTTGGTTTTTAAATTGGCCCCCATTGTCTGTTACAATTGAAGAGGGTATCCCATATCTACAGATAATGCAGTTCAAGATGAACATAGCCACCTATTTTCCAGTGGCTTTGATTAGTGACATGGCTTTGACCCACTTCGTAAAATACTTAGTGGTCGTAATGATGAACTTGTGTCCATTTGAAGAATTAGGATATATTTGTCCAACCAAGTCAAAGGCCCATTGCTGAAATGGCCAATGTGTTATGAAAGGTATGAGTTCTCTGGCAGGAGCATGGATGAGATTTCCATGTGTTTGGCATTTATGACATGTCTTTGAAAATTAAATAGCATCTTTTTCCATTGTAGGCCAGTAATAGCCTACTTTGAGTAGTTTCTTAGCCAATGAAAATCCATTTGAATGTGATCCACATACACCTTCGTGGACTTCTTTTAATGCACGACTTGAATCTTCACGTTCTAAACATCTAAGAAGTGTACCATCGAGACCTTGTCTATATAAGTTATTTGTAATGAGGACATAACGCGATGTCCTAATTAAGGCTCATTTTTCATTTCTGGATAGGTCATTGGGTATAGTTTGGTAAGCTAGGTAATAAATGATGTTAGCATACCGAGATTGGTCTTGGGTGGTCAAAGCACAAATTACTTGGTATTCGGGGGTAGCAAAGTCGGGATAGGATAATTATTCCACCAAGAAGTCATAATGGAATTGATGTTCCTCTAGTTGTAACATGGATGCTAGTGTAGCCATAGCATCTGCAATTTTATTCTCTATTTTGGGTATCTACTGGAATGTGATGAAGATGAAGTATTTCTTTAGGTCATCAACCAGTTGCTTGTAAGGCATCAAAATCTCATCTTTCATTTGATAATATCCATTGAGTTGATTGATAATGAGCTGGGAGTTTCCATACACATGTAACTCTACAATATTCCACTCCATAGGGTGGTTGTGCAGTCATTTGTGAGTTCCTTCAAGGAAGGAGTAATTATTTCAAGTGACCCCAGAGAGCTTAGCATTAGTTTTAAGATTTGATGACAGAGTTATACAACTAGAGGATAGTCTATAAGGCATTCTATCTTTGTTGCAAGTATTTCATTAATCACCTTATTGTGTATTTATACCAGATATTGACTCATATCCAAAGGATCAGGCATTGGTTTATAGTTGGTCAAGTAATTGTTCATTATCCAATATTTTAAATTACTCAATCATTCACACACCAATCATATATTTAATTCAAGTAATTGTATTTAAAGAATACAGTTTAGTTTGTTGATTCCTTAAAGAGAGGATCATTAGGTTAACCATCCTAAAATCAAAAGGAAGAAGGATGAGAATCCTTGTCTCACTGATATATGTTATTGTTAAGATCATAACCTAGATTATAAAACTATGTTTCAAGATAATCATTACTATCTCAAAGGTATTTTATAAGTTAATATAGTGATGTCTAACTATCTAATCAGTGAAGGAATAAATCCACTAAAACAGATACTGAAAAATCAGTAATCATTCAAAGGTAATACATGCATGAGTTTGTGGAACTCAAAAAAGAAGGAGATATTAGTTTCCCCAGGATATTATCCAATCCTCATCAATTAGGCATTTCTCTTGATTGAATTAATTATTTGGGAGTCATAGAGTTAAAACAAACATTCAAGCATTTGAGGTTCAGCAAGAAAAATCCCTAACCCCACTCGTGGTTATCTCGGCTTTGTATGCCTCGATACTGGTCTACCCTTGAAACATCAACTGGAAGAAATATTCAGCTCATCTCATCTTTTGTGCCTCAATGCTTACATTAGTTTCCCACATATTATTTGATGAAATTAATATTCATATCCTTATGGTCACAGTGACACTAATGAATTTTGTATTGACTCCGATTTCCCAAACACTCAATGATGAAAATTTTCAAGCTCAAACCTAGTGACTAAGTCCTAGGTTGTATTCATGTTAGTTTTTCATTGTAGCTACATGGATTTAAAACCACATAATCTCTCTCTCTCTCTCTCTCTCTCTCTCTCTCACCTATGTGGGCATCTGAAGCTCAGTTTGATCAATATTTCTTCTTCCAAGTGGTCAGAGTTGTGCATCAATGGAGACATGATCGAATACCTGTGTTGACAACAACAATTTCATAATAGAGATGTTAGAAGAATTGCATATAATATCCATTGCATTGCATACACATCATATAAATCCATTACACATTGCATATTCATTTCATACTAAAGGTGCAGCCATACATATATGCATCAGAAAATAAAATAAAACAATCACATTGCATCATTATAAGTAGTACCATAGCCATCCATTCATTTGCAAAATCAAATAAACATTGCATTGCATATGCGTCTGCATAATCATCCATAACACATCACAAGCATACATGATCATAAAAGAAATCCTTACATATAAGTAGATCATAAATAAAATATCTCATAACATCAGTCAACAAAAGTACAATGAGATCAAATCAGATGTCTCTATATATACATATCAATGTTAGGGGTATATCACAATCTTGAGATATACAAAATCATCAAAGAAAGTCATCATGTGTAAGGCCAAAAATGCATAGAATATCGATAAACATAAAAAATAATCCAAGAGAAACAGAAGGCTAGATCTCAGCCATGTCCTCAGCATCGACAGGCACATGCAGTTGTGGAGGTGGCGAAGGAATGACCTCATCAACCTATGGAATGCACGTTTCCTCAGAGCAAGCCATGCACTATGAGAATGGAATCACCTGCCTATATGTTGGAATAGTAGCATTGTAAGTAGTGACATAGTATGACGCTCTACTCGTCTGTTGGGTGGCTATGCACTGAAAATAGTCGCGTTCAATAGTCAAGGCAACGGTCCTCTAATAACGCTCATCAACAATAGAAGCAATCCTCTGGTCCCTGTCTGCAATCAATTCAACAATACATTGATCTCACTTTGTAACCCTAGTCTGAGCCACGACCACATCTATCTACAAACCTTAGATTCTCTCCCTAAGTGAGTGAATGACATTATGCAGTGTCCTTTTTCTTTGGCGTTGTGCCTGCTCACCCTTCTCATCCTGATTATTGCACCTCTACCTAACCTATCGAGCGACCTCCTAAAAGATGGAAACATCCTGACCACCAATGGGTGCATCATGTCCTCCTACTGGGGCCTACTGTACTCCTACTGAACCTTGTCCACCACCCTCCCCTCTATGGTGCTACCTAACCACTAGTGCTGGAGCTCCCACTAGGATCTCCTTCTGCCTACCTTTGTGTAGCTAATGGTCTATCTACTAAAGGATGCCCTCCCTCATATATCCTTGAAAATGGGGCAGTTGGATCAGTAAAACATGGGAAAGGGTGTCAAGCAATATAATCCTTGTACTTTGGCGTCACCCCTGCATCTTCTATGAGCTCAAGGTAATCCCATGTCACCTGCTGCAAGCTGCGAAGCTCTTGTACAGTTGTATCATATACCACTCTAGGTCCCCATCCTTGCAATGTCTCATCAGCAAACTTGTCATACATTGTAAACTTTGTAGCCACTTCATGCGGTCGAATGAACTGTTAGTGCACCCAGGCCACCATGAATCTCTCTATAATTGAAGGGGTACATCCGATCAATGAATGAGTCATGAACATCTCGTGGCTATCTGACTACTAGTCACCCCATGCCTCAGTACCTCTATATAGTCTCCATACGACCATAATAAGATCATCAAACTAATGATGCTAGTAGTTTGTCTTCCTCAAATGGAGGTGGGTTAGATAACATGCATACCTATATATGAATGGATGTCCCTCCTGATGGCCATCATCAACCACTAGCCTACAAATGGGAATGTTCTCCCATGCCCAAAATTGTAAGATCAACACTCTTGTTGTGAGGCTCTTAACCTCGTGATATACGATCTCGTGAAGCTTAAGATATAAATGTGTCAATAGGCATGAACCCCACCCGAGCTTCACTGGCCTTTCCAGCCGCTCCTCCAAAACCAATCTCCAGCTGGAATAGAATCCCTGTTGAGCCCTATCAGGCATAATAATGCAACCTATGATACCTGCCATAACATACACTAGGAGGTACTGATCTACGTACCTGGACATCATGGTGTCCCATGACACTCATCGCTCAAAAAATCTCCTTATCACTAAAGATCTTGCATAGTGATAACATCCCTAGTTGATGGACACTCTTGTACTGTATTGGATGACCTCAGAATGAAATACAAAGGATGGGCTATAAATCCTCTAGTGTGAATGTAATCTCACTAGTGGGCATGTGGAAGGTAATGCTCTCCACTAAAGTTGTGAGAAGTCTATGGTTCACCCTGCTATCAGGGATTCCCATCAACCATCTGAATCTGCACTCTGCAATGACAAATCTCTTTTCATCATCTAACCTACCCACCAGGCGTATCATAGACAGATATGTAATCGTGAACTAGATATCAGGAAATTACTCCTATAGAAACAAACAATGAAGAATCACTATGCATGTGAGAGTGATCAAATGAAGAGATAAAATGATGCACAACATGCTAAAGATGCTCGATCACCAACAAGAAAATCAAAATTTGACGTCTCAAGGCTAAAAAACAAGTGTTTTTTTCCATACGAGCAAAGAAGTGACATAAAGTCTCGTATGAGAATTCACATAGGCTAGTACGAGTTATTAATCTGATATGAGCATGTAATGTTTATGATATGAGAAAGAGGTCTATTTTGAATATTCTCGTACGAGTTCCTTGAAAGGGCCATACAAGTAATGTAATGGAGTAATACGAGTAAATAGTTGGTAGCAGTTTTTCGTATGAGTCCTGGGGATAACTCAAACAAAAAACTGAGGTTTCCTAATTAAAAACGTGAAAAACGCATGGAAAATCTACATAAATTCATACAACAAGAATCGAAAGGTTGGTTTATCATGCACTTACTATTGCTCGGTAGTTTGGGGCCTGTTGTAGACTCGTTGGTGTTCAAAATGGTGAGTATCAATGGGGACCACCATTTTTCTCAGAGGAGGGTTTTTAAACTTGGAAGGTTGAAATGAATTGAATGACCCTTTTGGCCTTTATATAGGTTTTTGACCTCATTTTCAACTTGCTTTGATTGACGTGAAAATTACACCCTTGGCTAATTCGACTGTCCTAATTCCATTTTGAGGATCGAAATTGAAATCTGAGATATTTTCTCTTGTCAAATTTGATAGTTGACTTATTTAGTCAACCATAGTTGACCACTTGTGCAATCAGTCTCTTTCGACTCTAAACCAATATAAATCTCATACTTTTATTTCAAGCAATCCATGTGTCAGAGTTTTGGTCAAACTTGGTCAACAAGACTTCAAGACAATTTTTGAATAGGTCCTAAACGCTTGCAACCTCTTCCAAATCAAATCGTATTTCTTTCAACATCACTTTAATCAATAGAATTGCTTCCAATCACTGGGGCACCTAGTCATATTTTGATTTTTCTCCTCAGGGGGTAGGATCAAAACATCAACAGTTCAGTGATCACATCATCAAGAAAAACCCCATTGCTGGGGGAATCTCACCTTCATCACATCACATCACATCAAGTTGAGGGGTGCAAGCACAAAGTTGAGTGCCAATTCTGCGGAAGTCTGTGGCCAAAAAAATTTGGCAAACAGAAACGGGCACCCGTATTTTAAGAAACGGGTGCCTGTTATGCTTCGGGTGCCCGAGCCGTAAATATAAAATGGGCGCTTGTTTAAAAAATGGGCACCCATTTTGGTTCGAGTGCCCGCGCCAAAATGGGCACCCATTTTTTACAAAACGGGTGCTCATTTTTTAAAACTAATTAAAATTTCTTTTAAACCGTTTTGCAAGTCATTTTCACAACTTGCAAAACGTGATTACGTTTTGCTTTGGATGGGTGCTCATTTTTGAGAGCTACCACTGACCCCCTTGCTGCTGTTTTTCTGAGTACAGGTACATATTATTGTTTATTATTATTATTTTTAATTAAAAATGTACTTTATTGTTGTTTTTAATTAATTTTATGTTAAAAAAAAGTACATTATGTTTATTGTTTACTGTTTAATGTTTAAAGTTTTTTTTAAATAGGATTAAATTAATTTATTATATTTAGTTTTAAATTTTAATTTTTAAATTATTTTAGAAAACTAAGTAGAAAAATTATTTAATCCTAGGTAGAAAACTAAAACTAAAACCTAAACCTAAACCTAACGACAACTAAAACAAGAAACCCTAGATTGAAAAATAAAACATAAACACAACTGAAACAAGATTGTAAACCCTAGGTTGAAAACACAAATGTAAACCTAGACAGAACTTCAAAAACAAATTTGTAAACCCTAGGTCTAGAAAATAAACAATAAACT
>MU223541.1:1388492-1420017 GCA_018584345.1 Thuja plicata | reverse complement strand
GATACAACTTGTTTTAGAGACTCATCATTCTTCTTAGATTTCACATAAATGCCTAACCTCTTCATCACTTTTCTCATTTTAGTCATTTTAATTAGTTGTAACATTAATTGACATTGAAACCCAAATTTCTTATTATAAAAAAATTGTCTAAACAATCTAGTCGCGTATGTCCTAATCTGTCTCCATGAAACCAAACCATCTAGATTGTCTAGCACATCACTTTAAATTTGAAAATGTTCATTCATTTCATTATCATTCAAAGGGGTTTCTTTCTCAATTGGTGTTTGTATGTCTACATCCACATTGTTGATCTCATTTATCGTTTGATTGACAATTTCAATTGGGGTTTGAATTTCACTTTCAATTGGAGTTTGACTATCAGTTCCTTTATCATTATGATTAACATTACTAATTTGGGGTGTTTGATATGAAATAAAATCAGTTACTCTATCTTCAGGAAGAAAATCTAAATTATTTAAATAGTAACCCGCTAATTCAAAAATATCAAGTTCTTTATCACAATAAGTTTCATTTGGCTGTGAAGACATACCTGTATCCAACACTTGATTAGAAAATGCACCTGAATTCTCTCCTATTGTGTTTTCTTCTTCAACATCTGCATCCATCATGGTGTCCTCATTGTTCTCATCTTCTGAACCGATTGTTGAACTTGATGCTCCAAAATTATCCAGGTTTCGAATTCTTGCTCTTCTTTTTCGTTGTCATTTTACCTCTTTCTCTCTATTTGCTGCAACCTCATCAGCTGTTAGAACCTTTCTTTGCCTCTTTCTGTGTTTGTTTGATCCCATGCTTGCACCAAAATTTGAATTCAAATGAATCCCTTCTTGTCAGATCCAAAATAAGACAAGAAAAGATAATGTTCTTTCAAAATATTCTTTCTGCAACATGGATATCTCATACAAATGATTGAATAATCATCAATCATTGAGAGTAGGCTCACAAAACTATTTTTTGTCTCCAACGGATCTTTCAGAAATAGACACCCGTTATTTAAATGAAACAGGTGCCCATTTATGAAATGGGTGCCCGTTTTCTAAAATGGGTACCCGTTTCGGTTTCAACGGTCCAAAACAAAATGGGCACCCTTTTTTAATTTTAAATAACGGGTGCCCGTTTCTAAAAACTAGGAGTGGGGACTGTATCTCTGCCTTGGTTTTTGGTTCGGGATAGGCTTGGTCCCACCAAGCTTGTGCTTGGCCTTGCAAAAATATGACTAAGGCATTTAAAAATAAAATTTGCGCCTTGTCATGATTTTTCGGAGGTCTTTCCGAATGAAATTTTAGATGAAACGAAAACCCATTTCAGTTCATATTGTACGGATTATAAAAATATAATTTTTATAGTGATATGACAAATTTTAGTATTTTTCCAATAATTATTACGCCAAATTGGTACCTAAAGTTTTTTTTTTTAAGCAAAAGTGGGCGAGCCACTAAATATATATATATATATATATTAATAATAAAATTGGTACCTAAAGTTGAAATAGTAAGGTTAACTAAAATTTTAATAACTTTTTTGATTTTAGGTTTTTGAAAAAATGAATTATATGAGACCAATCTACATAGAATTTCCTTCAAAATTTAAAAAAAAAAAAATCCCAAAAAAGTGAAATTTTCATCAAATTATGGTGGTCGTACACTAGAGGTTTTGAAAATGTACTTTATACTCAATTAAAAATGAATAAAAAAAATATTCAATTAAAAAAAAAACAAAAATATTCTGACCAATCTTTGCTGTGTTAGCTACCTTCCCCCAGAAGGATTTAGAAAAATTCATTTATTTACTTCAAAATAGGGTGGTCGTACACACGTGGGGTATGGTCATGAAACATATATTTTGAAAAATGGGTTTTTAAACATGCCTACTAAAATATATTTTATACCATGTGGGTATTAAAAAAATTATATATTTGAAAACTAGACTCCAAGCACTACATTTTATATTATTGGATTTTTCTGGAATTCAATCTCTAAGTGCCTCAAATTTCGACATCAATTGACAGAAAATTTGAAAAACAGGAAAAGCACTTCCACTTTTTGCCCAAAAAGTGGACTCAACTTGTTGCTGGCACCCTGAGATTATCTTTAATCAAAGGCAACCCAATCAATTGTCTTATAAAGGGATAAATACACTCAAAACCAGATAGATCGGTCTTATACAAGTCATTCATTCCTGAAACCAGACACATTGATTAAATTGGCTTCATCGCTTCAAATCAAGTTAATTTCGTTTATAAACCTCTTAACAGTAATCAGTTTCACCGCTTCAAATAAAACTGGTTATTTGTTCAAACCAATCCAAAAGGTTTAAGAGATCCTGATAGATGTTCAGTTCCATTGCTTCAAATCAAATTGAGCATTCTTTTTTATATCTTTTGATCAATCTTCGTCCAATCAAGCTCAAAGTCAGTCTTCTTTGAAATAATGGTTTCATCGCTTCACATCAAACTATTCTTCATCTCAAACACTAATTGGTCTTTGAATAAATGCATTGATCACACAACAACTCAAAGAGGGGCAAATGTAATGACCTAAAAATGGTCATCTAAACCCTAGACCCCCAATCTCAATCTCTCATCAAGAAAACCCTAAACTTGATCACCCTAAGTCTTAAACCTAAAGGCAATTCATCATCTTCCGTCTAATATGAACTAAACCATAGGTCCTAATTTATCATCACACTCGATTAATTATCTAATTCCTAAAATCCTAAAGAAATGGCAAATTAACCTTATGTCATTTATTTAATTAATGTTGATTAAATAAATAGATAATTGTTAATTAAATGAAAAAAAGAATTAATATTAATAAGTTGAGTAAAAGTGCATTTTAAATCATTTTAATATTTGAAAATGCATCTTATGTCGTCATTTCAATTGACTTAACATCAAAATAGAAACAAATCCTTCTTGTTCAAATTAACTAAGTCTCCACTGCTTCTCATTTTGGAAACAATCCAGTTAACTGAAAATTGATTTTAGAAGTTTCCTAAATGACTGATCAGTCAGTTCAGTTAACTGACTCTCTCAACCAATGATCTTCTGTGCAGATGGATTGTGCTTCTTTGGATTAAATGTTCTCTGTTCTTCAGCTTTCAATCTTGGTCATCGATTTTGACAGATTTTTTCTATAAAAGAGAGCTTCTTTTCCTTACAAAGGATCCGAATTTTTAAGTAGAGTATTTATATGTAGTTTTTATTTCTCATATTTGATTAATCATTTAGCATATCTTGTTTAGCATATCTTGTTTGGCATTTAGTCTTTGCATATTTACTTGTTTTCAAAGTATTTTCAATCCATGAGCTAGGAATATTTCATTTGGGTTTATAAAATGAATTAAGGTAATCAATTTGGATTAATCGTCTTGCATTTGCATCTTTAGATCAATATTTGTTTCAAATCCTTCATTTAGACAGTGTCAAGTCACTGGGTTTGCGATGATCTGAGAGAAAAACTCATACTCTTGCCTACTAGAAGGAAATAGATCAATTTAGATTAGTCATAATTTCTTGCAGACAAACCATTGTTAGATTAATCAAGTAATGGTCTATTGAAGTGTGTGTTTGCAATTATCTTAGTCCACATTGCACACAGACAATAAGCACACTAGGAATGAACCTAGATAAACTATATATAAGTATTACAATGATAATTACATTCAAAAGGTTGTCCAATCTAACAAGATTATTGTATCTACAAGTCAACCACAATAATAAAACTTAAATCCAACATGTAATAGGATTGGTTGAAAAGCCCACATATTACTCCAGGAGAATGCACACACTAAGCATTACACAATATACATTCTGCTGACCCCAAAGAAAAACATGCTACCTCTAGCTGGTGCATATTACAATCCTTTGGCACATCAATCCATAACTTTACCATAGTCGTCCAACTAGCACAATGAACACTCTATCACTTCTAACTTTCTGTTTGTTGATTCTCAACTTTTGAACTCTAGAATATGATACTTCATATGTGTTCTTACTTAACTTACAAACCACATGTCATTACACAAAATTGTGGAACTAAACACCATGATAGTACAATAGAGTGTATAAATTGTTTCTGAACAACAAACCTATAAACATACTACATACACTTCCAGTCAACAAAAAATGTAATAGATAATCAGGAACTATTGAAAGTAGAGAAAATTGATAACATTAAGAGAGCTATCCAACATAGCTTGTCAAAGTCCTTCCAGATCTCAAATGCTCAGTCATGTTAGGTTAGAAATAATTAAAATTGTTGTAGCTATTAAACACAAAGAATAATGTACAATTATATTTACTTCTCACTAATCTACTAACTCCTTTGACATCAATGCCAACATTGTGTTCAATAAGAAGACACGATTGATGTCATGTAACCTTGAGAGAGAGGATTGATCCAAGAAAGCATGATAGGCATGCATGCATTTATTGATACAATAAAACCTGGATAGATTATAGTGATTGCAGTGAATGCTTATTAACACATAAAGATAAAACCATAGATCTAAATATAGTTGATGATTAAATTAGAGCATGAAAAGTGTCCTCGTCATATCTAATGAGACAATATGACCCATAGTTATCTCAATAGATTAATGGAAGATCACTATTAATTTTTTTTAATTATAATAAAGTAAGAAGGGACCTAAGTAATTAATGATTGATTGTTTAATTACTAAAATGATATCCTAATCACTCTGCCCCCTCCCCCCGAATATCGACTTAGGGAGAAGCTTTAAAAACCTACTGATGAATGGATGCATGGATTGATCCTTTCTATAAGGCATTATGAGGTGCCCATGTATAAAAAAATGTAATCTCTCATAACCAAAGAAAAAGAGAAAATCACTTGGGAAAAAACTCCTCTCCAAAAGACAAAATGAAACAACTATACTGGTGAAAGAAGCATAAAAAAGGACTTGATGTGACCATTAAGGCCTACTTACCCTCTCCCCCATAAGAGAGATACCATGAGGATATGGATGCCACCATAAAGAAGTAGCTTCTATGCCAATTGTGAACACCTAAAGTTAGATCATGGTTTACTATTTGTAAACAGTATTTCCCTTCTTAGGAAGAAAGATATCCACTTGTGATTGCAGACCGTTCTAATAAAATGGTAGAATCAAGAATCCAAAATCTAAATTATGTGTACCTCTAAAAATCACATAAATGTCCTCATATCAAAATGAGATGATGTCAATCTAGAAACTTTGAAGATTGATGTAGAATAAGTTACAAGCGTGATGAGGATGGGTTGACAAATTGATGTGGTTGTCATGAAAGAATATATGATGTTAGTGTAGATTATGTTATATTACATTGTTTAGTGCATACACTTATGTTGTTAGTGGTGGTTATGCAATTATACAACTACATTTTCTCCCAACTACATATTCTCCTCTATATAAACATTAGATTTCATGATTTAATGAGTCAACAAATTAAGCGTTTGACCCTTCATATGGTATCGTAGTAGTAGTTAATTCTTATTTAGTGGAAGGTGGGAATAACAAAAGGTGTGATTAATTTTTCTTTTGGTGTCCCATGTATTTCCTAGCTGATTAATTTTTCTATGCGAGTAGGATACAAGCCATGCTAGACTTGATTTTCTCTGGGCATTAAAATCTTTATAAAAATGGCAATGACAACACTACTAGCGCATGTGTAGGCGAAGAAGGTTGTATGGAGAATGAACTGGAATGCATGAAATTTTGAGCTCTATGAGCATAGGAAGTTGAAAATGTATACCTATACAAGCATATCCAATTATTACTGCTAAGATTTATGTGCTAGTAAAGCATAAGAAAAGATTAACTATGAACAAAAGTTTGATTTCATTTGACATTCATGGGAAGAAGCATAGTTTACAAAGAAGCAAGTACCCATTAGTGCAAGTCAAAGCATTTTGAAGAAAATTAAGGGTCAAAATCACATGAATAGTTTTATTTACTATAGGTAATTCTATTTAAAATTCTTGATTTTTTATTTAATTCAAAATTATAAACATTTAAAAGGAAGAGATGTTTTTTTTACATTTGTAAGAGGCATGTTACATTTAATAATAATTTGGAGCAAGAGGAAGATGTGAAGTTTGAACCTTGACTTTAATCAAATATTAAATAAATTTGATACATAAGAGGATCAAATAGTTTTATTAAAGCAGTCTTAAATCAACATGTTTGATGTGGAAGATAAACTAGTAAGTAGTTCAAATTTGTTATAAGGTTTGTTTAGGAATCAAATACTATATTTCTTAAGAGACAATGTCCAAGGTGCTTATAAGCTTAGGTTTAATGAGTATTTAACAAAAAGTCTACTTAGATATTGGAGGGCTTGAGTATGATGTCAAGTGCAAGACCTTTATCTACATGCAAGATTTTGGATCAACATGGTTTATTGTAGTGTTGCACTTAGATTTTTTTAGGAGTTGCAAAATTTAGAGTTCAAACTCAACTTGGATTTGGTAGAAGATTATTTGACGGGCTCCCAAAGTTTGTTAAATTAGGAAAATTATTTGGTCTATGAAATTGACGTAGTCCAAGCCGGAGAGATCTCAAAAGAGATGTCCATACTTGTACAGCCAAACAACAACCATAATGGAAACAACAACACAATCAAGATATAACCAATGTCAATCTTATATTATTATTAAAAACTAATTACATGCAACATGCCTAGTTGTAAGGCCTTCTCAGTTATGACCAATTACATAAGCAAACACAACATATCTCATAGGATCGATGCCTTCCACGCTAGCCTAGATCTGTGACACAACAATTTGGTAGGAGCACCAAGACAGATTTGAACTTGAGATCGCAAGCCACCAAGAAATCTTCTTGTTTCCTAAGCCAACACTTAGCTACTAGTTCTTCAAGCTATCTTTCCTTCTTCTGCAACTTATCTCTCTTGCCTTCGTTGCGTTCGCTACCTCCTCTCCTACTCTAACTATAACCCCCTTTTATACAACATAGGCACAATTCGTCTTTACAATAAAACAACCCAAAACAATAGTTGGCTTCAAGAACACAAAACCCAGCGTGTTATCCATCAGTCGGCTGCAACAGTCATTAAATTCACCTAGGAGAAAGACCAATCCAAATTTACTTCCTCACACCCCCAACGGTCGATCCAAATCATGAGGAATGCGACCCAAATTAAATGCACATGTTGGCCAGCCCAAACAATCCAGATAACTTAGTCGATGAACTAGAACACCAAAAGCCAAGCCACTAGGTGAGAAACACCACCGAACCAAACATCACTGAGTAGAGCACCAGCGAGAAGAAAACCATCGAGAAGAGCACCACTGTGCCCAGTCACCGAGTCTGTCGATGAAGAAAAACACCTTCCAACTGAGAACTACCACCAAATGACTGAGAATCTCAGGTCTCTAACTGAGCTTTCTACCGAAAGCCAAAACCAAAATCTAACATATTTTTGGTGATACAGAATTGCCAACTACCCAAGGATGCTCCAACATCAGACACCCCAGGTGCAAAGAGATGTTCTCAACATCTTAACGAACATCTTTTGGGATTCAACACATAGATCCCAAACTGGTTCTTGATATACATGTCATTTGAGTCCTCAACCGATACACTCTTGCCTTGGTTCTTCTTCTGTGAATCCTTTCGTGCAATCGACAACAAATTCTTTCTCTGACAAGGTTCCACCACCTTATAAACAAACAATGTTCCTCCAAATTAGTAAGTTTTCTCCCTCCGCCTTGGGTTCATTAAATACATCTTCATTCACCACAGCATTTCGGCGATTACCGACCTTCTTGTCTGCATGGGGACATTCATATGACTGATGTGCTTCCTCTCCATAGTTATAACAAGTACCTCTGAATCCACTTCTACTTGTCCTTCTCCTCCGTTTGATAGGTTTGGTCCATCCTCAACTATCAGTTTATCCTTTTCCAACTTCTCTTGCTTCTCTTTCCTTTGGGGGTTACCATGATGTCTTCTCTTCATCTTATCTTCCGCCTTTAGGGCATACTAATAAGCATCCTCAACTGAGCCAATCTTCAACATACCCATCTCATCTTGGATATTGAATCTCAAACCATTAATATACCTAGCGATCTTTTCCTTAGAAAGTTCTCTATGTCCAAACCGAAGAGTCATCTTGTAGAACTCCTCAGTATAGTCTTCCACAGTCATCTCCTTCTGCTTTAGGTTTTGTAACTTCTTGAACAACTCAAGTTCATAGTTGGAAGGAATGAACTTAGCCTTTAGTTTTTCCACCATCAACCTCCACTGATTGATCTTCACCTCACATTCTTCTTCTCTATCTCTCTGCAATTCTTTCCACCATAAAGCAGCATGCCCCTTCAACTTAGTCTGTGCTAACCTTACTCTAAGAGGATCTCCAATGTCTTCCAGCTCAAAGTAGTCTTCTAACTCATTGATATAATCAATCAAATCCTCAAGTCTCAATGTACTTGAGAAATTGGAAACTTCCATCTGGTAAATTGTTCTCAACATAGCACTAGGTCTCTGCAATCGATCAGTTCTATGTTCCCCAGATCTCTCCATTCGGTCAGCTCTGTCATCTCCACTAGATCCAGCAGCCTTAAATTCTTCAGCAACTTCTTCATAACCATCATCTCTTCAAAGTTTCCTCGATAAACCAACTATGGCTCTCATAATTTCGGTGACCATCTCATTCTTCATTGTCGCCATCTCATATTTGATATCCGATATGACATTTTCTGTTATCCTCACCTCCATCGCATGAATGAGATCTTCAACCGCCCTAGGGCCCAATCTCCTCGGAGGCGTCTTCCAAGATCTTTGAAAACCCTCTGCAACAAATCTCAACCGACCACCTTGTGACAACCTCTGAACTGTCTACAAGTCAAATCACAACCCGCTACGTCGCATGAACAATCAGACAGGTTTCACAAGTACGCGAACATGGATCTGCAACACGAACCTCATGAGGAAACACAAACTTCACTTGGACCGACCATACCAACCTCGCTCTGATACCACCTTACACAATCCAAGCCAGAGAGATCTCAAAAGAGATGTCCAGAATTGAAGCCAAACAACAACCACATCAGAAACAACAACACAATTAAGATATAACCAATGTCAATCTTATATTACTATCAAAAACTAATTACGTGCAACATGCCAAGTTGTAAGGCCTTCTCGGTTACGACCAATTGCATCAGCAAACACAACATCTGTCATAGGATCGACACCTTCCACACTAGCCCAGATCTGTGACACACAGGAATCCGATAGGAACACCAAGACAGATTTGAACTTGAGCTCGCAAGCCACCAAGCAATCTTCTTGTTTCCTAAGCCAACACTTAGCTACTAGCTCTTCAAGCTATGTTTCCTTCTTCTGCAACTTGTCGCTCTTGCCTTCGTTGCCTTCGCTACCTCCTCTCCTACTCTAACTATACCCCCACTTTTATTAAACATAGGCACAAGTTGTCTTTACAATAAAACAACCCAAAACAACAGTCGGCTTCAAGAATACAAAACCCAATGTGTTATCCATCAGTTGGCTGCAACAGACATTAAATTCACCTAGGAGAAAGACGAATCCAAATTTAGGTCCTCGCTCCCCCAACGGTTGATCTAAATCACGAGGAACATGACCCACATTAAATGCACATGTTGGCCAGGTCAAACAATCCAAATAACTTTGTCAGTGAACTAGAACACCAAAAGCCAAGCCACTCGATGAGAGGCACCACCGAACCGAACATCACCGAGTAGAGCACCACCGAGCAGAGCACCACCGAGTAGAGCACCACTAAGCCCAGTCA
The DNA here is from genome assembly GCA_018584345.1 of Thuja plicata. Taxonomy (NCBI): domain Eukaryota; kingdom Viridiplantae; phylum Streptophyta; class Pinopsida; order Cupressales; family Cupressaceae; genus Thuja; species Thuja plicata. The sequence goes on along the minus strand of MU223541.1, from coordinate 1,410,200 downwards.
CCGAGTCCATCGGTGAAGCAACACACCTTCCAACTGAGAACGACCACCAAATGACCAAGAATCTCAGGTCTCCAACTGAGCTTGCTACCGAAATCCAAAACCAAACTCTAACATAGTTCTGGTGATACATGATTGCCAACTACACAAGGATGCTCTTGCATTAAAAATACAATGGGTTTCAAGAGGTTTACATGTCACACTTGGTGAAGCATTTGATCATATAATGTTTGGTTTTGATTTGAAGATAGGTAAATTGGGCCAATGGGTATTGATCAAACCACAAAAGATAGATTATCATGCTAGTGTTTATAGTTAAATGAAGTATACTTACATGTGTTGATGATGAGGCCTCGAAAGACTCACCTAAAACATCAAATCTATAAAGTGTAGCAGGGTCATATTGGAAGATGGAGGCATTGGATGATGGAGGAATTCCATCATCTCAAGTTAGCTTCTTATGTTGAGATGATGCTCTACATGAGAAGTATTTTTGGCTTTGCGTTATTTGCGTCCCTTTTTGAGATGCTAACATATTTGAAAACTACATGTATTTTGAAGTTTGATTTTTGGACATAGGTAAGGTATTTTGTGTTGATCTCAAAATGAATTGTTGACCAACGAGTTTACAAGATTGTGATTGAGAACAATACCCTTCTGAGGGTCATCAAACAACTTGATGAAGCTCTATCACAACTAAATATGGATGGTTGCTAAATAATTCAGGTTTATGTGATTTGAGAGTTAGGGATAGAGAACTTGGAAATTTAGCTTGAAGCTACACCATTCAAGGTTTGAAAGGAAGTTTGATAGAAATTTGTTTGATTCAAGATGTTTTCTTCAAAGAAAGATATTTCTCAAAAACTATTATGAAATCAACAAGTTTTGTGATGTAAGCCTCAAGGAGGGTCTTTGGCTACACAAAATTTGAGTTTTCAAGAATACATTTACAAGAACAATGTAATAAGGAAAGAATGATAGTGTAGATTATGTTAAATTACATTGTTTAGTGCATACACTTATGTAGTTAGTCATAGTTATGAAATTCTACAACTATATTTTCTCCTCTATATAAATGTGTTTGTCATTATTAAATGAATGAATGAATTAAGCATTTGACCCTTTAGATGATTGTCCTCAAGATAATCCTCTAAATTTGCAATCTGAGACTGCACAAACAAGAATGATATGTCTTCATTATATGAATCCCAAGTAGCTATGTTTGGAAGTGATGAAGATAGTGGGTTAACAACAAAAATGTGGCTATCAAAAAAGAAAAGATAAATGTCCTCAAGATAATCCTCCAAATCTGCAGTGAGATTCCACAAACTAGGATGATATGTTTGTAAGATGTGAGTCCCAAATAGCTATGTCTAGAAGATGATAGATGTCTTTCTAAATTGAATAACACGACTATAGTAATGAAAAGATGATAAGGAACAAAAAAAGATGAAGATTGGGTCTCAATATGGGGATTAGCAATTGGGAAACATGCCTTTGGTCCATTAAGACATGCAAGATCTCAAATATACTTAAGCTCCTCTAAAATATCATCACAAAAGAGTACACAATCTACATGTATCTACAAGGGGAACGATATAATACAAGGGGAACGATATAATCTATTGTAAGATCCTTAAGAAATGGAGTCTAAAGTGTGCAGGGAAAATCAATGTAGGACATAACACACATAGTGTCAAGATCAACACTAGAACAAATCAATCCTACAACAAGGCCAATGATAATATCCCAAGTCGATCTACCCCCTAGTATGAGTAGTTTAGGCATGAATCCATACAAATAAGGCAAAAGATCTAGCCACTAGAGATGTATTAGAATATTATTTCGGCCAAGACTCATTATTATCCTCTTCCTAGATGACAATAACAAGGAACAAAAAATATCATGATAACTCCTCAAAATTACATAACTAAAGACCAATAACCTTAGTGCAAGTAGAGAGGATAAAATGAAGTCATCTCATATTAACATACCCTTTCTAGGTGTTAGAACCCACAAGTAATTGACCAAAATTTGAAAACACAAAAAAAATCAAGAAAATGCACTTCGGATATATCTTAGAAATAAGAATGAATGGATATGAAAAGTCGTAAAATACCTTTCTAATATCACAAGAATCACATAAATTGGAGATCGTGGCAAAATGTTGTGAGTTTGGAAGTAGAAAATACTGTCCTAATTTTGACTAAGAACTAAAGGAACTAATAGAAGAATATAAGGATGAGACTTGTACCACTTGAAATTGCTTGAAACTAGCTTTCTATGAATATCTCGTTTGTCTGATTACAATTCTATATTCATTATGCCAAAAAGAAAACAATAACTCTATTAGGACAAATTAAGGCTAGGAGGGGGGTCAAGAAAGGGTCTGTTGTTTCTTTACATCAAAATTATTGTCTTTATTGGGGAGGGGCATTGAGAAATGTCAATGATTGCTAAAAAATCTTTGGTCAGTGGGTTTAAAAGGATGTTGATGACATGCCAAGCTAGTGCCATAAAATTTGTGGAGGTCTATGATGTGATGCCTAGGCAAGTCAATGATAGGCGTGTAGGATATAATGATGTCGATAGGGCACTCTATACACTCAATGGACTTGAAACATTGTCCCTTTTTAATTTTTTTATTTTCATTTTTTAAACTAAAGTTTTGATTTTTTGATTTGATTTTAAATTCCATAAAAATAATACAATTAGCAATCCTCTTATTTGGGGATCATATTGGTTGCTATCCTTAGATTATTTGTATAGGGTGTAACTAAAGGGATTGTTTGCTCCATGTTAAGGTTAATAGTTCCTTTGTATTATTGACGATTTAGGTCCTTAATTATCTTTTTGTTATATTAAGGAGGCCATTTGTTTTGACCTCCACAACATGCCCTTATTCTTTGTTAAGGGAGAGGACCCAGTAGTCGAGCACCTTAATTTGGCGCTTCTCAAACGCCTACATGAAATTTCAAATCACTCCAATTTTTTTACAACTTATGTGGCAAGTCCCTTGCTTATAACTAAGGTTTCAGGGCCACATCATCAAATATGATGCGACATCAACATGCTTTTTACTAAGGTATCCAAAAAGCCCCCCTAAAAAGTGAGACTCATACTTGTGCACTAAGTCATGTTTTGTTGGTGCAGTGATGTTGCAATACATGATTGACTACTTTTTAAATCTAAGGAATACATTCAATTCAGTCATGGGTAGTTATCATCAACACTAATAACTTTAAGGTCACAACTATTGGTGCAATATTGTCAAAAATATTGGGTATTATACCAACAAGTGCTATAACAATTATTGGAACTTACTTAACTACTAGATCCATTCCCCTAATTGGAGACCATTTTCGGCCCAAGATTGTTTTGACTTTTGTCATTGGGTTTTGGATATACTCCTTGTATGAGCTTTACACAAATTTTACTCTATCATGATTGCCAATTTTCCAGTTTGTATCTATAATTCACGTCTAGGATTCATGAAAATATTTAATAATTATCCATTATCATTTGCATTCCTTAATGGATCTCAAGATTGATTTGCAATCCAATTTCATACTTACAAATGCAATTACAAGGGCTAAAGATGTCAAAAATTTAGAAGTTTCGAGGCTCTAGTAGGATTTAGACTGAAAACTATTAAGATGCCTCTAGACTAGCATAGGTAATCCTCACAACTTAATCCTCTTTGAAATCTTCAATCAGAAAAAATGAGCTCAAACTACTTGGATAAAAATGACTTCCAAAAACTTACCTATTTAATGAATTTTTCAGCTAACTTGTGTATATGCACATGTGCATGATGATTTTCATTACACCTAGCGTGTGCAAATATACATAAAAGTTTTGTTTCCTCTCACATGTGCATAAAAATCATATTACTCCTAATATGTGGAAATATAAAAAAATTGGAACCCAAGAATGTGCAAATGTGTAAGAAAGTTTTGGAACCTTAACAAGTGTAAATGTGCACACAAAGTTTGATTCAACCTAACATGTGCAAATATATCTAAACACCATGACTCATGTATGCAAACCTAATTGAAAACTCTAACATCTTTTTAGGGAACTTAATGATTTAGATATGCAATATGTTTTAGTTTTTGCTTAAAGAACATAGTACCTTGAATTTTGTATGTCGTAAGATCAAGAAAGATTGAATTACATGAAACTTAGATAGTTGTGGTTCACAAGTACCCATCTCTCGTGAAAATGAATCGAACACTTAGCACTCATTGCATCTAAGTGATGCTCGTAGAGGTGAAGCATAAGGCCTTCCTAGGAGGTCATCCATTCAGTACTATTCCAACTCAAGTGCACTTAACCATGAAGTTTCATTTATACCAAAGCAGAAGAAAATGATTCTTCCAAGGTTAAGCCCACTTAGCTTGCCACCCCATTTGCACACAATTCATTTAATCATCTTAAACTATCAAATTATGTTGGTGACCCTTCTATTCTATGAGGCCCTTAAATGGACTAACAAAATGCTCTCCTACTTATTACAAGCAAATTTATGATTTGCAAATCAAAGACTCTTGAAATTAACATCTTCCAAGCAGGGGAATAATTGTCATTCCAATATGTTGGTGTGTCAAAGCACACATCAACACCTTTCAACTATATAACATCATTCAAGATTCCTATCCTGGTATCCATTGCACAGGAAATAAAGAGCAAAGATAACCCCTCTACAGTATCCCAACACTAATATTACAATTGACTAATCTCTCCAGGTTTCTTGAAAAAGCTTGACTCTCAAATGTTGAGCTTGCACAATTGGGAGCAACAAACGGCCCAGTTGGCTGCAAACCAGAATAACCTGACAAAGAAGATTTAGGATCTGAATACAGCTTTTTGAGCTTTCTCCTTTCTTAATGGTTATTTATCTGAATAAGGAAAAGTCAACCAAACGAAGTTCCAGTGCCTTCAAAGCATTCACAGCACCATAATTTTATGGCTACAAAAAATGCAAATCAACAGTGGCACTAACGTGGATGAATGTAACTGTTATTTTCATGCTGACAGTCTCTCTTCTGTTTTAATGACTGTTTCTGTTATGGTATCATGCATTCTGATTGCTAATTTGTACTGGTTTTGTTGATTTCATGCAGAATCTTCAATTGAAAAACACTAACCATCATTGATCATTTCCAAATGATACAACGATGAGCATTGGCATGCAGAGAGAGGTCTAGTACACTCAAGATTCCCATGCTTTGGGTAAGCAAAACTACAATTGCATATAATGAATAAATAGCCTTATAGACAATGTCATTTATAGCCTTATACACAATGTCATCTACCAATGGGGACAAATATAAACAGGGGCAAGGTTCTAAGTTGCAGAATCGTTGGTATTCTGCAACTTCTCAACACATCGTGTGTGCTGGACAATTGATGCAAGTGAAAGGCTAGTTTCAACCATGAAATCATGTTCCTGAATATTCAAATCCAGAAGGGATTTCTGATCTCAGTTGACTGCAGTACACCAACGACCATGCTGCTATTAATTTACAACTCTCTCTGAATATTGTTCAAGAACATTTGTCCATGCTGTATCATTATAAACAGTATCAATTGTTGCATTCATGACTTACATAAAAAGACTTGCACGGTTGCACCAACATTCTCCAGTTTGTTCTGAAACTTCATGCCTTTTTCTGCAGTGATGCCATCATTAGTCACATTTGGAGTACAAAAATATTCTCCAGTAAAGGGATTGCTAGCCTCTGGTCCCATTATCATCTTTTCTATATTTGCAAGGTTTTCCATTTCTTGCAGGATTACTACACATGCATCATCTCCAAATTAAATACCATTTGCTTTGCATTTCCTGCTGCATCCGAATCTTTTGAAAAGTTGAAGCTCTCTCCCAATTTTCTCAACATTGAATCTAGAAACCACAGACAGTTGTTTGGGGAACCCTAACCCCAAACAAATCAGGACAAATTACAGACCAGTTCCCATAGACAGATAATACTAATAGAACAAAATCTGGCTTCTTCAACAATCTAATCCCAACCTATGTGGTATTCCAATTTGCATTTCAACAGAAGTGAGACTGAGACTACTTGTTAGGTTGATTTAGGAATTCCTAAATGCCTGAACATTACGAGTTTCTGCACAAGCTCAAATAAGGCCTTAACAGCACACGAGCAATTATCTGTTTACTGTCACGAGGTCACAACATTAGATTTTTTTTACCATGCTCACGATTATGACATTTTTTGAATTTGTCTTGAACATTACTTTTCATACCGGATGTTAAAGTATAAAAGTGCTTACCATCAACATGGTAGATTGATTCCAAACCATATGCCTCAACCGCTCATAAAGAATGGATCACATTTGCACCTCTTCCTGTAACCAGAGAAAAGATATAATTACTATGGCACCTTATCATCTGAAACTTCATACGTCATAATATTTTGACAGAATTTTGGATAGCAAAGAGCTGAAATAATGGGGAAACAACTTCTTTAGAGAGGTAACTCATAAAGTTTTTTAAACCAAATAGACACTAGTAACTACTGAAAATCCTATTATTAGAATCTGAAGATATTGTAAAACACAGAACAGAGCATGAAAACAAAGTATTTGTGGAAGGAAAGCAAAACAAATAAGAGTCGTGGAAATGAGATTCTTTCATGGCTTATAAAAGACATAAAACAGAATAGTTTTAGAGCAGTCCTGTAAATTACTAAAACAATAGGATACTGTTTGCCATGGAAAAAAGACTTAAAAGCCTTTCGCACATTTCAGCTAGCATCTTCACAATCTAGAAAGCCTGAAAATAGTACTGTTTATTTTGAAATATGCAAGGGCATTTCTTTATCCACATGAATTCCCAGAAAACTCACCAAGCACAAGTTATAACCCAAAGATTTCTCGGCCATTTCTGTAAGCTGTGAAAATCAGTAGTAGTATAAATGTTCAGAAGATTACCATTCAAGCAGTGAATCGTACAAATCATCTCTAGCCTTGCAAAAGTTCCCGGCGGTCTTGTAGTTTACTGTTTGTTGGAATGTGTTAGTCGCCAGTTACACAGAAGTAGTAAATGAAATAATCCCAAAGTTTCCTCAAACTTGGCAAATATGCCCAAACAACAAGAGCTATCTTCTTTTTATGGCTAGAAAATCCCATGTTCTTCCATATCATGCCGTGTGAATTCAGTTAGGAACATTCCCTGCTATCTTCATCTGCCCAAACAATCTCTCCAATGTCTCATAGCTTTTTGGACCTTGTCAATGGGACTTGTCTCCCACAATGAATGTGTGAATCCCGTCACCGACCTCAATCCAGCTACATCCTGGCTGTTTTTCTATACCTCTATCTTTCATTAGCAATCTTACCTTTTCTACATCAATCCACCTTCCCGCAGTGGCATATATATTTGAAAGGAGAACATAATATCCAGCATTGTCAGGCTCTAACTTGAAAAGTTGTTCTGCAGTAAATTCTGCTAATTCTACATTGTGGTGGACTCTGCAGGATCCAAGTAAGCTAGCATACATGTCAGCACAAGGTTTTAGTAGCAATTTCTCAATGAAGTCTTGTGCCTGATCTAGCTGTCCAGATCGGCCAAGAAGGTCAACCATGCACGCATAGTGCTCCATCTTAGGCATGATTTCATAATCTCGACTCATAGATTTGAAAAATTCCCAACCTTTATCCACTAGGCCTGCACGGCTGCATGTAGAAAGCAGGGCAATGAATGTAATATAGTCAGGTTGCATGCTCGTTCTTTTCATTTCATTAAATAGATGGAATGCATCGTCCACATACCCATGCAGTCCATATCCTGCAATAATGGCATTCCAGGAAACTACATCCCTTTCACCCATTCTGTCAAACACAGTGCGACCAGATTTTATAGTCCCACACTTAGCATACATGTCTATGAGGGCATTTCCAATGGACACACAGGCCTCAAATCCATTTCGGATCGCATAGTCATGCATCTCTTTCCCTTTTTGCAGATTTGCTAAGTGCGCACAGGCTGGAAGAATGCTTGACAAAGTGACCGAATCAGGTCTGATGCCTGATTGTTGAATTCGACAAAAGAGTTTTAAGGCTTCGTCGCTATAACTGTTCTGAACATAACCACATATGATTGAGTTCCATAGTACTACATCTCTAGAAGACGTTCGGTTAAAAACAACCTGACAAATGTTCATAACCCCATGCCTAGCATACATATCTATCAGAGCACATCCAACAACCAACTCTGTTTCCAACCCACCTTTCACTATGTAAGAATGGATTTCCTTTCCTTGCTTCAGGCTTGCACAGTTCGCACAAGCAGGAAGAATACTCACTAATGTAACTATGTTGGGCTTCAAGCCAACCTGATGAATTCGATTAAAGAGTTGTAAGGCCTCCTTGCAATGTCCATTATGGACGTATCCAGCAATCATTGAATTCCATAACGCCGAATCTCTATGCAACATTTGATCAAACACTCGACGTGCAATTTCTAGTCTCCCGCATTTGGAATACATATCAGTAAGTGCACTGCCCACAAAAACATCTATGTGTAGGCTACTTTTAATTACACAACCATGAATTTCCTTTCCCAGTTTAACATTTCCCAATTCAGAACATGCAGAGATAACTCCTGCAAAGGTGACTGAGCTAGGCTCCACAGCAACCAGCTTCATTTCACGAAACAGTCTCATGGTTTCATAATAATGTCCATTCTGCGAATGCCCAGAAATAATTGAGCTCCATGAGACAACATCTCTTTCCGACATTTTGTCAAATACATGCAGTGCATCTTCAATTCTACCACATTTAGCATACAAATCAATCATGGCATTTAGCACATAAATATCAGACACAAATCCACTTCTAAGTATAAACTCATGGATCTGCTTACCCTGTTGCAGAGCTCCCAAGCGCGCACACGCTGGCAGAATGCAGACGATCATGACTGGATCCAGTTTCACACCCGACATTACGAATTCTTTAAACAGCTCCAGAGCCTCTTCACAATCATCATTCTGCACAGAACCACCAATCATGGCACTCCATGTAACAATATCTCGTTTAGTCATTTTGTCAAACACTTGGCGGGCGTCTTCCAAAAAGCCACATTTAGTATACATATTAATAAGACTACTTCCCACTATAACATCAGATTCAAGCCCTCCAGATCTAATCAGATCATGGACCTTTTTACCTTCTTCAAAATCTGAGATCCCACAGCATGCTTTGAGAACATAGGGAAATGTAAAACGATCTGGCTGTATGCCGTCCTCAAGCATTTGATGATAAAGCTTCACAGTCTCGTTAAACAACATGTTTCTGATACACCCTCTTAACATCGCATTCCAACAGAAGATATTTCTCGTTGGCATTTTGTCAAACAGTTGGCGTGCATCAACCAGACTGTTACACATTACATACATACTTACAAGCTTGGTACTTAAATATAAATCAGGTTGAAACCCAATTGACAGCATCTGTATGTGGACTAATTTTCCTTCATACAGAGCTTTATTTTCTGTGCAAATTTGTACAAGAGAAATGTATGTATTGCGATCTACTTTTATGTTTTTGTTATTTATGGAATTGAAAATATCCATGGCTTCCTTCATTCGGTTTTCTCTACATAGTTTGGTGATTTCTAAGTTGATTTTTCCTTCATTGAATATGCTTTTAGTTGCTGTAGTGATTTGAGAAGAGAAGTTGTTCATGTTCAGAGATTTAGTAAGCTGAAAAGGCATTTTTACATAGTTTAAGTTAGAAGCTAGAATTGAAAACCATGACTAGAATTGCAGGGGTCAAATGAAATTTCCGTCGGATTTGTATAAAAATGAGAAAAATAGAAAAGCTTGCAGCATCAAAAATTGCTGGAACAGAAGTGGCCAGATAGCAGGATAAAAGACAGTGGAGAGTCTAATTGCTGTGGAAACGATAACAACCGTGCAATTTGCATTAGGATTAATTGGAGGGAGTTTTTATTTGCAGTTTATAAGTTAGTAGATTAGAGGAAATTATTTTTTTATCGAATCAAGAAAAGAAAATATTACATTATAAAAGGCAGTCATATGAGTGGCCATAATAACCAAAAATTAACTTTTAATAAATTGGTTGTTCAGCCAAAAATATAAAAGTATATTATATTATTCTTCAATTAAGGATACATATTCTTCAAAGAATGAATACATTTTCTTCTAATTACTACCACATAGTCAAGTGCTATACGTATCAATAGAAGTCTACAAATTTCCTCTCTTTTCTAGCTATCATAGTGATGATGGATCATGGAGTGTGATCATAAACGTTGATGGAAAAAATGCCACACAGTCAAAATCCAGAAGCCTTAACTACTAATTTGTCATATATTTATTATATGTAATAACTTTTCATTATTATCATACTTATTGTATAATTCAATATGCATTTTATTCTTTTATTACTTAAAATCAGAATTATTATGATGTCTTTGAAAAATTCTACAATACAATATGATCATATATTAATCTTATTTTTTATACTTGTATAATATAAAATTGTAGCATTTACTTCTATTTTTATATATTCTCTAAGTAGTAACTTTGAATTATCTCATTAGATTTATTATATTAAATTGCATTATATTTATAAAATACTATTATATAATTTAATTACATTTTTAGCTTTCTAATTAATTACAAGCACTTTTATTTATTTATTTATTTTACACACACACACACACACATATTCTTATATTATTTCTATATAATTGTTTTTATATATTTATTTATCATAATACATGAAATTAAATATTATATTTTATTCATTTTATCATTCATTATGTATTTTATTTATTTATTATTTTATATCTCCTTTCATTAATACATTGTATATTCATTTACAATTTATGGTATATTCTTATATTTAATTATAATTCATAAAATCTTAATATTAATTATAATTCATATTTTTTTGATAAAAATATATAAGTTCAATTTATTAATTTATAAGAATATAATTTTCATATTTTGTTTATACTATATTGTAATTTAATTAACATAATGCAACAAAAGAGATTAATGACAAAGAAAATAGTATTTATTACTTGTTAGAGGGATGAGATAACCAAAGCTAAACATTCTAAATGTTTATGGTCCACAATTTCATCAATGATTTAGTCCAAGGGTTCCATCCTCTCCTAATTTTACTAAATTTGATCTTGGTACATCCAATACCTATGTTCTTAATGGTATTTCAAGTAAGGAAAATAATGGTGATCAAGCTAATGAATTTTATGAGGCTATTTATGCAATTTTGTTTTTCTTTTATGTTTAGTTGCTTGTAATTTATAGAAACCTCAAAATTGAATTAATAGAAAAGGAAGAGGCTGTAATCAATGACATGTTCCTTAATGGTGATTGTTGTCAAAGCCTAATGTAAGTGAAAGAGTGTGCATGCTCTAGATAATGAATTTTGTTTGATGATTATTAAAATATTAATTATCATTACTAACAAAGAATGAATAGAGGTATATTACATATAAGAAAGGTGATACTCATTGATGTTGTTTTTTGTTCAAATATTATCCAATAATGTGGTCCAATGATTTACAAGTGCTTAAGGATAGTATTTAAATACGCAAACCTAGACACATAGTTCATAGCATCCCATTACCCTCCTCAATACTTCATATAAACTCATCACTAAAGCTCTTGCTCATAGAATCAAACAAATCACCCAAGACATTGTTTGACCTGAACAAACCATTTTTAGGAGGAAGGTCCATCCTTGATCATCTTGTTCTTCCTTGGGAAACTATTGAATGGGTTTAACAAATTACTCAAGATTCCCTAATTGTGAAACTAGACATTGATAAAGATTATAATGAAATTCGTTGCCCATTCATTATGAAAATGTTAAATGGCTTGGTTTTGGTCCTAAAATTATCAAGCAAATCAAAATATTATTGATTAATGCTAATGCTAAAATTATTGTGAACGAAATTCTCTCTCCATAATTTCCTTTAGGAAAATCCTCTGCCAAGGGCTACCCCCTTTGCTCCATATCCATTTGTCCTTACTATTGATGCTCTTAGCTGTCTATTTTAGCATGCACTCTCTAGTAAAATTATTCATGGTATTTAGCTACCAGGCAATAAGAAAGCCCTAAATTCTCACTTTTATGATGATAGTGTGCTCCTTATCCAAAATTTAGTTGAAGAGGTCACTCACCTACTTGAGTTTTAGGATGGTATTTAAATACACAACCCTAGACACATAGTTCAAACTTTTCTCACCTTTTCTATTGACACTTATTTCATTATGGGATTATCTAAATGTGAGATTTTGATTTTTGATAAGGCTAGCAATCTTATCTAGGGATCAAAAGCATAGTTGTGGTCTTGTTTAGGATAAATAAATTGATTAAAAATTATTTGAGAAAATTTTGATTAGAATTTAATTTATGACTTGATTAAATAATAGATTATTTTAATTTAATAAATATGTTTAAATAATAAAAGTATATGGTAAAAATATACATACAAATATCAACCAAATGAGTTTTTTTTAGAAACATGATTTTTTCTCCTCAACCATTAATAAATATATTTTGCTTCTTGATTAAGGTAAAATAGATTTTAAAGGGATCCCAAAACCCTTTACATTAAGAGACTAGGCCATCAACATAGGTAAAACAAATGAAACCCAATGGCATACCAATAAAAAAACAACAAATTGACAATAAAAAAAAGGTTCATGACCCAAACAACTATTGAAAATCTTTTAGGATATTTGTAGTCTCCATATTTTTATCAATAAATTTGTCATGCATGTCCATGATGTCATGGATAACCTGGATTTGTATTGTCATACATTTAGTATGGCCATGACTTCTAGCATAAAGACTTTGCAAAGGAACTGACCCTATTTTTTGTTCGTTAGCAATACTAGATCGTCATAACCAGTGGTAGCAACAATGGAAGATATGATTTTTCCATTTTTTTTAGAGCATCACCTTTAATGGATTGAGCTTTTTAATTTAAACTTTTGAGTCCAATAGTGCTACTTTGCATTGCAGTTTTTCTAATAACAACCACAACTCTGATTTTTTCGTGCATTTTGCCTATAGTCTACTCCAACATCCTAATTTTGTCTTCCTACTTAGTCTTCATTGTCTTAACATCCTTTTCCACTGCTTGGAATAGAGAAGACATATTGTTTGAATTATTCTTTTCAATTCCTTGACTAGAACTTGTTTGCAGATCATTAATCTTACAATTAAGGGAATTAACAAGTTTTCTTTCACCAAAGATAATTAAATAATATGGCTTGACCATCAGTCACATTTTAACCAGGATCGACACATCCCCTATTCAAATAGTAGGGGTCATTTTGTCCATACACAAGGGTCCCTTTCTCCCCTTCCACTAAGATTTCAATGTGGGATCCTCCTTCCATCTCCCTAGGGGTCGCATTAGGTTAAATATTACCTTCCTAATATCACTCCTCCCATTCTTTCATCATAAATTCTTCAATGTTAGGTTCTCCTTCAACCACTTATACTTAGACACATTGACATCATATTTATCCTCAATTATTTATATAGACAAATTATTCCCTTTCTTGCCTTGTTTCACATTTTTTCCTTTCTTGGATTTAGATATTTACCCCACTTGGAGAGCTAGTTATTTTGAGGCTTTAGTTGGGTTGTAGTGTAAGAGCTCAGGATGTAGTTAACAAAATGGACATAGTTTGTAACATTATCATATGTATCATACCAATGAAACCTAAAGGGTTTAGAGGCAAAATTATCCATCTTTGGATGCTTTAGATTCCCAACATGAAATATTCATCTTCATCAGAGGGAGCATCCTCTAGATAAGTAAACATATTGAAATAGTGCACATGGAAATTTTGAGAAAATTTGCTTTTACATTGTGACTATGAAGGTTTTAGAGGAATTAATACAAACTTAGCATACTCCATTAATATAATGATAATACCTTCATGTAGGATAGACAAATAATGGTTTTTCTTATGCTTAGAGATCCCAACACATATGGACGAAGAAGGTAATATGACATTGAAACCAAATGATTATGCCTAAAATGGTTCAACAACATAAAATGGTAATTTAAAAGACTACTCAAGTGACCATATAAGGTATTGTACCTCATTATCACCTCATCCACCTCAGACGAGAGGGGTTTAATGGTGACATAGTTGTAACCCCTTGCAATCATGTGGTCTACGTTTTCTTATTTATTCTCCTTGAAGAAAATGGTTAAGCTTCATTTGATTCCTTTTGGTCTTTATAGAACTTCCCCTTAATCAAAATGTCTATAGCCTTAGAGATTAAGTATTTAGTGATAGAGATTTAAAATTTGAAAGAATACAAAGTGCCATTTTCCCATCCACCGACAAATTATTTTTTGACCAGATGATCATAACAATGTAATTTCTACAAAAAGGGGTTATGCCTCTACCTAAAAAATTTCCCCAAAATATATGGTTGTTTTTCCACCCCTCACAAGAGTTGGGCTCCACCCTATTCTTGTCCCAACCCATTGAACAATTTCAGAAAGAAATTTCACCCTCAAATAGCCAAACACCAACCGAAACTAGGGGAGGAGTAGAGAAAAACTACCTAGAAAGCATGAAACACCAAAAATGACACAACTATAAATTAAAATAGGAAAATACATAGTTTAAATGGAAAGGATGCCTTTACTTAGATCGTAATGAAATATGGACAACTCAAATTCTGATTCCCAACAAAAAGGAAGTAATGTATCATCATTATATAGTAAATAACTACAACTTTAGCACATATGAATATCATTGAAAATGAGATTTTTATCCTCCACAAGGAGTTGATAATTTGATCCCGAGCAACAAATATTATCTTGATGGATCCCATAATTAGCAACTTTATTTCCCTCCCTATAAGAATGAGATATTATACAAGCTTCAAAATCCTTAATCATATAAAGGGAGTCAAGAATAATGTTGTTGATATTTAAGATAATTAACTACATTTAAGGAGTCACTCTCCAACTATATATATTCTGATAATCTCTTGAAAAATCCATTTGTATGCCAATGTAGGTTACTTTCACCTCGATATTGTAGTTTTTCTACTTTCCTTAAGGCAGGACTACAACTAAGACAAGCTTACCATTGTGATCATGTACCACTCCCCCACACCTAAGAAACCCAATTACCCTTGGAATCCCCATCAGTGTTGATATTAATCTACCCAATTGGAGGAGATTTCCAAACAACTCCACATCTCACTTGTTTCATATTTTGAATAGGAGTTGAAATGTCCCACTAAAGATGCCAATTTTGTGCAACTTGATGGTCATAGTGAGAAAAAAACATCTTAGGTCTCTTTAAAAGTTTTGTAGGAATGACCACCATAAAGTTCTATCTAATATCTTAAAAAATCTTGAAGATTAATTTATCAGCAAGGTAAGACACATCCCTAAAAATTCTAATATTTCTCTCCATCTAGACTCCCTGAGCAATATGATGCATAATGAAAGACCATACAAATTGAAGAAAAGGATTAGAAGTAGGAGGAAACCATTGAACATAGCATTAAAAAAAGAAGGAAGGGAGGACCTAGGAGATGAACCAAAGATTTAGAAAATGGGACCACACTTCCCTCACATACTTGCAGTCAAAGAGGATATTCAATACATGTATTCTCATCTACTTCATTATATAAGAAATATTTGTTAGGGATAAAAAACTCTCTTACTAAGATTATCAATAGTAAGGATTCTTTTTGAGCATGGAGCCAAAAAAATATTAATCTTAGGAACAAGCTTATAATTATATACTAGAGCCCAAGAAAAAGGTTGAGAAGAGAAAAAATCAACCTACAATTTGAAAGCATTAGAACCTAAAAAGGATCGATCTGGTGATCTAGCCCAAACTATCGAGTCCTCAAGCTAGGCTATAGTAATGTGGACCTCTAATAATCAATCTTGAAGGAAAGAGAGAGTTGGATCCAAGAGGATAGATCAGCCCAACTATTTCCCAAGATATAATGAGGAAGCCAAGAACCAACCCTCCTGATACAAAGATCCTTGAATTGATTTTTCTTTGGTAAACAAGAAAGGGACCATCCCCAATCCACCAGTTATCATGAAAAATGATTTTCATACCATTTCCAAGGGACCATCATAGACCTTTAGAGATAACCAATTTAGTAAGCAAAAAACATTTCCACAAGGTTGAACTAGATTCCATAACCCTATCATCATGCAAAAAATCTGAAAAGTGATTATACCTTCTAAGGTATTTATTAGAGATAATACAAACTATCCATTCATTCTTTTGCATAAAAATCCTCCATAACTATTTAGCCATAAGTTCTTTTTTGAATTCCTAAATCTTCTAGATAGCCAAGCCACCAAACCTTTTGGGAAGGCAAACCTGATCCCAAGTGACTAAATACATCTTGCTCTTTATCTCAAAACTAGTCCATAGGAAGTTAAACTAAATATATTCCAACATAACTAGAAATTTCTTAGGGACCTGAAACAAGATCATGGCGTAAACTAGAATATTATGAAGGGAGGCCTTATCTAACTGAAACTTGTTATCTTGGCTAAGAAGAGATCCCTTCCAATTAGAAAGTTTAGACGTGAATTTATCAAAAAGCCCCAACCAAAAAGAATTGGAGACAACACTAGAGAAAAGAGGTAGACCAAGATAAGTAGAAGGAAGATCTATAATAGGACAGTTGAGAATGACAATATTTCTAAATTTTATATGCTTTGGAGTATTAAGAAATAATATTGAACTCTTAAGGAGGCTAATATTTTGTCCCAAGGCTATTTTATACTTCAACAATATGCTCTTCAAGTTCTTTGCACTTAAGAAATAGAGGCATCACCCAAAATACTAGTATCATCATCAAATTGTTGATTAGAAAAAAATACAAGGAGATAACGAAGGGGAGAGGCCCTTAAATTTACCAATCCTTGTAATTTTTTTTGAATAAATATCCCTAGATCTTCCACCATTATAATGAAATTGAGGAGGAAAATAGGGTCTTCTTATATGATACCTCAAGAGATACTGAAAAAACCTTGAGGGATCTAACCATTACTAATAATAGAGCATCTCAGGGTAGAAATAAATTGATTGATAATCTCGATCATTTTACTATTGAAATAAAACATAGACATAAGAACTCTTTATAATAATTTCCAATTGATTCGATCATAAGCCTTGTGAAGATAAAGTTTAAGCATAAAACCAACCTTCTTATTGACCACCAAGGAATGAATTTTATTATGCACTGTAAGAATAGAATCCAGAATTTGGCACCTTCAAACCCATTCTGCTGCCCAAAAATAAAGATAGGGAGGACTTTCTTAAGACAAGATACTAAAATTTAAGCAATAACCTTATAAATGGATTTGCAAAGAATATAGGGGCAGAAATCCCCAAAATTAACTAGTACTAACCATCTTTGAGATGAGAACAATGACGGTAGAATTATGTTCCTTGAGAAAGATTCTAGGAGCAAATAATTATTTCGTAGCTCAAATGACATCTTGAGCCACAATATCCCAATAAAGTTGAAAGAAGAACATAGGAAAACCATCCAAGCATGGAACTTTAGTACCTTTAAAGGAGATGACATCTTAACAAACTTCAGCATTTGAAGGGATGTTGGAGAGGGTAATATTCATGTCCTTAGTAATCAGGAAGGGGATTTCCCTAAAAAAATCTAATTGACACTCAAGATCTAGGTGCTTTTCATTAGAGAGGAGAGAGGAGAAGATATTAGTAGAAAGTGTCATGATATCTTCCTCTTTATTGTAAATAGAACTATTACAAGTGATAGATTGAATGTTTTTGATAGCTCAATGCTTAAGAGTCGACATATGAAAAAACTTAATGTTATGGTCACCATTTTGAAGCCAAGGGGCTCTCAATCTCTAGTTCCATAATTCCTCGCCCTTAGAAATAATATTAAGAAGTTCGGAAAGGATAGAGATCTCTTGATCAACAAGATTAGGGGCCCGCACTTGAATTTGATGTTGAATATCACAAAGTTCCCTTTTAAGATGGTGGCGGAACCCAAATTTACAGACAAATTTGCATATCCAGATAACTCAGGGAAGTATACTCTATACCCATATCATTGTGATTTATGTATTTTGTAGCTTTCTATTTCATGAATTATGCTATTATTGAATTCTTATGTCTCTCAGCCTGTATATTCATATTCAAATTCATAAATATAGTTGTTGCATGTTTTTAGCAGGTTTTCATAACTTTACCATTTTATTATATTATCTTCGTGTAGACCCGTGTTGTGTTTTTGTAGGTTTTATCCCCATGATTATGCCGCATCTCCCATGGAAGTTATTGTTTGCATCACTGGGGTCATAGAAGATGGTTTCTCTATTCAATGTTTTGTTAAGCATTATACTTAGCAACATTATCCCACATTGATCCGAGATTTGAAGTATCAAGTTAATTATATTGGGCCTTTCAGACCTGACGTGGTTCATGACATGGATGACTACACATGTGGTAGTATGTTTAGATTGGAGGTTAAACCTAAGCAAAGATTGACGGTTGGCATGATCCCTTGATCAAAAGTTGAATGACCTTTATCCATTGAGGAATCAAAACTAGCTGAAAAGTGTCTGATGAGATCTCACCTGAGTGGGGCCAAAAAAAATTAAGCATCAAGCAAGATCAGAGTTAATCCAATAGTTGGTGTGATTCTGCAAACAGAAAAGTGAATGATCTTTATCCATTGTGGAATCGCGCATTTTCACCATGTGTCCTGGGCCCACAAGTGCTTAGAGTAATGAAGGAAGATCTATGGTTAAACCTCATCAAAGATTGACGGTTGGCATGATGCCACTACCGGAAGATGCATGATGTTTATCCTTCATGAGATCACACATTAACGACACATGTCCCGGGCCTGCAAATGTTCTGATAAATGAGACAACAAGGATAACAACTGGCAGTACCGAATTGGTCAAGCAGGTTGATGAGGATGCACGTCATTTAAAAGTAAGTTAAAGTATGTGCTACTAAAGTTCCTTTTCTTTCAGCATGTGGGTATGATCAACGGTGGTGTTCTAACTGAGTGAAAAATGTGGTCGAGTTTTAAAGGAGACTGAAGGTTGATCAACGGTTAAAGCACAATGAATATCGACGGTGGGTGTGATCCTGCGATCAGAAGATGAAAATTGTTTATTCCTCACCAGATCACACTTGAACATCGCGTATCCCACCTGATTGATGATTAAAGCAGGGAAAGGATTGACAGATGGTGTAATCTCGCGATCAGAAACTAAACATCTTTTATCCATCGCAGGATCACACAATGAGGACATGTGTCCTTGATGATGAAAAGGATAATATGCTTGGGAAGAAATGTTGACATGGATTTCTTTATGTCATTTTAATATATTTAATTATATTTCTGTGGTAGTTAGGGTTTTGTTTGTTATTTTTATACATCGACATTTTCCATGCAGGGTTTTGAAGGTGGCGAGTACCATGGATATGTCTGATGATGAGACAATGCGATCTTCAGGGACTGAGGAGGATGAGGACATGCAGACATTATTAAAGGAATATTAAAAAGGATGGAGCATGCCTGAGGATGTTTGACAATGTCGGTGATTCTATTCTTAATGGTGAAGTTGTTTGAGACACCATTGATGGTATCAATTATCAAGCATAGTATATATGGTTATCTATGGATGAACGTATGATAGAAGCACCATAATGATAATAGAAAATATAAAATACACATGATCTGCTAGCAGACTATTATTATGGATCCCAGTGGTCAACAAGCATTTTCAAACAAGGATGTAAAACATTCCTTAATTATAACTATGACTGTTCAGTTAATAATCTTAGGGTTAGGTTTTAGTTATGAAGAGACACATTGGTCTGAAACTTGTACACATCCCTTTGAATTTATATAAATAGGGATTCCAAGACCATGTTAAGACAATTTTAAGATTATTGTCATTATGATTATTCCTAGTTTTAGAGTTTGATCACAGCTGCAACATGTACTCGAATGTACTATTATTTCAAAATCAATAAAAGATAAGTGTTGTTATGTCTCACTTTGTGGTAAGAAATTTTAATTCATTTGAATTATTCCCTTGCAATTATTGAAGGAAGATTCAATTTCTATTCTTTCAATGTCTTTGTAGAGATTTTACATGTCTTATATCCCTGTTTGATTATCAAGGAGTTCGTGAAAAGTTAGTGTTTCCATCTTCTTGTTCAACTAGTCTCCCAACCAAAGGAGTTAAATTCATTTGAACTAGAAAGGATATAAATAGGCTTAATTTCTCCGCATCTATAGAATTTGAATAGTTGATGGTGTTTGAATATATACTGTCTTGCAAGTTTGTATACAAGATTGAAAGTGAATTGACTCTATTTTCCAAGTTGAAATATGCACTAATCTTATCAATTATTGGATATAGTCATTTGATTCATTATTAAAGTTTTGAGATATTCTATCTAGCATTAATTCAATTAACACATATTTTCAAAGCATTCCTACAATTAACAAAAACATTTTAGTCTTGCAGTTTATGTTGTATTGATTACAATTTGATTTCTTTCAAGTGACCTTTCCATACTTGAGAGAGAAGGTTTGAAGTGTATTCTATCTGCTATAAAAAACCTCCAACCAACAAATTAAGTTTGAGGTATAGGCCAACTAACCTTGGTCCTACAGAGCCAGAATTGCAGAAGTTCAAACCTTTCCTTTTGTTGAGACTTCTTAGTTGGCCAAATCACTTGGGTTTCCCAACATTGGATTGGAAAGTTCGTAGGAAATCCAATCTTTTGATTTGAGAACCAACAGATTGGTGACTCTACTAGGGAGTTGTGCATAAGTTTTCTAGAATCTTTGATGACAGAAGTGCGCTCTGCTGGAAGGGAGAACCCAGAATATCAACAAAACAATATTTTCCTCGAAGTGAGGTGAAAACTCTATTCTAAAGTAATCAGTGACTCTACTGAGGGAGAAGGCTTAGAGAGAGATGGTAGTTTTCTTCTTTGAAAAGGTGGACAATTTTTCAGGATGTCTTAGCCATTCCAAAGAAGACCATTTATTCCAAATGGCATTAGGGTATTGGATCTTGATAAATTTCAAATTATTCCTAATAAGTTATTTGCTAAAATGTCATGACTTGTACCAAAGTTTCATGGGAAATGGGATGAATCAACATTTGATCATTTGGATACATTCTACACATTTATAGAAGATTATGAGATTTGTGTAGAAGATCAGCTGATGAAGCTATTTGTTAGGACTTTAAATGATTATGCAAGAGAAGCATATGAATCACTACCTATGCAAAGAATCTCATCATGGAGAGAATTCGAACAATGGTTCCTATACTAGTAAGGAAGAAAATAACATGCATTATGAACAAGACAAAAGTTAGTGTGTGTGTGTATTTGGGTACCTGTTAGATCAACACAAACACTCAATAGGTCATTGCATTAGTATAAATGGTTAGATAAAATATTCAAAAACCACTAATATCGGCCTATTGCCTTCTAACTAGAAAGAGTGTAATAAATAACATATTTAGCCCTCAGAATATGCTATAAATCAGTGACCAATACTATTCTAGCATGAAGGATTTTAATTGAAAACAAGCTAAATGATGAAATAAGCATGCATTTAAGCTATAAAAGATGA
>MU223541.1:1354898-1382172 GCA_018584345.1 Thuja plicata | reverse complement strand
TAGATAACATAAATCAGTGATAAAAATCACCTAGGACATTAAATTGATTAAAAGAAATATGCCAAACAGTAACAGGGTCGTTTGGACATAAATCGAGGGCATGATCACACTTAGGGAAAATAGGGTCTATAGTTGCAACAGACCAATTTTAGGTGGTTACAGTTAGAATTGCATTATGACGACTCTACTAGGGACAAAGAAGTAAAAGTCTTGATAAACCTCTCAAGGAATCTCTAGTGTGCTACTATTTATATCATTGACCCATCTGAGTCACCAAAAAAATGGTGACTTTACTGGGGATACAAAAGAAAAAGTGATTAGTAAGTGTAAGTGAGTTTCTTCCTTGCCTTGCTACGTCAATCCTAGAGTCTGGATATAGAGTCACGGTTTTCAAAGAAATATTCCTCATGTTTTGTAAAGTGAGTCAAGTCTGTTATGTCTATTATTGAAAAGTGTCTGAAAGTCCAAGTTCTTAAAGATTTACATATACTATCTCACATGTGGTGAGTGGCGAATCTGAGTTCTTTGATTTGCACCAGTGTGCATGTTGAAGAAAGGACTACAAAGAAGAGGTCGACTTGCAGTGATAGAGGAAACAAATGTTTAGACTCCTATGACTATAAGCATAGTCAAGAGAGGAATCATATGAGACCCTATATGGGCATGTTGTGAGCTTGCTGATTTGAAGAAGGTTAGAGTTGAGAAGGAAGTCGAGTATCTTTTTCTTTTATTTCCTCTGCAAAGAGGTGGGGACTCTACAAAATATTTGAAGGTGATTTGGAGGAGACTTCAGATCAATTTTTTGCAGCTGCCGCAACATATCTAGGTATTTTATCTTTCAATGTTGTAAATATTTCCTTATTGAGTGATTCAAGCACTAAGAAAAGGAATAAGGTGTGAAGAGAGGTTTACATGCTTCAAGTTTTGAGTTGCATTTTGCAAAATCATATGGAAGTATTGTATTAGTGAAAATAGATATGTTTGATAAGGAGCTTTCATTATTAAACCAAGGCATCCAAAAGGATTGTATGGTGCTTATAAAATTAAAGGTGGGAAGGAGAAGGGATATATCAATACCTTTATTTTATGAAAGGTTTTTTGATGCATGTGATGAGCTTCCAGTGGGTATTGAGTTTCAAGAGTCTATTTTCATTGGTTTGTTTTTGGAGCTTTGTTTTCCTGAATCAGCCCATTGGCCAGCCTCCTTAAGGGAAGAACATTATGCGCATATCAGGAATTGGATAAATAATAAGGAAGATCTTGAACTTGAGGTTACACCTAAGGTTATACCTGAGGTTATACCTAGTGATTCCTATATTGAGAATAATGGAACTGATGAAGGGGATGTATCTAATATGGATGCTCTCTCTTATAATCATGAAAGTGATGCTTCTTCTTTGTATGAGGCAGAGGACATGTGTAGTAAGCAGGAGAATAGTGTTTGGACAAATAAAAATGCTGCTTGTGACTGCTTGTCAGAAGAGGGTGAAGATGATGATAGTGAGTTCATAGTGAACAAATTTTAGAGTTCCTGACTTGTGAATATCTCAGATATTCAGGGAAGGATAGCTCTGAGTTCTTGCACCCAAAACACATTGAGTTTGACATAGAATATGAGTTAATAGTTTTTTATTTTGAAATGTGTGTTCCTGATTCCTTTTGTTCTTTTGCATTACTTGGATTCAACAAGGTGGAATGTGATCTATCAGATGGTGAAAGCATCAGTGTCTTCCCAAATTCAAGGGATGAAGATATTCCTGATATAATTTTGAGCACTGATTGGGATAGTTGTGTAGATTTTGAATCTTTTTTTTATTCTTAATATTTCATTAAACCATTAAAGGATGGTCTTTCAGTTTCTCAAGTTGCACATGTTTATGATGAGTGTATTGATGTTTTCCCTTCCACCCACCAACAAGGTTATAGTTTGTATAATGTTGATACTTTGTAGGAGAATTCTTTGGAGAATTGTGATATGGATCTGCAAACTAGTGATATGATGCAAGATGTTTTCACTGCTGAAGAGGAGAATGGAGATCATGGCATGAGGCTTTATCAATATGATAGTGTTGAATATTGTCCTTGTTTAAACATTGATATGTCTCCTTTTGCAGAAGAGGAACCAAATTTTATAAATGATACCAGCTATATTACAGAGTACAAGTGTCTTTCTCAGCTAGGTAATCATTCTCCAACATGTGGCATTAAGTTTGAAAATGATATATATTGTACTTATATTATATTTTCTTTGTCTCATGAATGCAATATTCATGTGCTACATAATTTGTATTTTCAAGGTTTGTTTGATTTCCATATTAGCTCAGATGATGAGGGTCCTGATATGTTTCTGTATGGTGAGCTAAATGAAGGTGGTAGTTGTTTTGATCAGACAAATGAAAGAAACATTTTCAGCTTGCTTTTAGTACAGGGAGAAATTCTTTTTTTCTATGACATAGGCAAGCTAGAGGCAGAATTTGGTGATGGCTTTAGGCCGTCAAGCCTGATTTGATTTTCTTCATATTAGAGAATAAGTCATAGAGGTGTGAATCTTTGCTGGTAGGAGTTAGTTTCCCTTTCTGTTTGTTCTTGCTGCTTTAGGTTAGGTTTCTTTTCCAATAGGTGGTCTTCTTGTCCCAGGGATTTTGAATCCTTGCTATGCCTACAGGAGGCATGCATCCCTAGTCAGAGCCACTGTTGGACCTATTTCAATTTTTTTTGCCTGGTTATTTGATTCTCTCATGTTTCTGTAATTGTTCTAGGTCTCTGGCCCTTAGGGTTTTTATCTACACCATGAAAAATATGTTGAAAACCCTAAACCCTCATGACTTGGTTCTATTTCGAAGTTACTTTTTGTAACTTAAGTGTCTTAAGTAGTCATGTGTCTTATGTCTCGGTAGGGCCATCTTTATTTACCTAAGGCTTGTCGTGGTCTTGTTTTAATATTTCCTATTTGACTAATTCCTGACATGTTTTATCTCTACTTGGCCAAGGAATATTCTTTATCTGGCGCTTCTTGTTATCTCCCAATCTCCAGACGATATGGAATATGCTCTTTTCATTCAGAGATTACTCACAGGCCGTAGATCTCGATCTTAATAGTGTGATTGGTGCTAGATTGCTAGAAGAGGTCAAAGTCAGCTATTTTATTGGGAGATTCAGTGCAGACCGTCGATCATGATCTAGTCTTATGGATGGCGCTAACTCTCAAAATGTAACCCTGGTCAAGCAAAGCATTGGGAGATTCAGAGATACCTTTATCTCTGAATCTCATGATTTATTTATGGTCAAGGAAGGGTTAGTTTTTCTCTTTGGTCACTATATCTCTGAAAGAATGTATGGTCAAGTTAAATGTTCTGAGATTACGCATAGGCCGTTGATCTTGTTTTGGTCTCATGGCTGGCGCTAAATCTCCAGATGAAAGTTAGAGTCAGGTTTCTTTTCAGTGATCTGGCGCAAGCCATAGATCTTGTCTTGATTGTGTGGTCTACGTTTGATCTCGAGATGGACCCTGGGGTTAAGAAATTATTCAGTGACTTAGAGACTGCCTTTATCTCCAAATCTCCAGATCTAATCATCGTTAGTTTGGGTCAGGTCAGGTCTATTGCGAGATTTAGAGATAAAAGGGAAATGGCATGATCAGAGTCAAGGGATGGTTAAGTGAAAAGGTACAGATGGAAAATTCATCTAACAGCTAATGTGAAGCCTTAAACACCAAGATGAAGATAATGAACCATCAAGGAATTGCGCCTACTTTAAAAGTTGATGGTCTGATCAGCACAGGTCAGAAGACAAGCATGATTTCATAGAGCTAGTAACAGAGTGCCATGTGGAGGTCAGTGGGGCCAGGGTTACCGAGTAACTAAGGTAAAGATCAGTATGATTATTTTTGATCTAACAGATTGTGTGTTTCCTTAATGCAGAGATGCGCAAGATCTATCCTTCGAGACATTGTGCCTGCATGTCACATGGTAGGATTTGATTAGGGCTCGGGTAAGTTAAATTACATCGACGACTCAGTTTTAAAGTTGATAAAGGTCTTGATCTCAGCCGTTGATGAGGGTTTCACACCAGGGACTAGCTGTTGTAATAGATTTTCAAATATTTAAATATTTCCTATAGTGTTTTCAGCTATGGTTGCGTGTTCTAGACTTACGTGGCAGTGGCTCGATGTTTCTTGTCCTTGGTTCAACTTTAATGGCACTGTTTGAGTAGCTGGGATATTCACTGTAGTCATGGTAGCTTTTATTGCAGCATGGTTGTCTTGTATGTTACTAGTCTACTTGCTATTTTGGGGGCTTGCTTTTCCCATGCTGTGACTAGTCTGCTTTAAATTGAATGGTCATTTCTTGCATCTTGGTGGATGTGTCTCAGATAAGATCTTTTTGTGATCTTTTGGAAAAAGGTCAGCCATAGAAGAATGACTACATTTATTGATTAGAAGGACTGTTTTCAGAGAACCCTTTCCTAAGGTTTCCTTCTCTTATATATCTCTTTCTTTTCTTTGTTGTAGGGGTTCGGAAGTCTTGGATTCCAAGTGCTGGTTCTAGCATTTGTCCCAGGGAATGTAGCAAACTGGATCATATTGTATGTAGACTGAATAGAAAGTTCTTCTATATTTTTCATATTATTGAAGTGGTGTATTTCAGATCATATTAGAGCATATACATGATTCATCATACTTAATACAATGATTCCAGTTACATGTCTCTCCTTGGCGTCAATCTCATGAGTTTTGGATTTTCTAATTCACTGCATGGGGTTACCTATGTATATGTTTTAGTCCATAGTTCTTGATTTAGGATCAAGTGAAACATACTTTGGCTAGGGAATAAACTCATTTGATTTCTCTATAGAAGGATCTTATAAGTAGTGGTTGGCCTGGATTGCTTGTGTTTATGGCTTTGAGTCTTTGATAATAATTGGTTTGTGTTTTTTGTATTTGCATTTGAGATATGCCCAATGGATAAGGCATTGATCAAGGATTAGTAAATTTTGTTGAGATACATGTTTGGTAGGTTTTGGGCTATATTCTGCAACTTTATACAACAAAACCATTCTCAAGTCCTATCTGCTTTGTGGTTGTTGGTTGTATGTCCTACATGGTAATGGAGAGTCAATGAATGCCTGGTTAGCATTTAGTACTTTCTTACTATCATCTGTTGTTTGAATCCAGAAGTATAAGGTATTGTAAAGAGTTGACTCTTGTCTGGATTATGTGTACCCGCCTTGGTTTAATAGAGCTAGAAGTGCAGAGGGCAATCTTGTCCCTATAGTTGGTCGAGTTGTCTTGCAGAGCTTTCATACTTGGAGCTAACCACTCCTAACATTAGTCTCAAGACATATTGGTAGCTTTCAAAGCATAAACCTTTTCAAACACCACTAACACTTAAGCTATCTTTACACCAATCCAAGTGAAAGAGAACAATAGCAAAATGGACGTAATCCTTAAAATGGACGTAATCCTTACTTTGTTAGTTTAGATGTAAAAATTCACTTTCAGTGGACTGTAATAAAGACATGTTGTTATACCGATATTTGAATATAAACATTACTATTAGTAATATTGCAGTAAGTGAGTTTCTTTCAACCTAAGCAACCGAATTAAAATCCGCACTCAAAGAACCATAGATTCAAACTATAATCCTGAAGAAACAGGATGAATGGTAATGGTAAAGTCAGAAGCTGCTAGAATCTTTGATACATCAGGCTGGGAAGGTGGTGGTGTCAAAACTTCACGTCTTAATAACTTTCCATTGCAGGAGAAGTGCTTCCATATTCTTCTGCTGTTTTCTCCGACTTCAAAACTTCAGCAGTATTTTCATGAGGAAAATAATTTGTCTTATTGATGTCACCATCATACGCTCTTATTCTACCAACCCCTACAACAGAAACAACAAGTGCAATAATTAGTCTAACCTAAAATAAAGTAATCATGCAAATTGCAAATTATAATGGCAACAATAAGGGAAAGTTATACATCATTAGGGGTTAGATTGTTGGATTAAACTCTCCATTCTTTTAAGGAAACAAAAGTAGAAAAAAGCTTAATAAATATATGGATTGAAATAATGATTTCTTATGCTATAATTATGAAGAAAAAAACCTGAGAAAACATGGTATAATGACTTGCCAATTATAGCAGTTTTTACTGAAACCATCATAATGGCAAATATCAGAAAGAAGATGAGCTGCTTCATTTCTTCCATAATTAGAAATACCCATACAAATATCTTGCTGATGAGGGGGGTCTTAATATAGCAGATGGGAGGGGAAGCATGTACCAAACTTTTAACTGTTATGACAACTATATGCTTTCATAATGGGTGTATTGTTTATTCATTGATTAGATTGGTCCCTTTATCATGACAAAGAATTATGATTTAGTTGCTCCCCTTAAAATGACAAAAATATTTGTCCAATCCTTAAAATTTTTATTTTTTTCCAATTGGGTTGATGTGGTTTACTTTAATCTCTCAAATACAGCGCAGTGCGCAGTGGGCAAGTTTGAGGTGCTTTCCAACTCAAGGGTTGTTTGCGTTTGAGAATGTTGAAGAGTGATTGAGAATATTGGAAGTGGGCGCAGAGATAGGCGTGCTAATCTTATCTCAAACTCAATGGCCTTCTCACTACTTTTATCACTGCATAAGTGCTTCAATTGCGTATGGGAGATTGTAGATCATTGCAAAATAGAATGATGAAAGAAATAACTGAAGACGACGAAAAAGGAGATTGGACAAAAATTTGTAGGACAACACAACCAAACTTTGGAGATGACAAAAAAATGATAGAAATAATTTCAAAATGAGAATGGACAACCATTTATGGGACAACATTATAAAAATGGATGTTGTATGTGGCGAGAATAGGAAAGGCTCCATATTAAGATAGAGAATTGAAAGTGGATGAGATTTCTATGTTCTGAATTTCTGTGTATGAGAATTTAAAAATGCCGCCATTATTATTTTTAACCAGAGAGGTTCTGGTTTGCCCACAATCTAGTTTGTTGCACTTAATATAAAGAATATGAAAACATTTATTTGCATTGAGGTGAAATAAAATATTAGAAGAGAATATAAATGATTTGGAATTTTCAATAGTGAAAATATGCAATGGAAGTAGTGTTTAAACAATTTATTTTTTATTTTATAGTGATAGAAGAGAATATAAATGATTTGAAATTTTCAATAGTGAAAATATGCAATGGAAATAGTGAAGATGAAATGTTGATGATAAAAATATATACACAATCAATGCCAGGAATTCAAGCTTTAAATTTTATTTTATTGTTCTATTTTTAGAATTATAATTTAATGTAATTTTTATTTTACTTAAGAATAATTATGAAACTCTTCTATTAGAGTTTGCCTTATTCTAAAATTTTAGAAAAATAATTACATTATATACTATTATTAACATCTTATTGTATTTGTTGTAGACAATATACTATTGCATTCACTTCAATTAGTGAAATACTATATTTTATATTTTATTACTATAAACATGTTATTATATTTTAATATTTACAAAATTTAATTAAACAATATTATAATATATAACTATTATATATTCTAAAATATTTACTATATTATATTTTAATATATATATGCTATAAATAATTATTACAATTTCTTATACCAATTCCTCCTTTGCAATACCAATTCCTTTGACATCCTCATGGTGCAAGAACTTAAAGCTACTGGATTTCCTCTTGAAATTTTCCTTAACTGCGTATGGAAAGATGCAATGAAAATTTGTTCTGATCCCCTAGGGGTAAGGGGGGAGTTGCTCTTCTGATTCACCCTAAATGGGCTGGAAACATAAGTAATAATGGTTGTTCTCCCTGCAATAGGGATGTGTGGGCTACCTTCAACTTTAACAACACTTCCTTCGGCATTTTCTCTATTTATGCTCCTAATGACTCCCGTGAGAGGTCCAAACTTTGGACTTGGCTTTCCTCTCTCCCTAACATTCCCTGGATATTTGGGGGAGACTTCAATATGGTTGAGCATTAGGAGGATAAATTTGGGGGTATCCCTCCCGCTTTGAATGACTTGGAAAAAACTCAGTGGAATAGATTTAAACATCTTAATCAGTTATTTGATCCCTTAGCTGGAAATAAGAATACTAACCCTGGCCTTTGGTTCACCTGGTGCAACTTCCAGAAGGGATCGACTAGAATTTACTCTAGGCTTGATCATTTTTATGCCAATAAAAACTTCTTTTTTATTATTCCTGACATTACTGACAACTCTATTAAGGTCTCCCATGCCACCCTGTCTGACCACCACCCTATTTCTACTAATTTCCATTTTAACCCTGCTCCCTCCAAGGTTAACAATAAGGACAATAAGTTCATCCTTAATACCACCCTTCTTAAAGATGAGGACACTCTTGCTGCTATAAACTTGATTAGAATTATCAACAGGAATAGCTCCTCTAATCTCTCCAAAATGGTGATCTGGGAGAACAACATTCGGGCCTGGCAAAATCTGCTTCAAACTATAGGGAAAAAGCGGGCCAAGGATTATAGATTTACTAAAAAGTCTCTCACCTCTAACCTCCTTAGGGCTGAGAACAATATCCAAGTCAACCCGGCTGATTGCCTCTGTGGTCTTAAGGTTGCCAAGGCCAGAGAAGCTTTAAGGCTTCATCAACAAGTTAAAATATGTGGAGCTAAAATCAGGGCTCGTGCCCATTGGTTGGAGCATGGTGACAAAGGCTCTAAGTTTTTCATTAATTTTCTTAAGCACAAGCATACCAAGGAGTCCATAGACAGAGTCATCGTGGACAATAATGTTCTTATTGATATTGATGATATTAAAAAGGCCTTCACTGAATTTTACCTCTAGCTTCTTACCTCTAAAGAAGCTGCAAAGGATATCTCCCTTAGAGAGTTGTGTGTCCCCCTTATCCCTAAAAAATTTTCTAATAGTGATGCTGCCAATCTTGCCTTGGATATCACTATTGAGGAAATTGAAAAAGCTATTCTTTCCCTTAAAAATGATAAATCCCCTGGGCCTGATGGCCTTCCCATTGAGTTCTTTACAGCTAGTCGGGACTGGATCACTAATGACCTTCATGAAATCTACTCTGAAGCTATCAATTTGGGTACTCTTGGATCTTTTATAAATAGTGGCATTATAAAACTGATTCCCAAGGAGGGGGATAAAGTCCAGATTAAAAAGTGGTGGCCTATTACACTCCTCAATGTCACCTATAAAATTCTTGCTAAGATTTTGGCCCTTTTAGACTGGAAAATATTCTTCCTAAGTTTATCTCCCATACTCAAATTGGCTTTATTAAGGGAAAATATAGTCTTGAGAACTTAATTACTAGTTGGGAGGCTATGAATTGGGCTAAAGATTCTCAACAACATGCAGTTATGCTTCTCCTGGACTTTGAAAAAGCCTATGACAGGGTTGAGTGGGGATTCATCTCCATGATGCTTGAGGGTTTTGGATTTCCAAGGGAATTCTGTAGATTTATCAAGCTTCTCCTTGTGGATGCCAACACCAAGGTGGAGGTTAATGGTTCCTTATTTGACTCTTTCCCGCTGACTAGATCTATTAGGCAAGGATGCCCTTTGGCCCCTGCCCTCTTTGGCATAACCTCTGATGCCCTGTCTTACATTCTTAGGGATCATACCCTATCTCCTGCTATTAAAGGCTTATCTCTGCCTGACAACTCTGAGCTTATCAACTGTCAGTTCACTGATGATACTGCCCTCTTTTTTGAAATTACTCAGGAAAACTTCATTTCTCTCCATAATAAACTTGAATTATACTGCGCCATCTCAGGGGTTCGCTTATCTTAGATAAAATCTATTTGCCTGGGATGGGATGATCAACCCCCTGACTGGTTTGGGAAGTTTGATTTCCAATGGGCTGGCCCTCATAAAATTGTTCGATACTTGGGAATCCCCTTTTCTATTGATCCTTCCCTCAAAGATATGTGGTTTTGGGTTAAGGAGAATATCAGAAATAAGCTTGAAAAATGGCATGTTAGGACCCTCTCTTTGGCTAGTAGAATTCAAGTTTGCCAAAAAAATTATTCCTCTTATAATATCTATCATTCCTCTGCTTGGATGTTTAGCAACTATCAAATTATTGAAATTCAGAGAGCCATCAGGAACTTTCTCTGGTCTGATGGCAGAGGTAACAAAAAATGTCATGCGGTCAGATGGGAGTGGTGCCATACTGATAAAATTATGGGAGGGTTAGGGCTGAAAGACCTCAAAACTCAAGGGATTGCCCTTGCTACGAAATGGATCTTCCATTCTCTTGATGGGGACCAACCATGGAAGGTGCTTGTTAGGAACAATATTAAAAGAGGGTTCACTAAAAAAGCCAAACATTGGAAAAACCTTCCTTTAGGGGACCTAATTAGAAGCAATTTCTCTATCTCGGTCCATGGATCTGTTGTTTTTAAATATATATGGAAGGCCTAGGACCATGTAAAACTCTTTATTCCTAACAATGTCTTCCATGATTGCTCCTAATTATTTGGTGAAAGATCTATTTGGTGGAATCTTTGTGTTGAAGGTAAACCCTTAGCCCTTATGCAAGGATGCTCGGCCAGGTACTGGAACTCTCTTGGCATCTCTCAGCTGACCGATCTCTTTGAACAAGATAGAATGATTATTTGGGAAGACTTGTGCTCCAAGTTCAATATTACGCCCACCCAAAAGAAGACTTATAACTTGATTAAAAAAGCATGTGTTGATATGCCTTCTGTCTGTTATGTGGACTCCCAAAGATATGCTAGATTTAAATGGCTGGATGGTACTTGTATTTCTAAGATCAAATCCAAGAATATTTATAAAATTATTGATTATAATGGTTCTATTATACAACATGTCAACAATTTGTGGTATACTGATCTTGATATTTCTTCGTGGAAAAAACAATTTGACAAAATGTGGAAAAGCCCTATTGATCCTAAAACTAAATGCTTCAAATGGCTCATGATTCTGGATAGTTTACCTATAAGGAAGGATTTTTCTTCTACTGATATATGTCCTTTTTGTAGGCTGCCTGAGACCTGCAGACATATTCTTTTTGATTGTACTTTTGCTAAAGAGTTATGGTTGATGTTTGGCATTACTTACCCAAAGCTGATCAATATCTTTGAAATCATTACTGACAATATCTGTAATCTTAAAAAGGATGCTAATCTTCTTTGGAGTATTTTATCTTCTAACATTCTTTGGGAGTTTTGGAAATGCAAGAATGAAGAGAGATACCAAAATTCTCCCAGGTCCCTTACTGAGTTTTTTCGTAAACTCACTTTTTTTAGAATTTTTTCGCAGGTTCATATTACCATGTTCTTGGAAAAAGAGAAGCTGAAAAGATTTTTGAAGGTGGGATATGCGACCATGTTCATGTATGAGATGAAGGATGGCTTTGGTTGGAGAAGAAATATGGATAATCTTCGAGCCTTTGATGATACTCTCAAAAAGATGAACCAGGAGATCAAAAAAGTTAAGAATTGCACCTCTAATGACAAAGCTTTGATGCTGGAACAAATTCAGAAAAAAAGAAATAGCATTTGTATGGAAGGTTCCAAGGGTTGGACCTCTTGGGTGGATGATTACAGTGACATATTGTACTAAGCTGTCTTTTTGTTTATCCTATTTTTTGAAACTCTCATGGTCTGAGGCCATGCCTCTTTGACCTTACTTTTTGATGTATTTTTTGATCTCTCTATAATTAATACAAAAATTTCTAATATATAATTATAATATAATATATATAATATAAAAGTACTATATTATATAATTTTAGTTAGCTAATCTTTATTTATTATTTAAATTCTACTTTACATTTAAAATTTATAACTATATTTTAGATTTTTACAATTATAACTATACTAATGTAATAACTATTAATTAAAATATACTTAATATTTATAATAAAATTAGAATTAAAATTACATATATAATTATACTTATAACTAATTATTGGATTAGATTTTAATTTATTTTTGCTTAGGTTTATTGGATTAACATAAGTCTTATATTAGCACATCTTATATTGTTTCATTTTCAAATTGAAATTGCCCATCTAAACAAATTAGATATAGGATTTGTAATGTTAAACAATTGATATATGGTTCAATTTTTAGATTAAAACTAACTTTTATAATAATTTTAGCTAATTAATATCTATCTATTAAATTTTCTTGAACATATCCACATGTCAATCATTGGTTTTTCCAAAGAAAATGTCCTAAATTCAAACAAAAATGAATTAATCATGTGCATATATTATCAGATTCACAAATAAATATAACTATATCTAGTAGAGAGTTTACCTCGTATAAACCTTTCAAGATAAACCTTTCGAAATGCCTGTTCAATAGATCGACTGCCATTCCATCAATAAGCAACGAATGTAGAAGAGTAAAGGTTTTCCTACATTGAAAATATGTACACATGCTAAAAGAAGCCGACTGCAGGATTTACAATAACATTGCTTCGTTTGGTTAGTATAGATTAAAAAATATAAACTTCAATGGAGCGAAAAGTTGAGTAATATATCAGTCTCCTTTCTCATATTGATAGATATTCGTCCTTTACATAGAAGGAAATGAAAAACAAACACCCTTTATAGTTCGAATTTGAGGATGCATGAGACTATCGTAATAAGTCAACTAAAAATCGTCATAGCTTTAGTATATATAAAGGGTTTTCTAACCATCTACGTGAAGGAACTAATATACAATATATCCTGCACAATATATAACGTCTATAGATATGGCATCTAGGATAGCACAAAAATCTCCACCTAAACATACAAAATATTAAACAATAATGTTGAAGGAGCTGGATGAATAGTGATGGAATCAGGGACTCTTGTTAGGATTAGGCTTCGGAGATGGTGGTGTATGTGTTTCACTTCTTAATGGCTCTTCCAGAACAGCAGAACTGCTTGTATACTCTTCTGTTGTTTTCTCTGATTTCAAAGCTTCAGAAGTGTTTACATGAGGGAAATAATTTGCCTTCTTATCTGCTTTTATTCTGCCAAGCCCTGCAGCAGAAACAACAATTCTCATCAATTTGTATAACCTAAAACAATGTTATTATGCATATTAAAGAAAAATAAGGTACATAGACAATATTAGAGAGCTCAATAAGTATCTCAGTTGGAATAATGATTTCCCATGTCACAACTAACAAAAGACTGAAGAAAAAGTGAGATAATAACTTGCCTGTTCTAGCAGTGTTTCCTGAAACTATCATTATTGCAAATACCAGACAGAATATCATCTTGCTTTTTCCTTCCATGATAGCTCTAAAAATCTATACAAATATCCTGGTGGAGAGCTGGGCTTATAATAGGAGATAGGAGGGAAACGAGCATGAAACTTTTACTGTAACGACAACTACATGCTTTCAAAGAAAGTGTATTATTTTAATTATTGATTAGATTAGTTCCTTTAATATGACAAAAGACAATGATTTTATTGCCCCCTTGAAATGAAAAAATCGAATTGGGTCAATTTGATTGCTTTGATGTCTCAATTTGAGATTAGTGCGCAAGTTTGAGGAGCTTTCCAACTCATGGGTTGCTTGAGATATTGAATATTGAAAACGATTAGCACAGGCATAGGCGTGCTAATCATATCTCAAATTCAAGGGGCTTCTCATTACATGGCCAAGGTGGATTAAGTGAGAGGACGGGAGAGGTTGTGACTGATAGTTATTTGTTGGACATGGCACTATAAAAATGAACGTTGCATATTAACAGAATAAACATCATCATAAGAGAGAGACTTTCTCTCTCTTGATAAGTGGAGGGAATTATTATACTTATAGTACAAAAAAGGGGTGATTACTATTTCTAAGCCAAAGGAAGTTTGTTATGCTTCTAGTCTTGTTTATTGATGATTGAAAAAAATTTATATAAAAAAAAAAATTAAAAATTTATTTGAAAGTGATTATAGTGGGGTGTAGTCAAGTGGATGGCTCACTTGGTTCTCATGATGGAGATTACAATTTATATAACTAGAAGATGTGTTATTGTTATGTTGGTTGTTCCAACTGATTTCTTAAATTATTCTAAAGAAGAGTCAAGGTTTTACATTTAAGAATGTTATGAGATTGGCCAACGAATAGAGAATTCACTTCTTTAGATGAATATTATTTAAACGTTAGACACTAGAAGGCTGAGGTGGATCTCTCTTTCAACGGTATAAAAGGTGGTGAACCAATTTAGATGGATACTGTTCTAGAAGATAAATTTTCACATTTATGCCAAGGATTCATAAGATGCAACATAAAATAACCTGATTTCTTGTACACTTTAAGACCCAAACAAGAATTAAGAATAAATAACATTTCTTGAAAATCATTATTATAGAAATTTGTTCTGTATTTTTTAAAGGAATTAATCTAGCCAAATTAATGCTTATCTAGAACTACAATCATATAATCCTGCAACTTTTAACACATATCAAAGGATAATTATTTTTGAAAGGAATTAATCTATCCAAATTAATGCTTATCTAGAACTACAATCATATAATCATGTACCTTTTGACACACATCAAAGGATAGTTAGACATAATTACGTTATAATGAAATATCATATAAATGACTTTCAATGTAATTCTACTTAATAAACCCTATGTAACATAATTTTCTTATAATTTATTAAAAGTGATTACTACATTACTTGAACAAAACAATTTACAAAATACTCATTGAACAAGGATGCGTAGATGAACTTAACAACCCCTTGTCATTTTATTCATACTTAATTAGTGTACTACATGCTGGAGACCATTACAATTGAAGCACATGTTAGTCATATAATTCTATTGAGATGAACAGTGATGTTATAGAGAATTCCATTTGAAGACTATATTATTTTTTGTATAACCTAAGACAAAAATTAACCATTCTAGAGTCATCCTGTCTAAAACTTCATTTCGCAGAATCACTTATAATGAGGCTTGTATCCTTTTTCATAATAAAAGTAAGCATTCAAGGCTCATGGGCCAAGTTACATGACACATGTTTCATATTTTTTTGGCACTATGTATAACAACTTTGTCATAGAATAACATTTAATCCCCACAAAATAAAACAAAAGTCATTTGAAGCTTGATAGAATGTTTAATCCAAAGTCGAGAAAGATGATGAAGGCAAAAATTACATATGGGCTATCTAATATAGCTCTAAAGTGCTCATGTAGACCAAATTTCCAGTTTTCATGTCATTCATGCAATCAAGATGTTCGTATAAAAACTTGATGACTGATTGAAATTTTCATTGGAATTATTCATTTTATTTAAGTCAAGAGGCATAAACCTCATCTGAAGGCCATTGAAATTATTACACAATGGAAATTTTGCTAGTATTAGCATGTTACTTAGCATCCAAAATCACCTTGGTCTCCTTGTTGAAGTTATGAAGGATTCAAATTTATTAGTTAGTCACTTGCACATATGAATGAACACAAGAAGGGAATGACACTACCAAAATCACTTTTCCATTGGTTAAATGGATTTGACCATTCTATTTTAAGCCAAAATTATGGGAAACCTTATTTTCATCAAATGCTTTAAGTGACTTTAGCTTATTCTTCGATTGTTGCTAAAGCTAGAATTAGAATGTTGAAATTTCTGCCAAAACTATAACCACTTCATTTATAGCCAACAAGAATATTGGGGTCAAATTTGTCACACCTGCAGACTTCATTTTTTATTCATGTCCAAGGTTCAGTTTGGTGAATGAAATTAATTTATCCAAAATAGGTCTATTCTAGAATAAGAACCTATTCTCGGAATAATTAATCCTGAAAATGAAAGCTGGACAGGTTTGGACCTGTTTGGTGCACCTAGAAGATGACTAAGAATTAATCTATTTTGCGTTTGGATACCATAATGTGGAATTGGAATAAGGATTATTTTTCATTTTTTTAATTAATTTGAACAATATGTATTTTTAACTTATTAAAAAATTATAATTAAAAAAAAGATTATATAAAAAAAGCAAGTTTATAAAAAAATTTAAAAATAAGATTAAAAATAAATAAATTGAAGAAAAAGATTATGAAAAAAATAAAAATAAAAAAATAATAAGATTATAAAAAAAAAGATTAAAAAAAATAAATAATAAAAAAATAAGATTATAAAAAAAAAATTATTTTCTTACAAATTTTAATTTTTTAAATTTTATTTTCAGAGAAAACCTAAAGAACCGTTCATGCACGTACATGTCGACTTATACATTTTGTTGTAATTTCAAATCCATGAATAGCTTATTTCAAATCTATGAATAACTTATTTCGAAACTATGAATAGCTTATTTTGGAATAAAAAATGAATTCCAAGTTTTTTTTGAATTAATTAATCCAAGCATCGGCCCAAAAATGGGGCTTAATTTTCTAATTTAGGAATTCAAAAAATGGCCACAAATGGCAAATTACTTTATTCTTGCATTAAATAATGACCATTCCAGGTTAATACCAGGAA
The DNA here is from genome assembly GCA_018584345.1 of Thuja plicata. Lineage (NCBI taxonomy): Eukaryota > Viridiplantae > Streptophyta > Pinopsida > Cupressales > Cupressaceae > Thuja > Thuja plicata. The sequence goes on along the minus strand of MU223541.1, from coordinate 1,365,693 downwards.
CCAAATGGGCCCTAAGGGATTCCATTCACCTAAGGTATTGTTTAAGATTTTGTAATATTGAATATATTCTCGATATGGGGATTATTCAAAATATTCTTATCAAGAGTAGTTTTCGTCTAGTCTAGAAATTATTTTGGACACTCCATTACCAATTAAATCATCTACCGAATCATTTGGATTATTTAGCATGAACTCAACATATTCTTATTTTCCTGGTCCTATGTGGAAAATTCTTCACCATCTTGCCTTCTTATTGCCTCAAGTTCTACATAAAATATTCCAATCTTGCAACAAAAGTAATCTATTTTATTATTAATTAATTAAACTAATAGGCTTTGTGTGGGAGCTTTGCACCCGAAAATGACTTTTCTTCTTAGATAGTTGTCAGCCTCTATGTCATGACTTTTCTTTTCTAACTATGAATGAAAAACTCTTCGACTTTTTCCCCTATTTTTTCGTTTGATCTTAGCAAACAATTGTGAAAGCACAAATAGCAAGCACGAAAATATTGGAATTTGTATGGTAGAAAAATTCCATACATTTTATTTTCTATTTTATTTCTGTTTCTCTGCTCATCTTTTATATCTACATTTTGTCCACAAAAAAATTAAACATTAGACTCATTTAGTCATTAGCCCATTTGATACAACCAACTTATTGGTGACCTGTCATTACACATTGGATTTCGGCAAGTTCCTATGTTGTAAGTACATCTACCAGACTTAATTTTCTAATCATATAATCCTTTAACTCTTTCTAATTATTTTTGAAAATTTTACTGCAGATACACAACATATCCTAATTCAAATAGCACCCATTCTTATCAACAAAGCTCCACCATTTAATTTATTTCACAACCACAACATTTCACCATTATTTGATACATACAAGAACTTCACAATGCTCATGGTAACAAAGAAAACTATGTATTTAATAATGCCCACTCATTTCACACATTACAAAGTAAATATAAAAAATAGGATATTGTTATATCCAGGCACAACTCACCTATCTGATCATATAATATGAATGCAATTTTTGTTGCAGATCAAACTAAAGCTACGCTCTGGAAATGAAGAAAATCAATGTTGTAGGATGAATACTATTATTTAACATACACAATAAAAACATATACAATCAAAGTCCAATTTATCATTCTTTAAGATAATAAAAACAATTTTAACACATTCAGTCAATATGTTGTAATGTAAATGGACACACACACACACACACACACACACACACACACACACACACACACACACACACACACACACACACACACACACACACACACACACACACACACACACCCTCTCTANACACACACACACACACACACACACACACACACACACACACACACACACACACACACACACACACACACACACACACACACACACACACACACACACACCCTCTGTAAGAATGTTTTATATATTTTTCAGATTTCCTTGTACATAACATTAATAATCTACTTTTACCAATGTATAAAACATTTAACTCTCTTGAAAATCATGTTCACCGTTGCACGCACAAAAATGTGCAACTGCTAGTTTATTTATTTATTTTTTTCATATTTTTCTATCTTCATCAAGATTGATATTATTGACGTGAAAGTCACCCTCTTACATAATTTTCTTTGTTGCTTTTTCCATATCTTTTTTTTTTTAAAATGTCATTATTCTCTATGTTTTAAACTTTCTTAATAATTTTAAATTGTCTATTGATATTTGATATTTCCACACCTTTTAACATATAATTAGAATTCACAATATTTTGTTATTAAAATTGGTATCCTTTATCATAAAGCATACTATATTTGTTTACTTGTTCCTTACACAATAAGTACAATAATAGTTCTAATAAAACACTTTGAATAATTGTTTTTTAACCTTTAATAACAATTGCTATTATTGAAATCTTTATATAATATTTTAAGATTGCTTAGTAAAGAAAAGTTGAATGATAGAGAACGATGAAAAGTTCCTTGCAATTTGTAACCACATAAGCAAATGATAAAGACATTTATTTATTTATCAGCCGATAGGTTTCTCTAGGGGAGAAACACCCTGTCGAAAAATTGTCTCACACTAAAATCAGGTGGTCAAGAATTTCGATGTTGTTGCCGTAAAGAATAAGACTGAGAGATTTGTTTGAAAGTTTAGAGAAAATGTCAATTATGTACCTGTCTCATGGCCCTTATTTCACACCTGTTACTATCATTATTCACGAATCTTCTATCTACATGTGTGAGGATTGCTGGGACTATAAGTTTCAATTCACTAAATCAATTAAGCTTTTGGTCTTTTGTATTGCAAAGACAACACAGATAAATAGTAATGATAATAAATGAAAGTTTAAAAGTTTAAAACCGTATTAAATGGTGATGTAACTAGTATCACAGTAGTGATAAAATATTACTCTTCATAATAACAGTATTGTAATTGCTTAAAATATTGATAAACAACCATACACAACCACATTATTGTAATATTTTCTCCATCTTTATTATTTTATTTGAAAAAAGTGTTATTTAAATTTTTTCAATAATATCAACCATTCGTAACATTTGTAAATTGTAAGATAATTAATGAATCAATACTATTCCATTAATTTACAAAGGAGTATCACCTACAATTTATTTAGTGATTACTATTGATAAATAAACTTAATAATAATTAAGCTTCAATATCTTTTATTCCAATTTAGCATATTGTTGAGATGACATTAATGTAAAAATAACATTCCTGCTAAGAAAATATAACAATGTTCTTACATTTTATCTAAAATATGTCTATAGAATAGTTAATACATTATTACTCAGTTAGGCATTATACTTAGAACTATTTATCTATATGCATTCTTGTTGGCATAAACATTTATACTGTAGACACCTAAAAATGGTGATCTTTATCATTCACTAATATTGTGTCATTCTTCCATGTCATCAATTACTAACATTTATCTCATTTTGGTCGAATTAATCATCTTCCTAAATCAATCCAAGATCATTCCAAACTCATTTGATTACAAACTTATATCAATGTCTTATCAATCTCTTTCAATCAATCCTCTGGCATTGTCCAAGCTCATCAATGCCTCATCATCATTTAATTCCTCCAATAGCATTATCAAAGTTCATTGATTCTCTTCAATCATTTTCAAACATCATTATTTGAGCGAATTGTCAAAGTTCATCAATGCCTCAAACCTATCATAATCCTATCAATATTATCAAAATCAATTCAATTGTACATTAATGCCTTCAATTTGATCAATAATTCATTAATTTATCCTCTTGGGATGAATAACCTAAGATTTGTCCATATTCTTTATGAATAAATCATATTTATTCATTCTTATCCTAAGTCTTCACAATTAATTAATTAATTGGCTAATTCTAATTTATGGGATTTTATAATTTCATAAATACTAATTATTGTTTTATGAGGAATATTGATTTATTAATTGATTTAATTCCTCCTAATCCCACCTAATTTTTCATATCCCTTAATTGTGATTCATATCCCTATTAAGGTGCTTCTTGATTTCACTCATATTTCCTTATTCAATTCTTCTCTAATTATGCTTCCAATTTCCTACTAATTTGCTTCCTCCTTTTCCCTCTAATATGCATTTTAATTCTTCAAATTGTCTCTCATTTTCTATAAATTGAGATTCAATTCTCCCATTCAAGTTAGAACCACTATCTCTAGTATTCTTATTATCGAATTTGGGTTTTCAATACTTGTGTAATTTTGTCATTGGCAAAAGAGCAACATAATCTAATCTATGGAGAAGAAAGGAGGACATGGGAGCTACATTTGAAGAGATTTCTAAGTGTTTTCAGGCTTTATATTTATGCTCTCATTTCAAATGACTTTCATGATAGATTAGATAGGTCTGTATATTGTTTAGGGTTTTGTGGGCACCTAGATATGCATGTTCTTCCTTTTTTGGTCTTACAAGTAAATAAATTTTTATATGTAAGACAATGTGTAATAATTTTTGAATTTAAAATAAAAAAATTCAAAATGAGATGTGTGAATACATTATTTACATGTAAGGTGATTGCACATAATCTATTTTTAGCAATTATTTAATATTGGTACCTATCAATAAAAGGTAGTTATGTATTAAAATCATTCATGTAAATTTAAGATTAACAATTCTTATATTTATGAATTATATTCAATGAACTCACTTCTTGAAATTTTATTATCATTATTTTCTATCACCATTCTCACATTTTTAATTAGGCTAATATAATTGTCAAACTTATGTTACATTTACATACTCTTTTGGCTTATAATATTAATTTTTTAAACATTATAATAAAAGACCATATAATGTGTAAACATATTAGTAATTATAAAATTTTAAAAAAAAAAAATCTGTGGTTTTGTATCCAAAATTGCCTTAAAATTTTGGGCATTATAATACCGACTTTTAAAGTACAATGTTGATCACCTCATAGGTGTTTTTTGGATGATATATTTGTCGATAAATAACTATGAGATTCACTATATCCCTAATTTATTGATCATGGCTTCCTCTTTTACCATCTTAAACAATTATCTCTTTCCCCTTTTGGCTACAACCTCCACTTTGCTAATTTTAAGAAAATGTAATACCACTTGAAGGGGCATCAACATCATCTTCTCTATAGGTTACCCATTTTTTTTATATAAAGAAAGAAATCAAAGGAAAACTATGATTTCTTGGAGTGTAAGTTTATGAGAATAACTATAAATAAATCATGATGATATTGAATATAAATTTAATCTAATATTTGTAAATCATCTATCATGTAGGTGGTAAAAAATACACCATATGATCATTGAATATTTTTAAAATGATAGTATAATTATGGGCATAAGTTTAGGGAAATACAAAGATAAGTTCAGATATAGTATCTAATTGTGAAGCATAGTTTAAGATGATTTGAGTATATTGAATCATTTATATGGTTTTAGAGATTACTTTTATCATAGCCCATGTCTTAGAAGAACACTAAGATGCTTGCATTAAAAAGGATATAATACCACTAGTCCATATCCTTATGCCACTATAATTTCTCATTGGTGTCCATACATATACCAATGATAATTAAACATGGTAAATAATGAAGTTGCTAAAAAATATAGATGCTAGGTATTTCATGTTCTTTGCAATGTGTGTTTAGAAGTCTTTATAACACTTTACTATTAATTTTCTCAACCAACTCAGCATTCGCCTTATAATGAATACAAGGTCCACTTGTGCGGCTAGAACATCAATAAGTTCTGAGATAGAGATGACCCACGTGTAAACCTGGTTGATCTTTCTAATGGCATATATATGTGTGTGTGTGAAAGGGATTTATCCCGTTAAATCTCTCGCTGCTTCTGCAACAAGCACTTGTTCAAAATCTACACGCACATGAAGGATTCAAGTCTCCGGTGTGAAGAATTCAGAGAATGATGTGATACTTTGCCTGGTTATAAGGTAGGAATTGAAAAAGTTGAGAAGAGTAAAAGTAATGCAAATGTCAATAATCATGATAGAACTATGTTTTGCTAAGGATATCACTGCTTTTTTTTTCTGACAACAAAGGATAGACCTCCTTGGGTTTCTAAGAATTGGTAGAACTTGTTGATGGAAGTTTTTGCGCTTGAAAATTGGTCAGCGATATCTAATGTTGATTACTCCAGGCTATGTAAGGAGCAATTCATAATTCTCCTGGAAAACTATTAGCCATATCTGTTTGAGAACAAAAGAATGTTTACTTACTAATAATAATAGCCAATGTTTACTTGCTAACAATAATAGCCCCTAGATTTAGCGGAAGAAATAGAAGCATTGAACATATAATATGCCCATTTTTTTTCATTTTGTAGAAATAAACTATAAGTGTTAGTAGATTTCCACAATCCATTAGATTATTGCAAGCTGCTTCTAGATTCAATTGTGTGAGTACTTTTTTGCATCAATGTTTCAGACCACACTCTGTGGAACTTTTTTAAAATACTTAGATATACTCTCCAGGTACATACAAACTAGGAAATTATCTATTTGAATATCTTGTACTCCATATCCATTTATGAGTCAAAGTCATTAATATCTCTATTACATTCATACTACTAAATATATGAATGATAAAAAAAATTATAGACAAAAATTATAGCTTGGAAAGAAATCAACCTAAATTCAAGGTTGAATTTCAAAATTGCAAAACTAAAACTTACTATTTCATATATAATATATTGTAAATTAAATTATTGTATCTCCTATGCATGTATTAAATTATCCTCTCGAACAAATTAACATAAATAGTTTCCTATCGGCTTAACCCTTGCATCTCCAATAGATACAAGCACTAGTTTATACTGTGTTTCACAACCTTACCTGAGATACCTCAATCTCAAGGATAAGAATGCATTGTATGTTGTTTCCTTTTGCATAATGGCAGACCAACCAAAAGCAAAGCGAGTCAATTTCCACTCATAATGCATATTGTGGAAGGAGCAGGAATTGGAGAAGAAATAGGAAAAACATGAAAAGGAGATGGATTTCCATTCACTTTTGCACTCTTGGCCTGATTCGGTTTTGGAGGTGGTGAAGGTAATAATCTTCGTCACAGTGAAATTCGCATACCCCAAAAATGTAAAACAGATTTTCTTTCTCGTTTCTCTGCTGTTTTCAACATCTCCAAATCCTCAAAAGTCTTTTCATTGGGAAAAACACTGAACTTGTTAAACAATCCATCATATACCATGGATCTTCGATAGCCTGCATCAAAAAAGAAACTACACATTAAAACTTATTTATCTGAAAAAAATATCACACAAAATACCTAAAGCAAAGTAGCGGATATAATCTAGAAATAATATATCAGTAGGTATTCTCAATGTTTCTCTTAGTGGGAAGAATGTGCGCCACGTGAAATGATAGTATTGCGCTGTGGTTGGAAATGCCTGTTATTGCAGTAATGTTTGCTGACATTGTGATAACAGCCATTAATAGACAGAATAAAATTTTCTTTGCCTCAACCATTTTTGCATCAAATGATCATCCAGAAAGCTTGCTTGAGAAGCGATCTTATGGTGGTCCAAGCGTAAAATGATCGAACTTCAACGACATTGATAACGACGCTTTGAAAAACTGGCTTACATTTCTTGCAGTTTAAAGCTTTTGATTAGGTCGTTTAGCTTTATATAAGCAAATATATGCATATATTTTCCCTCGAATTGTAGACTGAATTTGGCGAAGTTGGTGTGTTCGTTTTTCTTTAATTAGGTGTTGGAAAGAAATGAATCACTTCTTTTCAAATAATTAGATTTAATGCCCACTGAAATTAATAGGAGTTATGGTTGAAATTATATGAAGTTATTTAGAATTTTCTTTTATTTAAAGAATTGAAATGTTTTAGATGATTTGACTGCCAAGATATAATTGTTTATTATTTTAATTATAATTGTTTAATTTCATTTCAAATCATTTAAAATTAGGTGCTAGAACAGAATAAAAGATTGGATTAAGTCATTTTCATAACTTACTTAAAAGTCAAGGTTATAATTGCACGACTACTTTTTTGTTTTGTATCTGAATTTTTGGTCTAGATCTAATCCTTTGATTCTCAAAATCTCAATACCTATAATAAATTTAACCTCATCTTTATAATTATAACTAAAAAATTAGTAATGGCAAATAATATTGTTGGGAGTTACTATAAAAATGGTGAATCCAAGAGTCTTTCATAGTTTTAGTCACACATTGTTAATGAATTAAAGAAATTTGATAAAGTTGGAAGCTAGCAAGAAACAAATGCAACTGGTGTTAGACTCTTCACAGTTCATACTTGATGAAATATATTGTGATGTAATTGATTTTGGAGCAAATAACTACAACAACTAGAGTTGTAAAATTTAATAATACAAAGGATGATGTTACTAATACAAAAGAATAATTATGTGTTTTTTTTACATGATTCCTTTGACATATAGATGTTGATGATTTTTCCTAATGATGAATGTATGTACATTTCTTATATGATTGAAATGACATGGTTTTCTTCATTTATCCATGCTCTAAAACATAATTTGAGTTTTTTAATGTAGAATTAATGAATGATTTTGAATTAGAAGGAAGTATGTGTTTTATTATAATTAAATATTTAAATAGTTGGTTAACCCTACACATTTAACATTTAATTGGGTCAAGAATATACCTATAATATTTTTTTTAGACTGCATGAACTAAGCAACCCCCTGTAAATTACATCGCATTGGGAAAATTTTTTAACATGACTAGTGACATTGGTGCAACACGTTCTCAGGAACCATGTGGGAAGGGTGAGACTAGACACTCGTGACCTTGTCCCTACCATAAGATGGGAAACAGTGACTTAGGGGTACTCCAAAGTAACCCATATTCCAATCTCTCAAAGTAGAATCTCAACGATCACTATTTTCCTCCATACCTCAACCTCTACTTCTACAATGAAATGATAACACTTTTCCTCATCTCATCTTCCCATAAATCTCAACATTAATCATTCATTTGATCTTTTAATCCTAACCATCCAATTCTATGATAAAAAAAAATCTATGAATTGGCTCTCATGCTAATCTATGTAATCAACATCTTCAAATGCAACCTTATGTTGTTGGTAAGCGAACTCACATATAACCATCCATAAGTACAACTACCTTATCATGGTCAACATGGGTCAATTTTGAAAGACATTTCATGTTTTCATCATGCTTTGTTAATGCTTATTCTTAATTAGAATGTTGCAGGTATTTTGGGTGGAACAGGTTAATCTCATTTTATTGTGTTCTCCATTTCATAAAATTTCCTTTACGCATCTTTCTCAATCACAGTGGTAGCCGATGTCATTTTCCTATAGTAAATTTCTATTTGTAGGTTCATAGTTTAGAAAATTTAATATTTGTTAGGGCATATGTGTTTCCATATTTGTTTAGCTACTTTTTAGGGGTTTTGGAGGCCTAGTCACTATTCATAGGCAAATTTAAGCATAGCAGTTTATTCATAATCCAAAACCTCTTTTGTGAAAGTTAAAACTTGATTTTCATTAGTTTTATTTACATTTTTTCTCATTTTAATGTTTTAGTGCCTTTGTGGTAGTTTTTAGTATACGCATTTGAAATTGGAAGTTGTACAAAAAGATATATCTATATCATCCTACAAAGTTAGCATCCATAATTGGATGTCTTTTATGACCTATTAGACCCCATTTGATGATTTTGAGATCTATATGTCCATTATGATTGATGTCAGATGTCTACATTTATGTTTTCCCCTCATCTCCTCACTTTTATTGACATCCTGGGCCTATTCTACCTAGGACAATTTGAATTCTTGACTTGTTCTCGGTAGGTTCAATTCTAGATATCAGCTTGTTCCCTTGGGCACAAGTCGGCTCTCACCTTGTCCCTAGGTTTTTGAGCCTAGATCTGGCTTCGGGCCCGATGTCGGGAGCTTTCTCCAAGGTCTTATTTTGTGCTTGACCTGGATAAAATTTGAATCTCAAAATGAGTGTAAAAGGACATCAAGGCCTCTTAGTTTAGACATCCATAATATACAAAAGCAAGATATATTTCAAGTGCAAGAAACATTCCAAGTTGTGCAATTGAAGAGATAGATTATAGATTTGAAGCTAAGCATCCAATTCAAGATCTCCAAGTCTCCATTTATTCAAGATCAATTTAAGAAAAGGAAATCTTCACAATTTTCAATGCAATTTTCTCTCCCATGATAGCCAAGTGAAGGAATTCACAATTGAAGAAAGAAGATCCCTTCATCCTTCTTTCTCTCTCCTTTTCTAAGTGGTTATCAAGCATACATACATTCATGATCTAGGAGTGGAAATCATATATCTATGTATTTGTGAGTGCATCCTTGATGCTACATCCTATTCCAAGCATATTAAAATCATCTTCGTGGGTTTGACAGATCTCAATATCCATCCATGAGGGTTTTTCATAGAAGGTGAATCAATCATTTACCTTCTTATTTTACATGATTCTATCATTTATGCATTTTTAATTCAATTTCAAGGTTAATTCCTAAATAAGGGTTTGACCAAGGAAAACCCCTTTCTACAAACATTTTCCATTTTTTATGCATAGGAACAGGTTTCAAGACTTGCTAGATAAGATCTAGGAAGTACAGGTGCAAACATAGGAATCCAAAAAGTGTAAGGAAACTCAGGTGCGGAAACAGCTTCCTACGCTAATCTCAATAGGAAAGTATTGTGCAAATTCTTTTAAACCCTTACAATTTCATATTTGTTAACTAATTTTAACAAAGATATTGCAACCACATACCATGCATACAGAAAAAATAGAGAATGATACAAAGATATACCCTGGGGAAAACCTTTCGGTAAAAAACCCCAGCACTCCAAAACCTGCACAATGTATTATCTTCAACACAACGGTTACAACACACTTGCAATGCAAGTTCTTACAGGAGATAATCGACACACACAGACAAATCCAGTAGCACCAGATTATACCAACAATACACTCTTTTTTCATATTCTTTTTTGTAACCCTAAAAATGCTTATATCATGTGCTTTCCTTTTTAGGGCAACTTCCAAAGATAGCTGCATTAGGGTTTTACCATTCTCCGAGAAGATAGGAACCCCACGATTATGGAAGAGTGTAAAGTACTCAACTTTATCAGTTGCCACATGTCTTGCATGTCTTCACCTATCATTGAAATCTCCTAGAAATAGCTCTTACGTGTCATAGGAATCCCTCATAACCATTTCAGCCATGA
>MU223541.1:1311795-1329091 GCA_018584345.1 Thuja plicata | reverse complement strand
AAGGACTTTAAGAAAGTCCAGCTTGAGAAAGTGGACTTTCTCAAGTGGGTTGAGTTGCTAATCATTCCTTAATGGAATGTGACAACATTAGGAAGTGGTTAGAGAAGAATTTAGGATTAGGATTAGATTAGCATGGGTGAAGGGGTTGAGAAGGGTTAGAACCCAGGGTAAAAGTGGGTGAGATGGGTTAGGTTAGGGTTTGAGGGAATATTAATAAATGAAATAAACTTATTTTAATTCATTTAGGAATATAGGATTTAATTATTAAAACAAATAAATTTCTTTTTAATAATTAAGGGACTATGGCCATTTTAATAAAATTAATAGGCTAGGGGAATGGGTTGGATTGCAAGTGATTAATTGATTTAGAGATTTATTTAATTCCTTCATATTAAATACTATAGCCATGTTTGATTTAGATTTGATCTGATTGGTCGATATTGAATTTGAATTGTATGGCTATAGTAGGTAATATAAATTAGTGATAAAAATCACCTAGGACATTAAATTGATTTAAAGAATTATGCCAAACAGTAACAGGGTCGTTTGGACATAACTCGAGGGCATGATCATACTTAGGGCAAATAGGGTCCATAGTTGCGACAGACCGAAATTAGGTGGTTACAAACACTTCCTCCTATTAAACCAATTGACACTTCCAAACCTTTATCCAAACACTTTGACCAATTGGAACAAATAACATTGATAAAATTAAAACATTTACATATGCATTTTCATTTAATATATTCATTCTTTCATACCTGTATCTCATTCCTGGTAGTCAGGATCATCAGTAGCTAGAAACATCAGGGCTTTACCTTGGGATTTTGTTGGGGACATGGACCGACGAGTCTCTTTGCACTCTCAGAAGCTAACACCCCTTAGGGGAGGAATATTTGACATGGTTCTTGGTTGACTCCTTAGAGGGGTAGCATATATCCCCTCTATTGTATCCTCTTTGGTTGCACCGTATCCTTTTTTCAATACCATCATCAACCTGGCCATGATACTAAAAAGTGTTCCTGCTTGAAAATTGTTATGCAGGACCATATTGATTCTAATTCTATATCTGTATATGGTGTAAGTGATCAAGGAAACAAATCTGTAGCACCTCCCAATTAAAAAATTAAAAATTTACACCAATCCTTTGACATCTCATTTAACCAATATCATAGAGTCTACTCAAACTTTGTCTTCTTCTCAATCCGTTGACTATAATATGGAATTTGATGATGCTAATCATGTTGTCAGCCTTATTGATCAAGTCAATCCTAAACCTCAATTTGATCCTGCATTATCTTTGACTCTACTGAGAAACTTGAAGCACCTAATAATCCTCTCTATATTATCACAAAGGTTAATGGCCTTCATTCTCGTGGTGTCCTTAGTGATCCTACTTGCATGGTGAATGTGATAACTAAAGAACACATTTTTAGTAGACAATTGTAATGTGATTTTTATGTTAAATCTGACGTTATGATCCAAACTTGCAATGGTTTCCTTTATCCTTCCCATTTTTCTATTTCATTTCTTGTTAAGGTTGGTAATAAAACTATAGATGTTACCTTTATTGTGATACCAAATTCCAATTAATTTCAAGTCAAACTTGGTCTTCCTTGGCTTACCTCCATGAAATTTGTAGCTTCTCCTATTCATAAATGTCACGAATTTACTCATAATGGAGAGATCATGACTATTAACCATAGTCTTTATCAACCTTCGGTCCCTTGAGACTCAATTGAGCTTGATTTATTTTGGCCTTATATGCCTCAACAAGTTCAACTTCACCTTGATAATATATTTCACTCTTATCAAGTTTACAAATTTCAAAATATGTGTGAACCTAGCAAAAAGAGTCTTCCATCTCCTTTCCCTAGACCTGGAATTCTCCCTACACCTTCCACACCTCCTATATCTTATAAATATTCTTATCAAGTCATCTCTCAACCTAGTGTGGTTCCTTTTGTTCTTCCTCCCAAAGAATAAAAGGTCTCAATGTTGATTGATCTTGAACAAAACATAATTTAAAAAAAAAAACAAATTCAACTATCTTGCTTGTGATCTCTTCCATAAGCGTCGTGCTAGAGCCTACCAGTGTGCTTCTCGAAACATTTCTTCACCTCATACTTGACTACTAATGCCTTTCTTCTATTTGACCAACCCATGCTTAGCCAATGGAGGAAGTTAATTTGAAAAAGATGAAATTAAGAAAACATGATAATTCTATCAGTATCTTGGATTCTATTAAAATTAATTTGGATGAAGAAGATACTTCTAATGATAATGTCTTTGATTCTAACAATGATATTTATGCTAGTGATTATGCTGACATGTATGAGACTATTAATCTTGATCATGATTTACTAGCTATGCTTTCACAATTGTTATATATCACTGCTAGTGATAAACAAAGCAACCTACCTTCACAACATTGCCCTTTTTGGAACTAGCTATTGTTCCATCTTTCATGCTTGATGTTTCTCCTCTCATGAGTTTCCCACCTTCCCAAAACATTACAGAATGAGCTGGGGTGACAGGAGATATTCCTGACTAGCTCCTATTGTGTGGTGGATTCTATCTATTAGTCGTGATGTACTTCCACCGTGATGTGCTTCTTGCTAAATGTTTTAATTTTAATTTATTTAAAAAACCCTTGTTTCTTTGTTGGCACAAGGTGATAAGGGAATCGACCTGTTGTAACATTCTTCTATTTGTATATGACATCTTCTATATTTTTTTTCATGTTATGTTGTATATGTGATGTTCATAAATGTGCCTTTGTATTTTATGATGGGGGATGATGCAAAGTTGTAGTTACCTATCATGTGCCATTCTTTCATTGTGCTTGTAGATCTTCTACTTTTGAGGGATGATGATAGTTAATTTTGACATAATTACGATATACATGAGTTATTATATGACCTACTAACCCCAAATTTCCTAGATCCCTTTCGTGGTCTCTTTTGTTATGTGCTTATTTCCATTTATTTTTTCCTGCTTGGGGGCATCTCACTATGCAAACATATTTTATGGATGCATGTATGCTCCATTAAATTTATTTCTCCTGTTAAGGCACTTTCAATTGCTTTAACATGGCAACATACACTCCGCTCATTGTTTTACACTTTTCACGCACGTACACACACACACACACACAATTATTTCACACTATAGGTCTTGTGGATAACCAAGGAGGAAATGTTTTCCTTATTTTTTTTCTTGGATCTCTTAACGGAAACAACCTTTCCTTAAGGATTGATTCTTCCCCTTTCATCCCTAAGGAGACAATTCTTTCATAGGCCTAGTTTATTTTTCTTTGATCCCTAAGGATATGATGATTTGTTAGGAATGATCATTGTGTTGTTGGATCCCTTAATGGATACAATGATTTCCTTAAGGCCTAATCCTTTTTGATGGGTTGACTAGCATAACAAACTTTGCTAGACTATTTGATTCCATCTTTTTGTAATACTTTCTTTTGTGTGATTCATAATAAGACATACTCTTATTGGGCTAGTAATCATCTCTCTCTCTGATTTGATGAGGACTTAATTCAATTGGGGGCTTGATGTTTTTTTGTCTCATTGATCTTGATAAGATCATCCTTTGGATTTGATCTACTTTACCATGAGCATGATTTTGTCTCATACTTCCTCTAAGGTGGTGGATAAATGCATCATCCTATAAAGTTAGCACCCATAATTGGATGTCTTTTATGACCCATTAGACCCTATTTCTATGATTCCAAGATCTGTATGTCTATTATTTTTTATCTTCGATGTCTATATTTATATTTTTCCTGCATCTCCTCACTTTTCTCAATATCCCAGGCTTATTCTACCTAGGACAAGTAGAGAAGTTCCTAGGGGTTACAAGTCCGTATCTTGACTTTTTCCATAGGGTACAAGTCAACTCTTTACTTTTCCTTAGGATTTTGAGCCTAGATCTGGCTCCAGGTCTGATGTCGGGGTCTTTGTCCAAGGTCTTATTTTATGGTTAGCCTAGATCAAATTTAAATCCTAAAATAAGTATGGAAGGACTTCAAGGAATCTCATTTTGGACATCCATAATATACAAGAGAAATATATATTTCAAGTGCAAGAAAGATTCCATGTTGTGTAATTGAAGAGGTGGATTCAAGATTTGAAGGAAAGCATCCAATTCAAGATCTCCAAGTCTCCATTTCTTGAACATTCATTTAAGAAAAGGAAATCTTCTCAATTTGATGCAATTCTCTCCCATGATGGCCAAGTAGAGGATTTCACAAGTGAAACAAGAAGATCCCTTCATCCTTCTTTCTCTCTCCTTCTCCAAGTGGTTATCAAACATGCATAAATTCATTATTTAGGAGTGACAATCATAGATATATGCATTTGTAAGGGCATCCTTGATTATACATCCTATTCCAAGCACATTACAAGCATCTTCATGGGTTTTATGAATCTCAACATCCATCCATGAGGTTTTTTTATAAAAGGTGAATCAATTATTTACCTTCTTATTTTACATGCTTCTTTCCTTTATTCTATTTCAATTCATTTTCAAGGTTAATTCCTGAATAGGGGTTTGACCAAGGAAAACCCCTTTCAACAACCATTTTCCATTTTTTGTGCAAACACAGGAACCGCACAAAGTTTTAGATCTAGGAAGTATATGTGCAAACACAGGCACCCAGAAAGTTTCATCAGATTTGGAGTTGTCAAGAACAAGTCGACTTCTCGACTTGTCCTTGGAAAATTGACTTGTACCTACACTTTTTGGCTGAAAATTGTAGAGGAGACAGATATTGGTTTCAAAGTTTTGGTTTTGGAGTTACAACAGGAACTTCGGCATTCTGATAATAGTCAAATTCAGATCTGAAGTTTGTATTTCCTCTTCTTGTTTCAAGGTGCATACATTCTTCCTCTTTTCTTATATTTAATTTTATTGATCAGACCTTCTATATATATTTTTATAATATCATCCTCATATCTACCCCATGAAAGATAGAAAACCAAATCCCCCTTTGGTTTAGATCTTGCATTATCACCCTTATTCCTTTGGTTGTACTAATCAAATTTTCACTTAAGGGTTGGGTTTTTATTCATAATGTATAATAGACCTTGGTGAGTGATCTACATCTGAGCATTGCTCACAATTTTCTACTATACTTGATATCAAACCACTTTGTGTTTAGAATGGTAGAGAAAATACCATGGATCATACCACTGGTATAAAACTAATAAAATAAAATTGATATTCAATTGATATAATTGGATTCAACTTGATGGTATTTGCATTACAATTTTGTGGCTTATAATACCTTATTTTTGCATATGAAAAATACCTATGAGAATATAACTTCCTACAAGTAACATAAAAGAAATTTATTTTATTTAACTTTTGACCTAAAACTAAATTCATTAATGTATAACTCCAACATTCCCTCCTTTATTATATTAATTTGAACAAGAGTGGAATATTATAAGTGTTGGTTGAGCACAACCCTTCTAGAGAGTTTGATGAAGTATCTTCAACAATCCAGAAATACCAAACTATTTGAATATGTGGATCTCCTAATTGAAGAGATTTCAACCATCTACACAACATGAGACAACATAAAGTGTTCCCAACCTCCATGTACAATAAGACACATTTCCTCCAAAATTCCACATCTCCTTTGAGTGTGTCTAATACTTTCTCTTGTGTTGCACATAAGATACATTTCCTCTTAAAGACCATATTTCCTCTGAGTGTGTCTAATGCCCCCTTAAGTACCACATCAAATCCCTAACCCACTACCACACATTCACTATTTAACCTACTACCATTAGACCTTCACTACAATGCCTAACCCTCCTCCACATAACCCAATGCTCAAATGTAGTCTCAACTAGAAAACCTTTCAAATAAAACCATAGATCCACTCATAGAACATTATTATCACCTTGTACCCTTGTAATTGACTAGTTTGAACACACATTTACCCCATAGATTTAAGATAACAATGTTTGATAAGTATAGAAAAAAAAAGCCTACATACACATGTTTCAACCTTCACTACTCTTTATAGAAATTTCTTATTTCAAGATGTCTTTCTAGCAAAAGGTTTTCCAATGGTCAATTAAAAATATTATATATCGGATTGGTTTTTATCACTACTAAATAAATTTATATTTTCTTTTCATCGATTAATAAATGATTTTTTTTACAGTTCCTAGAAAATAGTGGGCCCAATATCCTTAACTAACTTGGTGAACTATAAGCAAGGACCTAGTGAAATAAGGGAAATGAAATTCTTACACTAATTATTAAAATCAAAACAATCTCAATTGTACTTATAACATTGAAAAATGAATAGTCCTTGCTATTGTCGCAATGGGAGAGCTAGGTATAGGGAGTTTACTTATTTTGTGTAAAAGATTGAGATAGTGAAGTGTATGTAGATGAACTAGGCTAATAATGGTGAAACAACTAAATCGTATATAATATAGTAAAGAAATGAGAAATATAGTGTACAATAAGGAAACATTGGTGGATGTTTCTACTTGGTATGCAAGATATTTGTCCACCCCTTTCTTAATGCACAATCAAAAGGAAGATGAACCAATAGGCTCAAGTAGGAACTAAGCGCTAAGTGAGTGTAATGATTCTTCACTATTATGGTTAAGAATGAAATGGATTTGGGGAAATGATCTAATGATGCAAGATAAATGATTAAAATAAGCTAAATTAAGAGTTTTGGGAAAATATAGACTGACAGAAACTAATAGGAACCTATAATGACTAGAAATTAAAAGATAGAAATTCTACTGACATGTAAACCAAATTTGAAGGTGATTTGTTTGGAAAAATGCCTTGGCTATTTGTTTTTGGGAACAAAATTTTGGAAATGAGTTGAGTAACTGAGAGGGGAGGGGTGAATCATTTATGAAAAAAACAAATCCATGTCCCTTAGATTTCTTCAACAAGCTTATCACTGTCACTCGGTCAATTAAGATATTCTACTGTAACTCGGTTAACAAAGAAATCTTAAGATATTCAATATAATTAATCTTTAGTGATTATGTGCAGAAACATAAAGCATAAAGTAAATAGAATGTACACAGATGACACCAAGATTTAACGTGCATACCCAAATGGGAAAAACCACCAATGTAACTAGTTATTGTTTTTCATTCTTCTGAAGTGATCCCTGTTAGGAGTCAACCTTGTTAAAGGTTACAAAAATACACTGCTAGGTGTGACCTTGTTCGAGGATTTAAACACCCTGTAAGGAGTGGCCTTGTTAGAGGTCTTCAAACACTTTAATGTAGAAATGCTACCTTGTGAGAGGATTTACAAAAGATAATTAATTCTACTCTGTTAAGAGATTTTAGATCATTGCTACAATTGTTAGAAATTAACAATGAATTAACCTATTTGAGAAACAACTATCTTTGTTGATTCATATCTCTATTCTGGCTTCAAACTAGATCCTCACTGATCAAATATTCTTTTGCAGCTTGGTTTGGATATTCTATTCTTAATCAGAAATCCCTCTAATTTTTCCTTCACTCTTCATATCAAAAAATATTCTTCTTTTTTCTTCTTTTCATTCAATCCAAACTTGACCTTGTAAATATATGATAAGCCTTGTCAAGTCGGCTTTAATACCTTTCCAAATAAACAATAAAACTTAAATTTGTCGGCTGCAATTAACCAATTATACATGAAATGTAAACCACTATTAGTCAGCTGACACTGAATGCATAACTCAGTTAACACCAAACTTTCTGTGTTGCCCGAGTGAACTCAGTTAATACAGAACTTCCTCAATACCCGACTGAGCTCGGTATACACTAAAAATCACTTGGCATACACTGAATGTGCTCAGTTTGGATGTAGAAATTTGTGTAACATTACTACATAATTTTATATACATGTGTAACATCAATGACAATACACAATTGAATAATTGTATTCAACACAAAAAGCCTAGGGCATTTTGTTCCTAGTTATTTTTTCCCAGTTTCAGTTGTAGACATTTTGGCTGAACATGTACTTGTCAGATCAAGTCCTAACCTTCGTGCTTCTTGTACCTACACAAAAAAGAAGATGGGAGAAGGTTGGATAGAGGGGTTTGCCTCAGTCAAACCTCTTTCTAAAATTATCCTTGAAATGCTAATATAGACTCCTTGCTTTTGAATTTTAGATTCACTTGTTTCCATTCTGATCCAAATATCATCATTTTGCAGTAGGATGATACTCTCACTTTTTTGGTTCTCTATTTTTATGAATTTTTCATCATCAAGAGTGAATCATCCATCATTCAGGTAGTAAAACTTTCCCTTCATGATTGGATTTTGATGTTAGACTTGGGTCCTCTATACTACTTCTTGGGGATTGATATCACTCATTCTTGTTTAGGGATATTTGTTGCACAACCTAAGTATTCTCTAGAGAATCTCTCTATATTTTGAATGGATGATTGTAAGAATGTGCCAAATCCATTATATTCTAGGGTCAGAATTGAGCCTAAGTGTTCTTTACCTTTGGTGGATGGCACTTTGTATTGGTAGCTTGTTGGTAGTCTCATTTACTTGACTCACCCAAGACCCAATATTTTATATGTTGTAGACATGGTCTATCAATTCATGCAGGAGCCTCAAGAGTTTCTCTAGAAAGAAGCTAAGAGGATTCTTCACTACATTCATGGTACTCATAATTATGGGATTCACTATGTAGTGGGTGTGGATTTTGAATTGGTGGGATATACAGAATCAAATTGGGTAGGTGTCAAGATCACAACTCTACTTTAGGATATTATATCTCTCTTGGTTTTGGTCTTATTTGTTGGTCAAGAAATATAAATATTTTTCAATAGCTCTTTTATATATAGAAGTTGAGCATCGAGAAGCAATTAATTTTGTTATTGAACCTCTTTGTGTTTATAAAATTTTCACTGAGTTTGGCATTTCTTTTTGGAAGTGTAGTGTCCCTCTCTGATTTGCTTCCTGCATGACAACCTTATGAATATAGCTTCAACATTATGTTGTGATAGTACCTCGGTGTATTTTTATGAGATCTATTTATGATGCCTTGTTTTGGTTCTAGATGATTCATTGTTGGCTTATGCTTTGATGGATATAAGCTTATATTTTATGATGATGTTGGACCCATGAAGTGTTGGTGCCTTCTCGGTGATCTGGATTATGTTGTTGCATTAGAAATTTTCTTATGTTCTTATTCCTGGTTGTAAGAACCATTGAGTTGTAGCTTGTTACATGCCTGATTCGAGATGGTAGAACTTGGTATGTGACTCTATGTATCTTCTCATGTTGTGATTTTATATTGGAATTATGAGATGGACCTGATTATAGTACATTCTTGTGTTCATTTCCAATATAACTACTGATGCTATGATGATATTTTTTTTAATTTCATATCCGATGATATTTTGATTATTATGATGTTATTATTGATTCTCTATGATATTATGCCTTATCATGTTGATGGCTATTTTATTCATGGTTTTTAATGATATATGGTTAAATTTTGTAAAATAATTATTTAATGTTTTAAATTAGATGAAATATTTTCTTATGACATACACTAAGGATTAAAAATGAAAGGACAAATTTCAAAAGATTCAAATACATATGAATGATTATGCCGCTAGAGTGTACCTTTCCATTAGAGGCACTTATGTTATTATATGCACATGCTTCAACTATTTATACTATGAGTAGTTGCACTTGATGTGTGCATGTTATAGTGAATAGATACAAGACATTGACTCCATCAGAGCCACACGTTTGAGCATGTCTTATCCCCAATAGTGGCATGAGAGATAGTTACATTGTTCATTCATGATTTTATCCAATATCATCCTTGTATGAGTTCAATGTATCTATACTTGAATATTACACCTCTACTACTATGTGAGTAAAATCCAAACTTCATTATATTATTGTGTTATACTAGTATCTATTTGTGCTTTATAGTTGTCCATAGTTATCGCAGTTAGTTAGGAATTTAATGTTGGTTTTAATCTTTATGGCTGTTTTGTCATTTCCAATAATATTTCTATAGAGCATTTCAAGTTAATGTAATTGTATTGCATCAACCCAATTGCGGGTTTGGATTATTTAATTTAATTTATACGTGAATCTTTAGTGGCTTTCTAATTATCTTTTGTATTTGAGCATAAAGTGAATTTTCAATAAAGAAATAGAATTCATTTCAAACACTTGTTCATTTTGGGAGAACAAAAATTGCTCAAACCCTTTTATAAGAATTTTAGATTTTTATGTCGGTTTACTGAGAGGGAGCTAAATTGGAAAAATAATGATAACTTAAACTTTATAACTTAACTCTAATTCAACTTGGTAGGATAAACAATAGTAGCAACTGAATCACCAAATAACTTTAATATAATAATCAAAAACTTGCATAAATAGTAAATATCACTCACATGAATCATTCAACACACATGACACCAGATTTAACGAGGAAACCCAATTTGGAAAAAACCTCTGTGGGAATTGTCACCCACAAAATGAAAATACTCTTCTAAAGTAAGCTCGGTTAAAAGCCAGTCCTCTTAAAGATTATAATACACATTGTTATATATCACCCTATTAGGGGAGATACCTTATACCTTTTAAGATCTTCACCCTGTTAGGAGTGGCTTGGTTAGAGGAATTTGAACACTCTTTTCAAATGTCACCTTTCACAATGATTTTACAATAAGACTGTTAAGTCCACTCGGTTAAGAGATTTCTCTATTACAAATGCAAATAAGAAACAATATAAAATTGATCTATTAAAATGCAATTACCTCTTACTTGATCAGATCCTTTATGTACTTTGTTACTATTGGCATCATTACTTCATCTGTCTCTACTCTAGACTCATATTTTCACTGCTTTTCTCTTCATTGCATCACACAGTATCACTTCAACTCTTCAACTTTCCAGCCTCTCTTTCCTTCGAATTCATCCTTTAAATAGACTTTTTTTTTCCTCTTAATCTCCTTGATTAGGTTTTCCATCAATTAATCTCAATCGTTAGATCATCTTTTTGAACTTATTCAATGAATATGAAACTCCATGAACCGCTTTAGCATCTTCATGGAACTTCACTTTTCTTGGAAATAAAACCATTAGTTTTGTCGCTTAATCTTCACCATAGGTCTTCACCTTGAAGTTTATTGAACGTAGATCTCTCCAACTCACTCTTCCCCATCCTTGGAATCTTCTAGATCAATGTAGCCTTGCACTAAATGTGTTCTTATCCTTGTTAACACACAATAGTTCCACTCAGTAACATTAATTCTCAGCTTGGTAACTAACATGTGCTAGTTGCTGCCTTGGCTCGCTCGGTGAATTGACCGACTTACACAACCCTTTACCGATAGACTTCTTCTGCTTAGTAACATAACTGATTTATCTTACCGACTTTACCAATCTTCTTTAATAACTTGATAAAGTAGAAAACAATTATCTAAATAGTAACTTATCATTGTATGATCTTTATTAACTACCCAATTAAATCAACTCTGAAAGATATGTTAATTCAATATGAACCAAAAATCAATGATAAAATAACAACTAATCTAATCGTTTCTACAAACATGTATACCTCTGATCTCGATCTTCATAATCATCTCCATCAGTTGAGTAACATTTTATTCGTTGGGAGTGATTGACCTGACACAATTTTGTGGGCATCTACTCATTGGAACCATGCCAAAATTTCTCCAATTTGCCAAACTTTTTTAGTGCTTTCATGGAGTTTATAATTTCTTCTCTCTATTTTAGAGTTTTCAACATTTGGTGAGGTAGGACTTCCTGAATTTCTCATTTTAATTCATTTCTTGGATTGATTTTTATTTCTTTTAGTTTATGGGCTGAGAATTAGCATTCCTCCACATTTTCATATTGTTTCATTGCTCGATTGGAAAAATATGAGTTTTATCCATATTCAAATAGTATTTGTAAGGTTATGCTACTCATATTTTCTTGATTGAGTCAAAATAAAAATTAATTTCATTTTTGCATTGTTGGGCATTTTTTAGGCCAACTTCGGGTATTCTTATAATTTTGTATTTTTAATTTTGGATTTCTAAGTTTTTTTCATGGTTCTAATTGCAGTTTTGGTCCCAAATGTATTTTTGTGAAAGTTAGAATGTCCTTTTTTTGATGATCGATTGTTTTGTTGAACTATGGTATTAGTATATGGAATTGCAATCTTGAGAGGATTTGTGACTGTCTCCTCAATTTTTGAGTCATGTGAGTGCGCTACCATGCATAAGCCTCTACCCTTATTTTGTGCCTTGTCCCTTGGATTTTTTAGTTTGTAAACATAATTTTATTTGATTTATGGGATGTTGTTTGTGTGAATACCAATGAGTTCTTGAGGAATCATGATATTTCACATTTAATTTTGTGTATTTCTATGAGGTTCTCAATTTATGTGGCCTCTCAAATTAGGTTTTTGTCAGATTTGTTGTGAATCTAATTTTGGTTTTGGTTGTCTTTCATTATTCTATTCCAAACCCTTATCTATTAATGATGTGACTCTATTGCAACAAGATATGCAACCCTTATCCGAATATATTAATGCTACTCATTGGACTTTTCTTCATCAAAGTCTCTCCTTCTACAAAAAAACTTCATAATCATAGAAGAAGTACCATGTTTATGTAGTGTAGGAATTCACTTCCTCTTCAAAACTCATGCATTTTATTGCATTCACAATTTCATATGAATAAACAAACTAAAATTCTAGAGATCTAAAGAACAAACACACTCTAATACTAAATGAGAGTGGAGAAAGGTTGATGTTTTATTAATGAATATATCTACCTTTATACATAAGCATTGCAGTCTTTTAATAACTACATAACTATAACTAATGGAAATGATGCCATAACTAATAAATAGTTATAATATCAATTATATTATGCCATCAATTTGGTATACATGATGATATATGTTAAATTGATTTGATTGGAATGATCTTGTTGAGATCTACCCTTTTTCCACTTTGGTCATTTGAGTCATCCATTTATTTGTGTGAGTGAGAATGGTTATGGGTTATTGAGAATATTGTGATTAATAACCTACAACTAAAATAGATATGGTCATGCACTTCTTCATGATTTAGTATCCACATCCTTGGGGTAGACCCAATAGATGAACCTTTAGTATTCTCATCCTGGGTGTAGACCAAGTAAATGAATCTCTATCATTCACATTTTTAGTGTAGACTGAGTAGATGAACTATCTGTACATCCTTGGTGTAGACCAAGTGGACAATCCTTGATATTTAGATCCTTGTTATAGACTAAGTGGATGATCCTTGTGTCATTATCTCCTTCATTGTGAAGTTGAGCCTTAGGACTAGGTGCTTTGAGTAGGTATGGGGAATTTCTCCTTACATGTACCCCAAACTATAAGTGGTAGACTATGACACATCAAGGAGTTATCAATAAGTTAAATTATGATAGATTAATTGGTAAATACACTAAAAATATTAATGCCCATAGTGAATCCTTGGTTGTTAGACTTGGCTTCTTTGGGTAATAGATCCACAGTTTTTAGTCTTGGCATGTATGAGTATGGAACACCATTGAATCCCTAGTTGTCATGATTGCCCCAAGAAAGTAGGTAGTTCTAGTGAATCTAGATAGTTTCCAATATTTTCTTGTGAGGGTAACTAGATATATTGGGTCCCTAGCATGCCATTGTGTGATCATGTAGCCATGGGTAACATGTACAGACAACATACTCTCTATTCTTGGAGCTCTAGTATCTAGGTCTAGTAAATGTGAGTGGCACCCTAGTACATTTCCATTAAGTTGCATTTGGTTTTGATTTTATATTATGCTTCAACATATTGAGTCTTCTCCATGTTTTCTCCTGAGATCTTGATTATTTGCATTGCATGCATTGATTTACATGAGTGTATACATACATTCCCTTGTATGCTTGCTTCCTTATTTGAGTCATGTAACTATCACTACTAGTGTGATGGGGTGGACCTATGGGTACCACATGGATGGGTAAGGTTGCATGTCATTATTAGGGACCTGTATACAAGTGGTGGAATATGTTTGTTGTGCATGGTATTGATTTTTATGTGCTCTTTCTCATGCCTTTGTACTGAATCTCAGTGATTATGCTTTATACTTCTATGCTTAGTAAATTAGTTCATTTTTGTTTATTATGATTATATTGAATGAGTATGGTCTTGATTTTATGTATCTGGCACTCCTTTGTGTGGATTTGTTCATTGTCTCACATTGGATTTAACATTAGGAATTTTGTAATTTTCATTTTCTCGCATGTTTTTGTTCACACATCTATAATTTCTAGACACATATCTTCTGATTTTGTGTATTTGTCATTTTCTCAAGTACATTTATTTTGGGTTTGTATGCACTGGTGAAAATGAGTTGTTCCCAAGGGTCTGGCTAAAAATGACTATTAGATTTGGATTCCCCTTGTTCTTGTGAGCATTTTCAGATATTTACTTCCAAGTTTTAGGCTTGGCATAATCTCATTTAGCTCATATTTTGTTTAGTATTTAAAATGAACCTAGTGATGTTTGTATCGAGTATAGAGTTAGTCTCCTTAATTGCTGATCATGGATGATTGTCGGATCCCATCTCATAAGGTTCATAGGACGTTACAATATGATCTCTCACAATGCATCTTTTATAATGTGAAATTCTACTATATGTTTGTGTTGGGGTTGTCATGGAACCCTTGGAAGTGTTTGTAATAATTTTGCATGTGCACAATCCTTTGGTAATCATTGTTTTGTATCTCATTTTCTACTGCAATATATGTTATATTTATGCACTTTTGTAGTTAATGATTATACAATTTTAAGAATTTTTTTTTATTAGTGCATGTTTTACCCCATTATTCCAAGGTTTTCTTAGAACAACATTAGAGGAAACCTACAATCATCATTTGCAACAACCATAGTTCCATACAAATCTTTCACAATATCATCCGTCATTAGAGGACCAAATACTTTGAGATCTACATGTACTACATTTGGGAGTCGATTCATGAGAAAATCATTCATCTCAGGTAGTGCCTTACATCAGATCAAATTGCAAACATCTTTATGAAACCCTTCATTGAACACAAGTTCCTTCATTTGTGAGCTTTGTTAGTAGCATAATAGGCATCCACTTTGGAAGGGGCTTCTTAGTCCTCTTTACTCTCTCTATATTTTGGGGGAGGGGGTGTGGCTTGATGACATAAGTTTTTCCATTAGTATGCAAAGAGAAAATAGTTTTTTGAACTGTTGGTTACACTACACCAAAAATCAGGTTTCAGTTCAGACCGAAAGTGCTAAGCAAAGAGAAACCTGACGATACAAGTTTTTACAGTGTACACCGAAAGTGCAACCCGAAGATAATACAGAGGAACCCAACAAGTAGGTTACACTATAAACTGAAAGAGCAGAAATAGAGGAACTCGATAGAGCAAGGGAACCTGATAGACAGTTCAACAAAGGAACATTGAAAGACAGTCTAACTGATTTTAGAGAAAACCAAGCATCAGACACCGAAAGTCAGTTATATCCTGAGAAAAGTCGATCTGACTTCAACGTCTGATAAAAAATCTACATTCTATTTTTGGAGTTTTGATTTTTTGAAATCCATTTCTTGAGGAACAAGAAACATTATTGTAATTGTTTTAATCAGTCTAATTGATTACAAACATGCAAACTAGGAGATTAAGGTCAAGTTGTAAACCTTTGATCATAGAGTTAGTTTTGTGATACATAAAACTAAAAAGGTCAAATCTATGTTATAAATAGATGTTGTAATCATTCATTGATGATGGATGAGAGGATGAATGTAGCCAATGAGCACATCTATGGATCAGATTGAGAGTTTCAAGAAGCGGAACAACAAAAGATGAATTTGGTTATCGAGAACCAAGAACCAAGGCTACCGAGCAACAAAGGTATTAATCAATCACATTAGGTGATACATTTGTACATGTAAACTTTAATGCATCTGTAATTAGAAATTGGAGATTGTATACACTCAAGTCAATGAGTATTTTTGTCTGCATTCTAACAAGTTTAGCAAATAGAAGAAATCCTTTCAAGAAAGGTGGATTTAACAATCCTATTATAAATCTCTTAACCCAGTGCACACTAAATAGTGTTTCTAAATCTCTTAATAGATTAGACCGTAACCAGTCTCCACATAATACTCCTAACAGGGTAGATCATCAAAAGTGATCAAAATTGTAAGCCTTAAATAGCCCCTTCCAATCTGTAGATAGTGAAGTTTTTGTGGGTGTCATCCCCATTGTAAGTTTTACCTTTTAACTATGGTTTTCTGCATTACCATATCTTGTGTTATGTGTGAATTACTTTCATGAATATTTCTATGAATGTCTACATACAATCAGGATTATGAATTGATATCGCATGCATAAAGAAAGAACATAAGATATGATCGGTAAAGAAAAGATTTGATTACATAAGGTTAAAGGTTAATTAACTAAAAGTTTTGAGGGTACTGATTCACCCCTCCCCTCTCAGTACACACTTCCCATTATTTACAACAATTGGTATCAGAGCTAGATCTCTTATTTGGAAAGTTTAAAGACTTAAGAGAAAAGATCATACATTGGAGAAGTACAGGCTCTACAAGAGTATTGAGAATTAGAAGCTAGAGATACGAATATTCTATGAGCGGTACAAAGCAGCAAGAATAAAAGAGAGAGAGCTATTGGATGACAAAAAATTTATGGCAACTTAGAACAATGAAAAAGACTATCAAGAGGAAGAGATACCAGATCTATTTGATTCATCGGGATCTACAACTAGCAAGGTATCAGACACATCTAAAGAAAGCATCACAAGCTTAAATGAAATCAATCAACATATGGCTGAACAAGTGAAATCTTTGCAAATCGGTCAAGAGATACAGATGGTAAGAATGATTGATATCATGAACAATTCTAGACAAGTTGAGCAAAAGAGAACACTAGCTATTGATGACAGGGAGTGTTGGTTGTATTTCCTATTTTTGTTGTCTTGCCCTGTTCCTTGTCTTCCTCTCTGAAATTTCTCAGGTTTTCATGCTTAACCCTTGCCCAAATTGTGTAAAACCTGATAAACCCTAAGGTGTAGTATTAAATGATGCATTTTAAACCCTATGGCCATGTCTTATGTTTTGTCATTACCTTTTTCAGTCACTTAAGACATGTGCTCTAAGTCAGGTCGCTTGATCGCTGTATCAAAACCGAATATGCTAAAACATCTCCCGACTTTGGTTTTGCCTTGTGTC
>MU223541.1:1246771-1291305 GCA_018584345.1 Thuja plicata | reverse complement strand
GTGGAATATGATGCAAGATGAAAGGGTAAGTAATGGGAAGAAGAAGATTGTTTCTTGGGAAAGGATGAAAATCAAGTTGAGGGCACAATTCTTTCCCACTGATTATGAAATACAAATGTACCAAAAACTCCAGAATCTCAGACAAAAGGAAATATCAGGGAGTGCATATACAGAGGAGTTCCATAAACTAAGCCTAAGGGCTAGGAGACAAGAAGATGAAATGGAGAAAGTGGCAAGGTATCTAAATGGACTAAGGCAAGGAATACAAGAGGAGATAAGCATGATGGCTCCAAAAAACATGCATAAATGTTTTCAATTAGCCCTAAGAGAAGAGGATAAAACAAGGAGAAGGAATGACTTCCATCAAAGAGGAAGAGGTGGCAGTAACAATAGAGGTTTTTAGAGAGGCAGGAGTAACTATGGTAGAGGACAGAGCCCTAATAGGCAAGAGGAAAATCAATCCATGGAGAACAGTGGTGGAAACTAGTTTAGAGGATCTTTCCAAAGGGGAGGATACAGAGGTAGAGGACCACCTAGAGGTAGGTTCCAATCACAAGGAAGAACTAATTTAGTTTTCACTGGAAGGTGCTATAATTGTAACCAAGTGGGTCACACAATGGGCAGGTGTCCAGAGAAGGCTTCTTCATCTTCAATGGGGGATAGGAGGAATCAGTTAGTGCAAGAAGATGACACTCAAAGTGTTACTTCTCCCATTTCCAAGGTAGGATCAGTACTAGATGGGGAAAACTTGATGTTAAGGAGAACCTTATTGAAATTTCCTAACACCATAGAGCCACCACAAAGAAAGAACTTGTTCAAGACAACTTGTAGGTCTCATGGGAAGATTTGAAAGGTTATAGTGGACTATGGATCCACTGAGAACATAGTGTCCATTGAGATGGTGGAAAATTTGAAGTTGAGAAGGATACTTCATACCACACCTTACAAGGTTTCATGGTTGAATAGGGGTAAGCAAATAGTGGTAGATGAACAAAATTTGGTAGAGTTTGAGATTGGGGATTAAAAGGACAAGGTCCTATGTGACATACTCCATATGGATGCATGCCATTTTATCCTAGGATGTCCATGGTAGTATGATGTTAAATCCATACATGATGGGGAAAAGAACAACTATGTCATTACCAAGCTTGGAAAGAAGTTTCAAATGGACCCATTGCAAGAACCCAATGAAGAGAAGCATGTGGGAACTAGTGTGATGTTGTTGAGTGGGAAGGAGTTTCTCAAAGTCATGAAGAAGGAGAAAGGTATGTGGTGTGCAGTAATAGTGAAGCCCAAAGAGGAGACTAAAGAGAAACCCAACCTACCACCAGAGGTACAAGCATTATTGGAGAAATACCATGAGATTGTAGATAATGGTTTTCCAAGTTCCCTACCACCTATGAGGGATGTAAATCATTAGATTGATTTCATTCTTGTAGCAAGTCTCCCAAAAAAAGCATCATATAAGATGAAACCAAGCCAAAATGCAGAGATAGCCAAGCAAATCAAAGATTTGTTGGATAAGGGGTTAATAAGAAAGAGTTTGAGCTCATGTGTTATACCTACAGTACTTGCACCTAAGAAGGATGGAAAATGGAGGATGTGTATGGACTCCAGAGATATAAACAAGATCACGATCATATATAGATTCCCAATGCCCCGGATTGAAGACTTAATGGATAATTTAGGAGGTTCTTGTTACTTTTCCAAGGTGGATTTGAAGTCAGGGTACCATCAAATAAGGGTGAGGCTAGGGGATGAGTGGAAGACAACATTTAAGACCAATGAGGGTCTGTATGAGTGGCTATTAATGCCCTTTGGCCTAAGTAATGCACCTAGCATATTCATGAGGCTCATGAATGAAGTACTGGTAGAATTTATTGGTAAGTTTGTAATAGTTTACCTTAATGATATTTTGATATTTAGCAGGTCCAAGGAGGAGTACATGAAGCATTTGGAGATGGTCTTGGGGAGGCTACATCAAGAAAATTTAATGATCAATCAAGAAAAGTGTGAGTTTCTAAAAACTAAACTTGTTTACCTTGGTTTTGTGGTTGCTAATGGATGCATGAAAATGGACCTTGAAAAAGTTAAGGCCATATTGGAATGGACTACACCTAGGTCTATAGGGGATGTTAGGAGTTTCCATGGATTTTCCTCCTACTATAGGAAATTTGTAAGAAATTTCAGTCATGTATGTGCCCCAATTCTGAACACCATAAAGGGTGGAATCAAATGCAAATTTGAATGGACAACAGTAGTAGATCAGGGGTTTGAAATGTTGAAAAAAAGGATTTCAGAGTTACCTACACTTAGATTTCCCAATTTTAATCAACTCTTTGTGGTAGAGTGTGATGCTAGCAAGTTGGCTATAGGAGCAGTGTTGAGCCAAGAGGGACACCTTGTGGCATTCTTCTCTGAGAAGTTGAATGAGGCAAAACAAAATTACTCCACCTATGATTTGGAGCTATATGCCATGGTACAAGCCTTGAAGAAGTGGAGGCACTACCTTTTACCTAGGGAGTTTGTGGTCTATACAGACAATCATGCCTTGAGTTTCTTAAATGGGCAAGAAAAGTTGAACCAAAGACACATGAAATGGGTGGAGGCATTACAAGCTTATACCTTTGTGATTAAGCACAAGAAGGGGTTAGAAATAAGGTTGCAAATGCTCTTAGTAGGAGAGTACTCACAATCCAAGAGATACAACTACAAAGTGTAGGAATGGATGATTTGAAGGATCTCTACAAGGACGAAAAAGGCTTCAAGGAGGCTTATGAAGCTTGTGTAAGGTTTCAGCAGGGGTTCAAGGTGGATTTCAGTATGTATTGTAGGAAGGCCTATTGTTCAAAGGTTACCTTATGTGTATCCCTCAAGGATCAATGAGGGAAAACATTATGAAGGAGAAACACCAAGGGAGCTTAGGGGGCCACTTTGGAGTGGATAAAACCTTGGAGTAGGTGCATAGGCATTACTATTGGCCTAAAATGCAGTTAGATGTGAGGAGATTTGTGGAATAATGTCATATTTGTTAGAGGGAAAAAGGAAAAAGTAGCAATAGTGGGTTATATCAACCACTCTCTATACCCTAGAGGCCTTGGGAGTGCCTTAGTATGGACTTTGTTTTGGGGTTACCAAAGACAACAAGGGGTCATGATAGTGTATTTGTGGTGGTAGGCTATTTCAGCAAGATGGCACACTTCATTCCATGCAAGCAAACTAATTATGCTTCTCAGATTGCAAGACTCTTCTTTAGGGATATTGTTAGAATTCATGGTTTGCCTCTAAATATTGTTAGTGACAGGGATACAAAGTTTGTGGGCCACTTCTAGAAAACTCTTTGGAAGATGCTTGGAACTAATTTGTATTTCTCTTCAGCCTACCATCCACAATTAGATGGGCAAACAGAAGTAGTAAAAAGGTCACTTGGAAATTTGTTGAGATGTTTGACCAAGCAACATGGACAATCATGGGATCATATCATTGGGTAGGCAGAATTTGCATACAATGATTCCATAAATAGGAGTACAGGTAAGAGCCCCTTTGAGATAGTTTATGGGGTCAATCCTAGAGGAATTTTGGAGCTATGATATCTTAGTTTGCAAGACAAGAGGAGTGCACAAGGGGAGTCATTTGCAGAACAAATGAAGGATTTGCATTAGAAAGTCAATAAGACATTGCAATAACAAGTGGAGAAGTACAAAATCAGAGCTGATAAGATCAAGAGGGATTTACAATTTAGAGTGGGGGATCTAGTACTTGCCTACCTTAGGAAGGAGAGGCTACCCAAAGGCCAACCTACTAAACTACTGATGAAAAAGATAGGGCCTTTGAGTATTTTGTACAAGTATGGAAAAAATGCCTATGAGGTGGAGTTACCTCCTGATTTGGGAATCTCACCCATCTTTAATGTTTTTGATTTGTATCCCTACAGGGGATCAGCCTTAGATATAGGTCAGTCAACAGTTGCAGATCTGGAGGATGATGAGTGGGTGAAAGACTTGCCTACCCCAAATCCATTACAATTGGAAATGGTATTGGATTCCAAAGTAATCAAGAAGACAAGGAAGGGAAATTACAAGGAGTACCTCATCAAGTGGCAGGGACTTCCTAAAGCTGAGGCCACTTGTATGATAGAGCTGGACATACTAAAAAATGGGGTCACCATTGAAGACCTCCTAACTCAAGGGACTTGAGTTATTTTGTCTAGGGGAGTATGGTGCAGGGAACCTCCCTATTTCTTATTTTGGATGGTTTTTAGGATGTTTTAGGAGTTGAGTGTGTGTGGTAGAATAAGTTCCAAAAGGTTGGAAACATGTTAGTCTAACTTCATGATTGTAAGAGCCTTAATGCTCATTAGGTCATTTTGGCCTCAATATGTGCAAATTTTTCATTTTAGGACAATAGGGGTTGGAGGTATGTTTTAGGACCCTATTTGGGATATTTAGGGTCTTAGGAGTCAACATCACCCATCGAGTTGACATAGGAAGTCAAAATGCTTTCTAATGCAAAAAGTTGCTAGCAACTTTGAAAGTTGCTCGAGCAACTTTTGCAAGATTTGGCAAAAATATGGTTAGAACTGAATGTAACCACCCAAGATTAGTATATGAGCTTGGAATAGATGTTTGGAAAAGGCTAATGAAATTTTGGATTGAGACTTTTACTTCTAACACCTTTGTACGGATGCCTGCACCCTCATTTGCATAATCTAAACTGTATCTTTACTTTTGTATGGTCCTATATGGATTGGCATAGGTGATCGGCCTCCATGTTTATATAGTGTTCATTTTCTTCTTTATTATGCAACAACTAGTTTGATTTTAAGTGCAATAGATTAAATTTAGAAGGTTTTGAAGGTCGCTGGTCTAACAAAGGTAAAACAGTGACCATTAGATAGAAATGGCTCTAACCTAATTTTCCTCTAGTGGATTTATCTAAAACCATGGGGATGGAAGAGGTAGGGTCAGTAGTTACTATTTTTTTTTTTCTTTTGGTTGTGGTCTCAATGGATTTAATAGGCCTAAGATGATGCCCTATGGTTGACTGGTGAAACCAGGTGAGCTAGGACAGGGAAGAGATTGAATTTGTGTATGCACCCACAACCTTTTGGGAAGGACTTGATAGAATTTTTGGATGCTCAAGAAGGTCTCCTAAAAGGATTCAATGGTGGTTGGAGGTTAATAAAAGTTTGGAGACATGTTTAGCAATTATTCATGCTGACTGGTCCAGAGGCCTAATTAATAGGCTATAAACTAGGGCCTGCAAGAAAATAGGGTTTTGGGTGTGATCAAAGGTCAGGGATTTGGATTCTAATAGGGTAGAGTGATAAATTAAATATTATAAAGTTTATTTTGAGGTTCATTTGGAGGTTTTGGAAGAAATAGACCAAAATCAGTGAAAACAGGGCTACAAGGAATTGATCAACTAGCCCTCCTAGTGAATTAAAGACCAAATGAAAGGATGAGGCATATTGGAGTGTTAAGAAGGATGTAGAATGACCAAGAAAGGGTCAATAAGTGTATGGAGGGTTTCAGTACGTGTGTGAGAAGATCCTAGGTAGACCTTTGATAGACTAGGTGGTGAATTGATAGAAGAAACTAGGCTTTTTGGTAACTAGTTGGACTAGTTAAGCTTGGTAACCTTGGAGTCTTCTTGGATCAAAATATACCTTGGAGGATAAGTTGGTTGAGGGGTATTGGAGATCCTACTGGGAAGAATATCCAACAAGAACAACCATAGGATGTTTGAGTTAGGCACAAAACTAACATCTTGAAAGGAAGTGATACCTAGTTTTCAAACCCTCTGCATCAATTTCCTACTCCTTTTTTATTTAAATTTGATCCATAATATGTCTTTGAAGAAATTATAATTAATGTTTAGAGGCCTAATGGTTGATTTTATTTATTAGGAGCTCTCAATGATTATTCATCAGAGGTTTATTCTTTATTGGAGTTACATTTTAAAGAAGAAGACATGATCTATTCCCATAGAAGTTAGCAATCTTCCAATATAACTTCCATAGAAAAAAATAATAATATTTAACATAAAAGAAGAAAATTTTGAATAACCTTTCTCATTACTATGTTTGCATGGGGTCTCATTAACACATACCTCTGATAAATGAGGATGGATTATATTAAATTTCTCATTTCTATGAATGACTAAATCTACCTCCTGTTTCACTTCTGGAAGTAAAAAGCTACAATTCCTTATATTATTCCTATAGGGATTATAATGAGGATCCAATTCAAGGGCACAATCCTATGAATAATGAGGATCCAAGTCAAGAGCACGCACCTTTGAATCCCTTTTCTGTCGATAGAGTGGATCCTCTACCCATCTCTTTTCTCCTTCAAAAAAATCTCTCCTCTCATCATTTTCATAAAAGATATTTTGAGACCAATCCCCATGTCTACTTATAATCTTAATAGAGGCTATAAATTTTTTCTCCATATCCATTAAAAAGAAAATCCTTGGGGAAAGGATAATATTTTTTAGATGTCGAAGGATCAATTTTTTTTTTAAATCCTAATTTGTTCCCAATAATTTCTAATATCTTTGGATCTCTATATTCAAGAGGTAGATTATGTAGTTGTATCCAAAAGGGGATGAATTTTATTCTTCCCTAAGCTAAACTAAATTTGGGAGTCCAAGCTTGCATATGAATGCCTGGGCTTTTATAGAACCAACCTTTGTTCTTGAAAATTTTATCTCTCCATTCTTCAAACTTAGAAAGAACCATAAAACCCTTGAGATTGATCTAAATATATAATCCCCTCAAAAGAAATTCATTCCATTGCAATCCAATTTACTAACTCATCAAATGGGATAGAGATGTTACAAAAATTATAGATTAGGGCTCTATTTTGCAAATCCTTAGCTTTGTGAAGGACCATATCATTACAATGTTTTATGTTGAGGTCTTCATTTATTATTAAGTAACTATGAATCTTCCCATCTACATTTTCCCTCCACAACAGTTTAACCCTCTTTCCATCCACCATGTCTCTCCTTATTCTATTGCCCATGTCAAAGTTTCCCCGTGTTGTTCTTCTATCCTGCTTGAATAATATTTTGTTATCCATTCTGCATCTAGACCTTCTCTACATGTTTGATCTCCATAATCCATCCTCTTTCTACCTACTCTAAACCTCAAACTATCAATTTAAGTGCCCAAACCTAGCATTGTATCCTAGATCCCATGTTCTACCTCCTACATGGGAATATGGCTTGTTAAATATCATTTGTCTTTCCACATTTATTACTTTTTTTTAACATTCTTTTCCTTTTCCTTCAATATCCATATTAGGTTATCCAGATAAAATTATTATGTGATCATTGCCTTACCCTTTGTCATGCCCAATTCTTTCCTGAAGACACAGTGCCTTTTCATTCTTACCCATATTGAGTTTTCCTGAGGCGGTGATTAGGTATTCATTTTGATTGTCTTGAAGACTGAAACCATTCATCATTCCCCATTCTAAAGTATGCCATGCTAATTATGATGCAATAGTCATATTATCAAAGGAAATTCCTAAATTTGTTGCCTAATAAAATCTCTCAACTAGAAATAAACATTTACAATTTTACATTTAAACATATCAAACATTTTCTTATAAAACAATTTTCCTTAAAAAAACTAATTATATTTTAACTTATACATACACACACACACACAGAGATATATATATATATATATATATATATATATATATATATAATGTATTTAATTTTAATTTATCTTATTGAATCATGAGTTATTTAGTTCTTTTTTCTAGATTTTAACTATGTTTATTCTTTTAGCATGATAATCATGAAAGTTTTTTTTTTGAGTAAAGGTAAATAAGTTTTAATCATGGAGTTTAATCTAAAACATTGATGCAGAAAGAATAAACAAAGAACATTTCTCCATATTAAGATTGACGATGGTATAATTGGATCTAAATGGGTACTTTATTATTAACAATAATTTTGACTTGTCCTAGTGAGGGGTATGGGTCAACATTTATAAGAGGTTTTAGAAAATTTTGAAATTTACAATGGAGAATAATAGTGTTCCTATAAGTGGAGAAGAGGAAGATAGATTTTCTCTATTAATTATAATGAAAATACTTTTACAAAATTGGAGAATCTAGTATTAGCACCAAGGCTGATTATCAGCCACTAACTGCCCCTATATATAAAATAAGATACTAAGTACATGCATATCTAGATAGATGCATATTTTGCACTACCATATACATTGGGTAAATCATATAAGATTCAAAAAAACATGGAATGATCACAAAAATAATATACTTTGAGAGAATTAATTTCTGTCATTGAGCCTCCTATCAGCTAGGTCTTCATAGATGAATTGGTTGTAGGAGTGGATGAGTGCTTTAGCAATAGGTACTGCAATAGGGGTAGCAGCAAGAATGATTCCTAGTGGAACAACAACAATGGGTACCTCTTATTCTTGTTTATTTCCTCCTTTGATCATCGATGTCAGCCATAAAATTTGACAGAAATATTTCAAAAATCTGTATGTTCAGATGAGAAATGGGTCCATAATTATCCATGTGAGATCTCTTCCCTGAATATCCTCACTTTCCATCATGAAATAGATCCAAAAATTTATTTTCATTGAGTCTCATGACCATGGAAACCTACACAACTATGTTATAAAGAATGAGTTTCTGTAGAGACTTAGTAAGGAACCCGTATCTTCCATTAAAAATGTTGTCATTACACAATTTCCAAATGCACCACAAAATCTCATTAAAGAGAACAAACCATAAAGTATTGAAATTTTTCTTATGGATCTTGGTAACACCAGACAATACATTAAAAATGTCAAAGTTTTTGTTTAAAACAAGGCCAAACAACCCCCATACTTCTCTTCTAAAGAAGCAGGTAAAAAACACATGAGAGCTAGATTCAGGGAGTCTACAAAAAGAAAAGAAGTTAGGTTCACCATTTGGCATAAGGATATAAATCATGTGTAGGAGGAGCCTCCATCTATAACATTTCTTCTTGGATTCAATAATACAGGTCTAGAGGTGGGAGAAAATATTTTGTCAGCTCGAGGTATCAATGTCTAAGGCCCAATAGGATGCAACATGGAGAAGAATGTCATGACTATCAGAGAGGATACTATGTTGTATTTGGACTTGGTGTCAGGTAAGGGGGTACCATCTAACCATTTATATAAATCTATTCTAGAGAGATTACTACAACAATTTATAGGGAGGGATAGAGGAGCGTAAGTTCCATGATAGCTGAGTAGGTTCTCCATTGTGTTTGAGGGATATTGAATTTCTACACTAGTTCACTCTATCCCATTAACTTGTTGTCCTTAATGATATCAGAGAATCATCTTATGCCTCTAAGAGACCAGCTCTTAGTCGAGCACCCTTGAAGTAAAGCTAGGTATAATTTATCTCCATGTTTTAGGTTCCACCAGATAGATCTCTCTGCACAATCTATCGGTCATTACCAATAATCTTGTTATTAGAGACTCTCTTTTATTGTTTCCCAACCCTTCTAAATATATTTGAAGACATTGGAGCCTGTAAATTTAATAGAGAAGTGGCCAACTAACAAGTAATTTAAATTCAACCTCCTCTAGATGGAGCTTTTAAGAGGAAAAAATCTAGCTATGTTGTGTCTTACCAAGACCTTCCAATATTCATCTACTTGGACTACCTTAGTAATCCATATCATAGCTAACACAATTCCTTTGGTTCTTAAATCCTTTACTCCCTAACCCACAACCAATTTTCTCATAACACACCACTTCCAATTTATAGCATGCATGTTCTTCTTTCCTCTCTCATATGACCAAAGAAAATCTTTGATCTACCTCTAGATGTAATTTATCTAAGAATAGATAAACAACTAAGATGAGGCAAATAATATTATGTAAGAAGATAGATTTTTGTGGAAAACTTGGAATCTACCTGTTAGGGATCCAAAGTGGGTGTTCCACTTAGTAAGCATCTTGTCAATTTTGTGTTTGATCCATTCTTACATCTCCCTTAGGTCTAGATTGATTACAGAGGGAATGCCTAGGTATATAACTTGATGGTCCCCCCCCCCCAATATAATGAGAATCTGATGCACCAATCTGGACGGTGGTCATACCATCCTAGCATAATGAACTTAGATAAGGATACTTTGATCCCAAAGACATAACACAAGAGATATAACTTGTTCATGATCCCTTCAATGTTGTCTTCTTCTAACTCGACTATGATGGTTGTATCATTAGCAAACTACACATTATTTAGTTCTTCCTCATTAGGTAACACAACCCATTGACCCTAGGAAAGAGGGAGTTATCTCTCAATAAGTAATAAAGGGCATTTGCAACAATGAAAAATAGAGCAAGTGCAAGTGGTCACCCCCGTCTAATGTATTTCAAAAATAAAATAAAAAATCTAGATATGATACCATTCACCTCAACCCAAGTTGAAGCATCATTCGTTAGATTAAGGATTATCTAGTAGAAGGCTTTAGGAAAACCCAGACATTTTAACATAATGAAAATGAATCCCCACTCAATCTCATCATACACTTTTTCATAGTCCAATAGTAACACACAAACCTCTTGACCAGAGTCTTTAGCCCAGTTCAATACTTCCCAACAAGTAAGCAAAATTTCCAAAATATAACATTTCTTAACAAAGTTAGTTTGTGTGGGAGACATAATCTAAGGAAGGATGTTTTCAAATATTTTGGTCAGAAATGCAACCAAAATCTTGTAGGATACATTAAGAAGTGTAATAGGTCTCCAGTTCTTGATTAGAGATCTATCACCATCTTTTGGAATAAGTTTAATAAGGCCTCAATTAATCTCACAACCCAAGGATTTTTTATCAATAGCTTCATAGTATACCTGCAAGAGTTCATCAACTATCCATTCTATATTATCCTTATAAAATTCCACTAGAAGCCCATCTAGCCAGGGGGCCTTATCATTACTAAGTGACATGATAAATTTTTTGATTTCACTAGCAGAGATTGGCTAGTTAAGGATATCTGCATCCTCATTAGTGATCCTCCTAGGAATGATCCTCATAATTCTTTTTTGGCCTCTTCCATGCCTTGGTCCTCATCCTTTGAAGTGAATAGTTTTCTATAAAAGGATGAGAAAACCTTTAAGATTTATTCTGGGTTAAAAACCTCTTTTCCTTCTTCACAAATGCAGTCAATTCTATCATGAGATTCCTTATGCTTAAGGATATGAAAGAAATATTTAACCCATTATCCCCATGATTGAGCCAACTAATTCTAGCTATAGTTTTTTCCCCTTACACCTTCACATTCTACAATCTCCTCAATGAATCACTAGCATTGATTAGATTATCTTTAGCTGATTGGTCAAGTGTATCTTTAACTGATTATCTTTAGATTATCTTGTTGAATAGTCTAATGAAGTTGATAGAAATAGATACCTCCTCATCATTTAAAAAACTTACATTTATATCAAAGGTGTCTTTCTTTTTTCCTTGGTTGTATAGGGTTTTCCTTTATGAGAAATCTCAGTGATTATGAGGCGGTGATCCAATAGGGTGTATGGAGTGACCATCACAAAAGATTCATTGTGCTCCCTCCTGAAACCAAATATGTCATTGTGTGCATTAAATTTGTTCAATCTATTGTATATCCTTTTATCTCTCTACTGGTAATTACACCAATTGTACCAAATCCCTTTATTATGAACCTTGTGTCCCGCCAAGCGGTCCATGAGCCTAGTTTTGTTTAACATCTTGTACTAATAGAATTTTTCACATCCTCTCCATTGAAATTTACAAACCCATGATTTGTTTTGTGACCTCTCAATCATGTTAAAATCATGTCCAAATATCCATGGAATATGATCCATCTAGAAAATCCATTTCCATAGGTATATCCTTTCCCTATAGTCATTAGAGGCATATATTAAATAAAGCACAAATATCAACTCTCCCACTTTGATTCTGACCCTAACTAATCTATTACATGGTGGGCATCCCCAACCATCCATAAACTTATTCCATTTGGGACCAATCAAGATGGTAGTGCCACCTTTCCCCTTATCATGGGAAGTGGTATAGTATTTTTCCTCTTCTCAAATGCATTTCAAATTTATATCCAAATTAAACCCCACAACTTTGATTTATGGAAGCATGAGGATGTTAATGTTGTGATTCATTAAAATGACTCTTTTAATTATGTACTTTCTGTTAGGAGATTCAATTCCTCTGACTTTCCATGAGGCACAGTTGATATTCATGTGCACATCTAGGGGTTGGTGCCCATGGGAGGTTGGAGGGTCTTGCAATATTTCGGTAGTTGGCTCCCAGGCATTTTATTTTCCTTCTTATTTTTGCCAGAGCCTGTTGGTCTTCCTCTCTTCCTTTTAATTTTGACCTTAGAGGAGTTCACATTCTCACCTGGGGGTTGGTGCCCATTCTCACCATGAGGCACAGTTGATATTCATGGGCACATCTGGGGGTTGGTGCCCATGGGAGGTTGGAAGGTCTTGCAATAGTTTGGTAGTTGGCTCCTGGGCATTTTAGTTTCCTTCTTATTTTCACCAGAGCCTGTTGGTCTTCCTCTCTTCCTTGTAATTTTGACCTTAGAGGAGTTCACATTCTCACCTCTAGGTTCTACTACTGATTCCATCAAGGGATTCTTCTTAGTCTTAGGTCTCCTCTTCTTCTTATGTTCACCAAAAATAAATACAAGACTTTCCTTAAGACCACCTTTATAAGTTACAATGACCCAACTTTGACCCTCCACATCATGGGATTCCATCTATGAATTGGCATCAATCTTGACCCACCAATTATCACCTCTCTTAGGGACAAAAGGGCCACTTGGAAAAGTGGGGTCATCAACCAAATTCATAAAAGGGTGGGGTTGGGTGGGAAGGTATAAAAACAATGGAAAAGTTAGAGAGGGGATCCAAAACTATAGAGGGGGTATCATAAATAGGTAAACTAGGGATCCTTGCATCCTCACTAGAGCTCCCAAACACCTCCACTACACAATCTTGGTTGGTGGGCTCATGGATGGAGGAAGCCTCCTTCTCACTGAGAGAGGTGGTGGTAGGGGGAACATTGTGTTAATTTAATCTTTTCAAAATAATTTCCTCCATAGAATTATGGGGATTGAGATTGCTCAAGTGTTTTTTTGCAACTAAAGTCAAGGTGACCATTGAGATTGCTCAAGTGTTTTTATGGGAATTGAGATTTCCCAAGTTTTCCTCGGTATCTCAATCTCAATCTCCAATGGTTTTTCAGGTGGTGAATATGGTTTGAGGTTCAATGTTCCTCACTATTATGCTCAACTTTGCTCAACTTAGGTGAATCAAAAGACAATATCAAGTGTTTTGTGGAAATGTTTATTAAACCAAAATGGTGGATGAGTGTAAAGATTGTGTTAGACAAAGAAATTATGGGGCTTGGATTCCTATAAGAATTAGGGTATCACATATTGTCTGTCCTCATTACATGGCCCATGAGTGGCATTTTTGGTTAGTGCAGAAGGAAATTCGTTGAACATTTTTGTATCCCTTATTAGGGCCTACCATTTTTCTAAGTGGACGTTGCGCTGTCTTTGACGACTGGTCGTTCAACTTAATTCTAAGGTTCTTTTTGTGGACTTGCTAAAGACATTCAACACTTAAAGTAAGAGTTAATGAATATAGTAATTAGACTATAAGATAAGAAGGTTGATATCTTTGTTCAAAGATTATATATACATACACATACGTATATGCATATGCATATGTATACACATACACATAAACATACGCATACACATATACATACGCATACACATACACATACACATACACACACATTTAAGACTTTAATTTAATTCTTTATAAAATATGTCATTTAAATTTGTATTATCTTTTTCTAGAAAAAATTCTCTTATTTAACAATTCACTTGCATATATAATTAGAATACTTTATTTAAGATATAATTTATATATTAATATATTTAATTTTTATAAATATGTTTTTTAAATAAATTTTACTTTAAATTTTTTTATTATTTTTGTTGATCATACGAATC
Source organism: Thuja plicata (assembly GCA_018584345.1). NCBI lineage: Eukaryota > Viridiplantae > Streptophyta > Pinopsida > Cupressales > Cupressaceae > Thuja > Thuja plicata. The sequence continues at coordinate 1,277,253 of MU223541.1, read as the reverse complement.
CACCAAACAAACATTTCATTAAACATCAAATGAAAACTAGTTGAATAATCAAACTGTAATTGTCAAATTCTAGAAATACTTCTTTCTGTTTCAACTCAGAGAATTGGCTTTTTTATTTTTTATAATTATACATGGAGATTTTCAAATAAAATTGGTCAAATTACTTAACTCACCTGAAAATATTTGGAGGTTTCAAGGTGGGAGGTGCACATACGACATCCTACAATGATGCACTCTACTACCTTCTTTACTTTCAAATTCTGCTGTGGCATTTGCTCACTCAATTTCTCAATTTGCTTCCCAAGATTAACCATAGATCAAAAAACTTCCTTCATTACATGCATTAATGTACATATATGCCAAAGTATTCATTTGTGTATAAATGCAAGGTAGGTAGTCGATTTAATAGAAATAGAGAGGATGAAGGTAAAAAATCCAACCAATAGAATGTAACCACCAATTTATATAAAACTAGGAAATATTCTACCATTTCAAAATGGTGACATTTCAATACCTTATTTACTAGTTTTTAATTAATTATACTTTCTTTATTAAGCTAAGAAACTTGATAAAAGTATTAAAAAATCTAAGAGAAAATAATTATCCCATTCGCAAAATAAAAACCTATGCTAACATGAGCTCATTGGCCTATTCAACTCATTAGTGAACAATGTCATCCTTATGTGCCTTACCACTAATTATGAATAATTGAAGGCATAATTATAGTCATTTATCCCATCTCTAAGATTATAGCTAAATAAATTTTCATGGTTAACCACTTACATGTTAATTATGTTAAAAATAAATATTAAATTCTTAATTTAGGTTCAAATGATGCTCAAATAGACACTTTCTCAAGATATTTTGTAATATATGAGATCCAAATCCATGACTAACCTCATGTTCTCATGCACTGTTTAACTCCATTTAAATGTAGGCAGTTAGAGTGTTCCCATGGAGAATTGAAATTGTGGGAAAAGGATAATATATAATATTTTCCTATTTTTATGTAGCAGCTATTATTTAGGGATTGAAAATAAGCTATGAAAGAAAAGGGGGGCTTCAATAAGCAGTGACTCTACATAAATGTATTTCCCTCCCTTATTTGTTTCTAAATTTTTTCTTTTTCTTTTATCGCCAATTTTTCTCTCAAATTTTTATATTAAAAAAATAATATTAAAATGATTGTTTAAAAACAAGTAGCAATATTAGTAGTTGCATGGGGCCATCAGCTCCACAAAATACTCCTAGAAAAACAATACAGTGGCTACTAGCCAAAATAAGTCTAGTAGCTACATGGGGCCTTGCCCTAAATGGTAATTTATAAGACTTGGTGTAGGTGGGATGAAACCACCTCACTATATGGTGTGCTTAAAAGATACAACCATTTGACTAGAAGGATAATTTTTTTTAAATATTTATATAATCCAATATATTATAAACTTTGTTCAATGATTGGTCATTAAAATTAGTCAATAAATCCAAGTGAGAAAGAGAAAACAAGAAAATGAAAACATTTGTTTATTTTTAAGGCCACTTTATTAGGCAAGGAAATAATATACACGAGTGAACTCAACAACCATGCATAGCTATACTATTTCTTCTCAAGATCACCTTAGACCACAAAAAGTGTCCTAAATAACTTGATCTCATAATTGACATGTCTAGACAAATTACTTAAACAATAAATTTAAATAAATATATTTTTTAGTTTATTTAATTTTTGCGTTTTGCCTAATGTTACACCAAATCTCTTTTTTACTATAGATTCCGATAGCATTAATGCCCATTGGGCAACTTTTATTGACTTTGGGACAGCCCTTTCTTGACTATGCAGTCCCATATTAAATATATGGTTCTATATATTTAAGTTTGTAGTTGGTAGTTACAACTCTTTATGATTATAGTTGTATTGTTGGTGAATATGGTTGAAACCCATAATGTCACCTCTTTTTTAGTTTTCTATATAATGGATTCCCTACCTCTTATTATCACTGTTAAATCTTGGAGAAAATCTAGTCTTTTTGATGAAAACCCTGCTAAGTCTTGCTATCTCTTTAGGCCCTACTTTCAAATTTCTAATCCCTAGGGCTCTGGCTCATGTTATAAAATGAGGTTACCTTTTTGGGTCACTTAAAAAACTTTTAACCCATGTGCCTTTTTGTTTCATGTCTGAGTAGGGCCATTCCTTGTTTATTTTTCCTAAGTCTCGGCGGGGTGATGAATTAATTTTTCTTTATTTCCCTAAGTTTTAATGTCCCCAAGTCACCTTTTACCTTTTCATCTCCTATGCTAGTCTATCTCAATCCGACCGGGTGCTTTCCCTCAACCCCAAAGATGATGCCTTTTTACTCATCGAAGCAATAAAATAGGTTGTCGTGTGCCTCCTCTAATCTTGGCGGGCCCTCTTTTCCATTTGGTCTTCGGCAATGTTAATGCTCTGTCAGATTTAAATTCATCAACGGTTGTCGCTTTCGCTTAAAGTGCAAGATGAAGTTCTTTATGGTTCAAGGTATCGCACCCTTTCGACGCGTGGACATCTAAGATCATGGGTCTGGGGTTATATAGGAAATAAAGGATGATCAAGTTTATTTTAATCCAACGGTCGTCATATTCCCTCAAAGTCGAAGATGCATGAAAGATAGTCTTTAAGGAAGTGCGCCATGGCAACACGTGGCAATTGGTGGGACCAAATCGGTGCTTAAGTGAAGTTAATATGTGATCTATTTTGGTTTGATCATGTGGTCAATGTGTTTCCTAAAAGAAGAAATGATTGTCAGATAATGTATGAGGCATTACGATGATTTTCCATGTGTACAAGGTGGGTCCTGTCAGCGCAGGTCAGAAAACAAAGGGGGATTTCTCTAAGCCATTTGTCATGCAACATGAGGAGGTTTATGGGACCTGCAGTTTCATAGATAGAGATGGTTAAAGGGTAGATATTTGTAAATGGATCTAATGGTTGCCATTTTTCCTTAAATAAAATATGATCGGGAGATAATGATAAAGGTATCGCGCCTGCGTTTCATGTGGAAAATCAGATCTCCAACCTGAGTAATTAAAGGAAGATCGACGAGTTGCTTTTAAAGTTGATAAAGGTTTGAATCTTGGTCGTCGATGCTTTTTACTATGCCACCTGTAGCCATTGCAATCAGATATTTGAATTTCAAATTTATTTCTTAGGGTTTTTTACCATGGTGTTGCTTTCTGGGTTGCAGAGGCATTTAATTGTGCGATGTGATCTTTTGGATCAATTTATTTAGGTCATAGGGTACCTAATTGACCGACTTGCTAATATTTTGGAGCTTCATTAATGTTTCTTGGTGGTGCATTAGGGTTTTTTTGTCAGATTCTGCAATATTTTAACCTTTGTTACTTCCCATATCTTTTTCTGCATTAATGGTTACTTGTGTCCCAACTTATGGTGGTTGTGCTTTAGGGTTTCCTTTTTCCCTAAGGCAGTCCAAACTCATGGAATCATTCTAGTATATCTAGGGGTTTGAGTTCATTTTGAAAGGATGGGAAATTTATGCCACAAGAAGGCTTGTAAGCTCTACATGTTGAATTAAGACTATCAGTGGTCCTTTTGGCTCTGATTCTTTATGTATTGGATTTTCTAGTAATAAGATATGTCTGTAACTCCCCACAATTTGTGAATTCTGATTGAATTGTAATGTCTTTGTTTCAGTTTCTTGTATTCATTTAGGTTAAGTATTAAGGACATTTTGATCCATCACTCTGTAAGGTAGAGGGTCTAATTGGTTTAGGGTTTCCTTTAGAGAGAATTAAACATCCTTAAGGAAATTTTAGTGAGTAAAGAACGAAAGTGATTGGATAATTACATTTGCTTCCATGAAGTGTGAATTGAGTATGTAAGGTATAGTCAAGTTTAGTGATCGACTGCAGATTTTACATTGATGTATGTTGTTGTTAGGAATCTTTTCATCTAGAGTGAATCCATACCCATTAGATAGGGTACTGGTTTGATATGTTATATATGTGGTTCTTATCTAATTTTATAAAATATGTTACTATTTACATGTTTTATACTACATCCGCCATTCCTGCCTGCTTGTGAAGTTATTGAACATTGAGGGTAGAAGATAGGTAGTGCCCACCTGAGTTTATGGAGCTCAAAGTGTAGAACGCTATAGGACCTTGTTGAGCTTTACTTCTTCTCCTTGTTGAATCAGTGCATGGGCTTATAGAGGAATATGCCTGAGCCGTAGGTATATAAGGATCACTTCATGTGGTTTTGTATTCTTGACCAACTATTGTGCTTATCATCGACACAATGAGCATACAACTTCAGATTGCATGGAGTTGAAACACAAAATCCAAGATCTCATAGATGATGAAATAATTGAAATTGAAAATCCTAAGGGATCATCTAATGAAGATATTGTTCTCAAGAAAGATCTAAATCTTGAACCTATGTCTAGTAATGGTTCTCCTGTAGACTCCATTTCCTCCAACATTCATTCATCTTCTAAAGAAAAAAAGCTATCCAAAGTCTCCCCATCAAATAAAGAACCTAATGCTTTTCATGATAACTGTGTCTACCCTCAAGGACTACCTCTAAAAGAGATCCAAGCTAATCAACATATGATTGCAAGTATTTCTCAGGCTTCAAAGATCATAGACCCAAAGCATCCATGTGATTCAACGCTTATAATGCCTACTCCAAATGATACTCTATCACCCTGTCAAGAATCACATATAAAGATCAAAGCTCCTACATTATCATTAGAAGTGGCTCCATGTCAAAAGGGCGATCCAAAGTGTGAAAAAATAAATACTAGTAATTATCAAGATCAAGACACCATCCATCCTCATCCAATAGTTGACCGAAGTTACATATCTCAAGAGTCCCATGACGATTTCATCATCCCAATCCATTTCTTCCAAGAAGATATCCCTTCATCTCCCAAGCAAGATCAAGATATCCGTTCCACCATCTCTAATGAGCATATTGAAAATCAAGAGAAAAGTACCCTTTATACACCATTTAAAGATCCTTGTCAAGATCAGAGTATCCCATCATCCCTTTGTCATAATCTTATATATCTACCTAATAAGACCATCATTCCTCTAAATCCCTTGCAAAACAATAAATCCCCTCAAGCTTCAGTTGCTCCTATCAAAGCTACTCATGCACATATTGATGTAGCAATGAATTCTAAAAAAAAGAGCCTTGGTCATGCCTCTCATGCCACAGATGTTGATATCCCTTATACACCTTATCTCCCTCCATTTGCACATAAGCATCAGCCTTATTCATCCTTCAAATCCATTCTTGGTCCATATATCCCAAAGTTGAAACCATCACACCTTCCATCTATTTTGGGTCCTTACATCCCTCCATCCAACATGCCTATAACTACTAGTTTGTCATCCACTTACCCTATCCCCTATCAAGATCAACAAAGACATGCATCCTTGAACTCTCTCTATAAACCCACCCATATGAACCCGTCATATCAGCCCTATTCTTCCACCATTCCCAAGTCTTTTGGAAGAAAATTGGATGTGCAACAAAGAAATAAAAAATTCAAGAATCCATTTATATATTAAGATCACTATGTGCAGTCTAATTGAAATGTGACTACAAAGAAAAAGGGAATATTCAAGAGACCACAAGGGTCCACTAAGAAAGGAATAAAATCAAAGAAAATATGGGTTCCTAAATCCATCATGGAAGAATTGTGTTCTAAATCATCCAAAAGAAAAGGAAAGTCAAAAGTTATGTGGATTCCCAAGTCTCTTTTAAAGGACTTGGATACAAAAGGGAAATTAGAGTTGAGATCCCAACTTCCAAAGGTTGTTCCTTTCTCTTCTTCCCAACACCTTCCATTCTCTCCTACATCAAAGCCTCAAGTTATTCCATCAATTTTTCTTCCATCCATCCACTACCCTTCAAGGTGTGTGTCAATGTTAATCTTATCACTATTTTCGTCTGCCCCTACACAAACCTTTCAATACCCTATCCAATTTCCCACACCTACCTACTACCCATCCATCCTATATCCTTCAAGTCCCCTTATCTAATCCATCACATAAATCCTTGGATGTCATCTTCCTTATCCCCCATTTCATTCCCTACCATCACCCTATCAACATATTTTGAGAATAATTCTAGTGGCATTGGCCTATCATAACATACCATTCAAAGGTGCCCTATCCAAAGGGAAAGAGGCTCGAGTTCCTCCATCAAATAAGAAAAATAAAAAATAAAAAAAATATTGAAAAAGAAAGCAAAAAAAAAAGTGCCTTGGTCAAAACCTGGAAATAGGCACCTTGGTAGAAAAAGTAAAGAGAAATCAATTCGTCCTATGATGAAAACCACTTCTTGTGGTGCCTTGGATAAGTACCAAGATGAAAACCTGGCAAACAGGCATCATGGGTAATTCCTCCTCCTTGCACTCTTCACTTGGGGGTAAGCTCCTTCCATGTCATTCTATCTATCATATCTTACATCCTGCTAGCATATGGACATCCATATTCCTCCCAGTGATCTTGACAAGGTTGAGCATATCCATGAACACATATATCTTGACATTCATTATCCTTTCCATGAACCTATTCAATTTCTCTCATTCATGATACCCTATCATGATCTTCCTTATCCCAAGCATATCTTCCCTATCTCTGAGCATTCCTGCCATAATCCAAATCATTCACTTAGACCTCCATCACCTCTTATCCTGATTATGTTATCATAGCTATATCCTATCCAAAATTGACCCCTTGGTCTTGATCTAAATGAAGAACAAAAATTGCAAAATTGTTTCTCAAAAACTTCTTGACATGTCCATTCTTTCGAACCACATGCTTTCATGACATCAAGTCATTATCTTATATGTTATCCAGCACCACTCCATGAGCCTGCATTTCTATATTCCTTTTCCCTATCTTGGGTAATCTTGAGGAGGTTGTCCTTGAAAGTTGCATTCACCCTCTGCATCCATCATTGTCTATTTGTCTCATCCATCAGCTTTCTAATCCATCTGCAATGATCTCCACCTTGCTAGACATTGGGGGCAAACCAATGTGATCTTGCTTGAGACAAGAGTAATCTTTAAAAATATAAAAATTGAAAAATGTCCTAAAAAAATGACTGTCTTGGTGAAAACCTGGCAAACAGGCACCTCGACGAGTCAATAAAAAAAATATAAAAAGAGAAAAAAATTTAAAAAAAATGAAAAATACAAAAAAATTGAAAATTGAGAAAAAGTGCCTTGGTGAAAACCTGGAAACAGGCGCCTTGGTAGCAAAAATAGAATCTCTACCAAGTGGTGAAAACCTGGCAACAGGCGCCACTTGTAAACTTAGCGATCCATCTATCAAAGCATATCTTGGCTCATCTCATCTGTGGGACGATCTATGAACTTCTCTGAGCTATCGTATCAAGTTAGTCCTTGCTTCATTGATTGAAGCTCTCTTTAGGTCTTGTGTAGGCCTCCAGCTATCCCAATATCTTTCCAGTCAACCTGTTAAAGCCCCCACACTTGGTCTTTCCTCTGGACAGTTTGCCACTAACACGCTAGTGTTTTTCGACACTTTAATCAACAATGTTTATCAACACTTCCCCTTGGAAAAAACCTGTGTTCCTAAACACAACATCGGATAACACACACAATAACACACATGACAGTGTTCCTTAACACTCACCTCATCAACAAGTTAAACAGACTGAACGATTGCCGATAATTTTCTTGTGTGTTGTCTATTATCAATGATTTCTTATGTTTTCTTTGATTGCTGCTTGTTGGTGTAGTTCCAATGATCCCTATGTCAAGACAGTAGGGTGTATGTGGTAAGATCTTCCGCATTCAAGTGGATAAGCCACACATCCCTTGATCCTACTCTCTCACACCATAAGGTGAGGTTGGTACTATCTCCTTGTTTGTTATTCCACTTGTTTCAACAACAACGCGCTCATGGTTATCTTGGCTCTGAATGCCTCGATGTTGGTGTACTGTTATATTAAAACTAGAAATAGTGTTCAGGTCATCTTGGCACTTATGCCTAGATGCTTACATTCATTTCTCACATCTATCTGATGAAGGGTTGTATTCATATCTTTATAGCTCCTAAGGTGCTAGTAAGGGTTGTATTGACTCAGGTGTCCCAAATGTCCAAATGATGAAAATATTGTGACTACAAAAATCGGTGACTTGACTGGTGTCGTAGGTTGCATTTTTAGGCTTGCATAAACAGTATCATAATCCATTCCATCCAATCATTTAAAACATGGAGCTATCCCTATAACCAATTAAATCTTCTAATCCTCCGCTGACACAAAAAACTACATTTCATCTCCTCAAAGGTTACTTACATACGCATAAATTTTAATGACAAAGAACAAGAGCGTACGGTCAGTAACAAAGAACAAGAGCATAACATACAGTCAGCGCAAAAAAAAATGTGCATGATTTACATCTGTCATTTATGATTTAAGCTACAGAAATCCTACAACATCTGTCTTGCTTTGAAAATTGCACCCCTGGCTAATTGGACTACTCTGAATACATTTTCGGGACCGAAATTGAAATTTGACAATGTTTTGATCCTCAAAAACACAAAATAACATGTTTCTCATAAATGCAGTTGATTGTTAACGCTTTCCTCATAGGATTCTGATTCAAGATTTCTTTTGATCATTTTTCTTGTGCACTCCCCTCCTTAATCCACTTTGGTCAAACTTGATCAACCAGGACCTAAAAATAGGCTCCCATCTCACATTTTTCAATTCTTTTCAATCTATCAGGCTCGTATCTCCCCTCCTTTCGATTTCATTCCCGAGGGGGCAGTACCACTATATCAACAATTTGATTCACATCAACAAGTTCAATCTCTAGGAGCATCAGGCTCTAACTTAAATCAAAGATCTAATCAAGTAATTCTCATCACTGCGCATCAAATCTCAAACTCTAGGGGCATATCAGGTTCATCGCATTATATCAATCTAAGAACTCCCCTCAATCTGGTAACTAGCTTCATCAGGACTCATGTATCAAGTCAATTATCTCAATCAATCAATTGAATGAAAATCAGTCTCATCGCACCACATCAGGTTGGTTTGTCATTTCAAAACTTAATCTTAAAACAAGAAATTTGTTGAGAGGACGGACATTTAGTTTCATCGCTTCACATCAAACTGAATGCTCAGACTCTTCTATCAGTCTTCACTCAATCAAGCCCGGAGCTGATATATTCAGATATCTTTTATCAGTCTTCGCTCAATCAAGTCCGGAGCTGATATCTTTGAATCTTCAATTAATCTTCGCTCAATCAAGTCCGGAATCAGTTTCTGATCTGTGGGATAGTTTCACCGCTTCACATCAAGCTATTTCCAGATTCAATCAATCTTCAAATGTTCTTTGACCCAATGTGTTCCCAGATCGATCACACATTAGTCAAAGAGGGGCAAATGTAATCACCCAAAAATGGTCTAGTAAACCCATGGCCCCCTTTTCTCAAATATTTGGTCTTAATAAATCTTAAATCTAAGACATTTTGGCTAGACTCTAAATTATTGAGCATTTAATCAAACTTGCTTACATAATTTTAATCTTAACTTGTTGAATCAAATCATCAAACATCAAGGCCTAAACCCAAAAAGAATAAACATTGGGATAAAATAAAAAGGTCCTAAGTCTCAAAAAGTGAACCCATTCACACATGGGTGTGCACTCAAAAATCAAATAAAAAAAATAAAAGAGAGGAAAATACCAATTTTGTCTTATTCTCCTCATAAGTTGGCCAATCAAAATCACTTTATCATCTCACATGGATTGAGAGGAATTGCATCACCACCGTTGATCAAATTCTTTTGCCTCTTAATCTCAACCACTCATTCCTTGGAATCTCTTATAAAAGGGATAGCCCCCTTTGCTCAATCTAGTAGATAAAAAGAAGATTTGGAGTAGGATTATAATGCTATTTTCATCTTAGAGTTCATAGTGCAATCATGGTTTATTTACTCTCATGCTAGTTTCTTGCATTTCTTGCATTGTTAGCTTCATTTCTTAGCTTAATGACATTCTAGTTCTCATCTCATAGCTTAATCTAGATGCATTGTTCTTTCCACTTCTAGTTTAAATCTTGCATTCTAGTTTTATTTACCATAGTTACTATGCATCTCATTTGATAGTCCATGCACTCTCATTTTCAAGCTTTCAAAAGCAAAGTATGCAAGTCTTTGCATCTTGCTCCATATTGCATTGAATCTTCCATTTTGGAGTAGTCAAGTCACTGATTTCTCTATGTCTAATCTGATGGACAAACATGAGAATCACACTCCCTTCAACTAGGAAGAAATAAGCCAATTTCTAAGGGTTTTTGATCATGCCTTGAATCTTATGTTTTTGCTAACCCCTTTTGATGCAATGGTTTATTAAAGTGTTTGGTTGCAGATCCTAGTTGCACATTTTACCACACACATTTTTGGCGCCCACCGTGGGGCAGAAAGTTGCGTTTTGCTCCGTTTTTATGATTTCTTGCATATTTTTGACGAAACTGCACTTTCTATCGTACTGTTCTTTGTTCTCTGTCATACAAAAAATTGTAGATTGGTACTTTGTCGTATGAGAATAGGTGTATTGTCGTATGAACTTTTATAAACTGCCTTTTGTCATATCAGAACATTAGATTTGTCGTATGAGCTTTGGTGAGACTCTGTTTTGTCATATGACAACCCTGTTTTGTCGTACGGGATTTGACACCAGTCTGTATTTTGTACTTTTTTGTTTCAAAACATAAAGCATTTTTAGGGTTTCCCTTGGGCTAATTTCTGCTTTCTAATCCTTGACATGTCTTCTTTGGTCTTTTTATTATCTATTTTTGCAGCCTAACTAGTTTTTTTGCAGAACATTTTGAGGAAGATTCGCTTGCCAAAGTTATACTTGCACGCTACTTTTCTTGATATAACTACTAATGATTTGTGCTTGGAGGACGCTTGTCAAAGAAAGTTTTGAAATTACCAATGGTGTTTGCAGGTTGCTTTGGAATCACATCAACCAAATGATCATGCTTGTTAGCATTTTCCTTTGATTCATAGGCACATAGATTAATTAGAAGGATCTTTTTGTTTGGCTTGAAGCAAGTGTTAGGGGAGTATGCTCTCTTCCCTTTGGGAAGATCAAAAACCTAGAATCACTTACTTTGTGCTAAGCAATTAAATCTTTGGGGAAAAGAACTTAAAGCGTGTCTTGTGTGTGTGTGGAGAAAATGATATTGAATAGGAGAGTATGCTCTTTTCTCCTTGAGGGAAAATCGAAAATCTAGACTCCTTTTTGTCGCCAATCCATTTACTTTTCAAGCTAAACCTTTAGAGGGCCTGTCAAGGGAGTAATCTCCTGGGAATGACCTAAGTGGGGAACAAGTGGACCTGGCTACTTCCACCCCACTATAATCAAATGCTTCCTTCAATCCAAAGAGAGGGAAGACATGGCTAGTTTTATCTTCAATGCTTTCTCATTTGTAGGGCCTTTTTGCCCCAGTCTTGCTAAGCAAGAGCTACATTTGATTGGGCGCTTGTAGGGCCATTTTTGGTCTCAATCTTGTTTACAAGACTACAAGGGAGATACATTCAACTTGTGTAGGGCCGAGAGGTCTCAATCTTGCATGCAAGACTATACATTTTGGGTGCTTGTAGGGCTATATGCCTTACTTTTGCTTGCGAAACTACATGGGATAGTCATGAACAGATGAACTTACTACACACCTTTAGATAGAGGCTACCCGATCTACCTCTGAAAGTATCATAATCTTTGTACAAGGATCGATCCACGTGGACTTTACTCGGATCACCCCAAGATTTTTTACACCCAACATATGTATTCCCAAGGACGTTTGAAAGCATGAATGTGGCATGTGGGAGCTTATGCGATTCAATCATTGAGTCTCTTTCCAAAACCCACATCATGCCTAGTCTAACAAAAGCCAATATCACTTTGTGTGAGGCGAAGGAATATCAAGCGTGGGCAAATATTGTGATACTAAGCTAAATTGAATATAGGGTAGAAAGTGTTTGGTTCTTTACATCTTGTGTTTGACATGCATGTACACCTTGAAACTTGACAAATATCTCTCAAACATAAACACTTTGACAACAAAAAAAAGCAAAACATCAAGACTTTCACCTCACATTGTAGACGAAATTGTCCAAAAATTCTTACACACAAGTGGAAAATTGTCCTAAAGTCTTATGTCATTTCATACCATTGCATTTTTCACATGGGAACATGTCTAGAGGCAACAAATCGTATGAGGACCCATGTATTGTCGTCTAAAGACCCCTTTATTGTTGTATAAGACTTGAGTTGGGAACAGTCCAGCATTGAAATCTTTATCCCTTGGTCACATAATTAGATCTCTTCAAGACATTTCCAATGATGTAAGTGGTTTTCGAATTCTTAGCACTGAGCACTATGACCCCGCCAAGTGGGGATCCAATTTTGTTCTAAAAACTTGTAATTTTGTTTATTGTTTTTATCTCCAAAGGTCTTCAGTTCGAATTGGTTGGAATCTTGAAACTGTTGGGATTCTAGATATGTGTATAAAACTCATTTGGATAAGTTAATGGTGACTTTTAATGCATACAACTCTTGTTTCGAGTTTTTCTATTATACATGTTTTTCACAATACTCGCTTTTTTCCACATACCTTGTATATTTTTAACGAATTCACCACTGAATTTAGATCACATCTACATCAAAATGCATTGGTTGCAGAGGTATGTCCTCAAAAAATTGATTACAAGAATTTTTAACCAGTCATATCTAGCCATGCATTGTCTCCCCATAAATTAATTAAGTTTTTCTCTGGTTTTAGAAGTTCTTCAACCATAGCCATATCTTCTAATCTACCTTCCATGTCAAGCACAATGATATCATCTTCTACTTCTGTAGTATCAACTACTTCTTCACTGTTTACCATTTACCTTTCTGATGCTTATTTCTTTGTCATCAACTAGTCTGTCAACCTTGAATGTTCTATTTCTAATTCTTGATCTAGTTTCCTTGGTGATGTTGGTAGTGAAATAGAGAACTCACAAGAGATGATCCACTTTCAACATGTTGCATGAATGTATCTAAGTTTGGTGGATCTTCTTCAGTTGCTTTTGCAATGATATAAACTTCCAGGGCTGCATCATCTTCAAATTGTCGATTGAATGATTGATCTTACCTTTTTGTTTTGTCAACTATCTCATCAACTGCAGATTCTTCAAAGGATCCTTCAAATGATAAAAATAATTCTTTTGAATCATCATTTTATCTTGACTTTGCTTATGTTCTCCTAATTCATTACTTTGGACACCTTCAAACACAACCATATGATTTTAGAAATCTATTTTAGCAAATAAGTGTAGTAAGTTTTGAGAAGTCCGAGTTGTCTTTGCATTGCTTTTAACATCACTAACTATTCTTTCTGATAATTTAGGCTGATTTTGAAAGAATTCTTGCAGTAAAATTTGAACTGTCACTTATTTTTCTACTTGCATGGTTATAACAATAGAATCTTGATTTGAATGAAAATTTTTGTAATTTAAGTGAAAGGAAGCGAAGGTGTGGAAAACACTTCCTAACACTAATCTACTAAGGGAGATAGTGCAAATTTTTTTATAAATCTTAACTTGTTACAAAATAAGAAAGGCATACAAAGAGAGATATTTAACATGCATATAGATTACCACAATGAACAAATGATATATGGGGGGGAAATCCTAGAGTTGCAAACCAGTTGCAACACCCATTGAAGTTGGACTTAAATTGTCTACTTTAGATGTGTCAAATCCACTGAATCCCACTCTATATAGACAGTTGATTGGAAACTTGATCTACTTAACTAGTACTCGTCTAGATATCACATTTGTAGTGACTTTGGTCTCTAGGTTCATGTCAGAACCTAAGGAAGTCTCTAGGTTACACTTTTAGTCTTTGTTCTGCAGTATTCTCTTGGAAGTCCAAGAAATAACCCACAGTATCACTTTCTACACTAGAGGTAGAATACAAAGCTGCAGTTCATCAAAAACTTGTCAAGTTGTATGGTTGAAAAGACTACTAGAAGACTTACACCAAATTCAGAATGAACCTACCTTGTTGTATTGTGACAAAAAGAGTGCCATACAAATGACAAAGAATCCAATATTTCATAGTAAAACCAAACATATTGAGATACAACATCACTATATCAGGGAATTGGTTCAACAAGGTTTGATTGAAATTGTATACTGCAGTACAAGAGATCAGATTGTAGATAGCTTCACAAAGGCTCTAGCTCGTGATAGGTTCCAAAAGCTCATGGATCTACTTCATGTTCTTCCCAATGGTCATTATGGGGGACAATGACAACATTAATGCCCAATGGGCAACTTTTATTGACTTTGTTGCAACCTTTATTGACTGTGCAGTCCCATATTAACTATAAGGTTGTGTATATTTAAGTTTATAGTTGATAGTTGCAACTCTTTATGATTGTAGTTGTATTGTTGGTGAATATGGTTGAAACCCATAATGTCACCTCTCTTTTAGTTTTCTATATAATGGATGCCCCACCTCTCATTTCTTCAAGACAATTTGGGCTTTTGCATATTTCTTTATTTTATGATCAGCAGATCATTGATTCAATTGCCTTTAGATTCAACAAAATTCAACTTAAATTTTAATTTTTTTTTTGTTGAACGTTCAGAATCAAGGTTCAGACCGCTTGGGGCACGATCCCTGGTTGGCTCAATGAGAACCAAACAACTTCACCAACAGACCAAAGACCCATTGACCTTTTTTTACCAAGAGTACTTTTATGAAAAGTAAAAAATATCATTTTCTAGAACTTGGTTAGAATTTTTATAATTATTATTAATATTTAAAAAATTTAAATTATAAATTTGTTTGATTTATTACAATTTTATTATTATAATTGAACATAAGATTAATTAGAATATTAAAAAAGTATATTAATATCAATATAGTAGATGAAAATTATAAACAAAATCAAACATCCAATAAAAAAATATGATGTTTTTGACTAAAACTAATTTTAGAAATCTATTTATAAAAACTAATTAATAAAAACTACTTTCTTTTCTCCATGGAGTGTGTCTTGCTAGCATCTATCCAACCATCAAAATATAAATCTTTCCAAGGAGAGTTTTATATAAAAAATCTAAGTTTTTCTCTTATAAGATTTTAAAATTTTATTCTTAATCTATTATTCTGTCGTACAACATTTCTATGAATGGAGGTAAACTTCCTTCAGAGTTCGCTCAAGTGGCCCCTCCTGTTAGAGATATCCTAAAGGTGGAGCTGGGAGAGGAAGTTTTACAAGAGGTGAGTGAAAATATGAACTTTTTTTTTTTACCAAACACAGACAGATTGGAAGATTCAGAGGTTACCGACCGAGTTTAGCATATCTACATTACTGGATGTTTGATATGTAGTGCCCTATTCTGACCGGTGTTGTTTCGATCTACACCTATGCATGAGGTTTCTTTGTTGTAGTCTGTGATAATGTCAAGGATTGCCGAATGCTTTTGTGTAACTATCAATAGGACTTCAATAAGAACTTGTTTATGCCTAAGTCATGGCACCCATCCTTTAACCCAACTACTGAAGTTTTCTCTGTTATTCTGATCTGGGTAAGATTGTGAAATATTCCTCTTCAATTTTGGTTCTTTTTATTTTTGAAACCATAAAAATTCTTGGGAGAATTTTTTTTGGGTTGACTTAGGCTCTTTACAATTTCTTCACACTACCTATATCCACATTATGGTTGATATATCTAAGAATCTCCCTGCGCACCAAATTTGCTTGTTAGAACCAAATTTTAGATTATAAGGGTATACCATTCAGGTGTTCTAGATGTTACAATATGGATCATGTAGCTGCTTTGTGTTAAGAAGAGGCACGATGACATGGGTAATTGGTAAAAGGATGTCTCCCCCACCGTTATTCAATAGAAAAAGATGAGCCACACAAGGAAAGTAAAACTAGTATGGAGGCCTCTAAGAAATGTGGAGATGATCCATAAGCTGTCACTAACTAGGCTCTAGTCTAAACCACAGACTCTTGTTGATGCTCCTCTGCGAGATAAGGACCAGGTCATGACAATTCCATTTCTAGGTAAAGGTTTGTTTGAGAATGATGAGAGGGATATTAAGGATTCGCCTCCAGAAGGGACAAATAGTTTTAAAGCTGGAATGGGGAAAGATCTGGTGGCAGGAGAAAAATCGGAGAACTCCATAATTGTTTTGATTGAGAAAATTGTTTTGAATGAAGATATGGGAGAATCTGTTAAAAAACCAAAGGAATACCAGAGTCTGCTGAGGAAATTTGGACAGTAGTTCAATCGAAAAAGAAGAAAAACCGAATCAGTTTCAACATGCTTTTTTTTTTACTCATATTCTAAAAACTGGCACTGAATTTTGTTTATTTTTCACTTGTTGGAGATACCACACAAGTATACAATTCTTAATGCTCATTTTACGTGGCCTGTAAGCAGTCGATAAAATGCATTATAGCATCAGTAGTCATGATCTAAAAGATACATATTCTATATTTCTAGAATAAAGACAAAAATAACAATTACATTATTCCAATAATCATTGTTGAACACCATTGCTGAACAATAGTAATCATAATAATAATAGTTAAACATCATATAATTGCCACAGGTTGACATTTTGGGATTTTCAGTAGCTTATTGCAAACTTTCAACCAGACATCACCAAATGCTAAAAAGGCAGGTGAGCTTTGTGTCCTCTTATAATACTACTGCTTAGATGGATTTGTTTGTAAGAGAGTAAATAGCAGTACTCCTGACATAATATTTGTGTAATAGACGTAGAAAAGCAAGACAGATTTGGTACCTTTCTACGTTCATAAATCTATGTTTTTCACTAAACTGAACCATATTAGAATGACAATAAGATCTGTACAGCAATCTGGTGTTCATACCAAGCGAAGCTAGCCACATACAGAATGAGGTCAAATCAAAAAACGTCTTAAAGAAATGGCTGGCAATCTAAAGATTAACTATTCATCTTGTGTCCTCAAAAGCAGTCATATTCAGATTGTAATCTGTAAGATTACGAAAATATACCACAATGAAACAAAATTGGAACATGGCAACTCAGGCTGAAGCTATTAACTACCTAGATGTTCAGACAAATCTTGGTTAGTTTCACGTCATAAGTCCTTCATTCTCCCTCCCTATCTCGATCTTAGCTTACCCCCCTTTACCTTTCACCTCTCTCTATCTGTATCCCATTTCCTCTGTCTCTCTTTGATCTACTCTATCTATCTATCTTTCTACACACATTTCTCTATATATCATCTCAAATATAATTTTCTTTCAAGTTTTATCGGCCAGCCATTGATCCACTTGGACTAAAAAATTTAGAAAATAAAATTGGGTTCTAGACTTCAATTACCTTAAATATTGACAGTTAACGTGCATACAGTATAGTCTATTCTTCAAAGTGCCTAGTATGTCTGAGTTTAAATATGCTTCGCCACTTCAGAACCTAAAATGTGCACGATAGCTAAAGGGGCGCTGGCCTGAGGGGCATCACAAGGGAATAGCCATAGTCTGGATGGGGTCTACTATATCATTGCCAGTAGCAATTCTAGGAAATATAACTACCAGCAATACACATTAATAAAGATGTGTTCCCTGTTCATTTGAGTTCACTGTGGTTTCATGCAATAACTACTATTTTATGAGAGAAGTTTCATGCAATGACTGTTCTGCAAGTATCAATGGTTGTTCCATAAGATCTATGGGATCATAGAAGGACAGTGACCTTGTGTGAACCAAAAGAAGCTAAAGGCAAGATATTTTCATTTTGGGGATAAGGTTTTAGCAGCATTTTGTGGAGTAGATGACAGCCTAACCTTGTGTGAACCAAAAGAAGCTAAAGGCAAGATATTTTCATTTTGGGGATAACCGGATAAGGTTTTAGCAGCATTTTGTGGAGTAGATGACAGCCTACAGTTATGAGAGGGGCATAGATCTTCAAACTCCACATGCAAACCCTTTAAGTTTTCCACAATAATAACTTTGAAGCAGTGATCTTTTCACTGTCTTAAGAGGGTGATCATTCATACATTGTCATGAGAACATGTAAAAAACACTATCATGATTGGAGATCAAGGTACTTATGTAAGACAGAGTGAAAGACACTGAGATGTAAAGCAGAGAGATGAAGACATTGTTATAAGGACAAGCAGAGTAGCATGCTTTTGTGTCTTCATTGATTAGGTGTTATTCATGCCACCTTTTTTGATTGTCATGACCAAAATAGTCATCCATTTCATTGTACCTCAAATCAAGAACAGTTCCACTTCCAACAATGCATGTGGAAGAGCCCGTTAAAGAAAAATGATATCTAGCAAAGAGCAATGAGTTTCAGAAGAAGAAATCAGTGAATCAACAGATTAAGACAATTCATACAAGGGATTGTTTTGAAGCAAGGTTGCAATCATAAGGAGTTTGTGGAGTAGATGACAACATACAGTTATGAGAGGGGCATAGATATTCAAACTCCACATGTAAACACTTTAAGTTTTCCACAATAAGAACTTTGAAGCAGTTATCTTTTCACTATCTTAAGAGGGTGAGCATTCATACATTGTCATGAGAACATGTAAAAAACACTATCATGATTGGAGATCAAGGTACTTTTGTAAGACAGAATGAAAGACACTGAGATGTAAAGAAGAGAGATGGAAGCATTGTTATAAGGACAAGAAGAGTAGCATGCTTTTGTGTCTTCATTGATTAGGTGTTATTCATGCCACCTTGCTTGATTGTCATGACCAAAACAGTCATCCATTTCACTGTACCTCAAATCAAGAACAGTTCCACTTCCAACAATGCATGTGGAAGAGCCCATCAAAGAAAAATGGATATCAAGCAAAGGGCAATGAGTTTCATAAGAAGAAATTAGTGAATCAACAAATTATAAAGACACTTCATACAATGGATTGTTTTCAAGGAAGGTTGCAATCATAAGGAAAAAATCAACAAATGCTTGATCCTTGATAAAGAAGCATCCTTAGGACAATCACAAGGCAATCATTTACGCTTATTATATTGCTCTTGGAGATGGAGCTATCAAGGCTTATTGTCAACCAAAGGAGCAGATCATAATATTGATTGTCGAGATCATAACATTGTCTTTGGAGCAGCGATTCCTAATGTCCGTATAGAACAAAGAAAGACCATGAGGTCACGAATCTTGATAGAGCACAGATAGAGCAAGAGCAGTCACAGTGTGAAGAGAATTAATATCAGGATAATCAGGTGACAGATAAGGAATAAATATAGACCTAGAATTGGCATGGATAGAACCTAAATGAGAAAACAGAGAGAGGCACACATAATAGTAATAAGGAGGTTTTATGCCATCAAGAGGATAGTGAGCAAGATGGTAGATCTACTAATAGGAATCCTTGCAAACATCAAAGTCTAAGTAACAATCAAGGAAAGGAGGCATGCATGAAGTGAGATGACTATTCATGGAAGACAATGTAGTGATAGAAGCAAGGACTTTTAGGAGTTTTTTGCAGCCATTAGAGAAGTATGAAATGTGAGAGTTAGGCAGTCCCTTTTCTTTGTTGCAAACTTCTTTATTTTGCAGATTATGGTAATGTAAGGATCATGCCACCCTCCCGGTGATTGATAGTTGGTATGTTACGTAGCTGAATCGAGCCTTGCCGAATAGTAGGGGGGCCTACTAAACTATCCATAGAATAATAGGGGCCACCCATGTTACATAGAGAATCATCGAGCGAGAAAGGGGCCCCCTACCAATAGAGCCCAATCGAATAGTAGGGGCTAGCTGGCTAGAATGGAGCGGGATCCCCTACCCCCGACCCCTTACTATTTTCGGGGCCAGGGAAGGGGATCAATGGAGAGAGGGTTCGATCTATTGGGGTGGGAGGAGAGATTGCCCACCCTTCGGCATAGTAGGGGAGCCTATCCTTAGCCATTCAAATTCCTACTTCTACCCATGCCCCTATCAATTCTATGGTACCTGCCCCCCCACTAACTACTCTGCCGAATAGTAGGGGCCCTCCCATGTTATGTCTAGAATCATCTCGAATAATATGCCCTACTCTCTATAGTTGGGGGGCTCCGACCCCTATTATTTATTGGCGATTGGGCGGGCTATCGAACTAGAAGAGGAAGGATACGTGGAAAAGACTCCACCAGCTGAATAGCCCATAGAATAGTAGGGGAATAATAGAATTATAGGGCTCGATTCTATACGTAACATTCAGAATAGCCAGGCAAGCAGGCCCTACCAATAGAAGCCGAAAGAGGGGGGTGCCCTTTATTCTATTATTCTAGCCTGACGGAAACTAGAGTTTCAATAGTTGACCTTTGCATCTCGATTCTATACGTAACATGCCTCCCACCCACCACTCTCTTTTCCATAGTAGAGGCCCTCCCACCCATCCTCAAATCGATCTCTATTCTCAGCTAAGCTATATATAGTAGGCGTAGGCCGTTGGGGGATGCCCATAATCCAATCTGTAGTTGGGCTAGTCATTTATGCCCTCTCCGTCAGGCCTATAGCTAGACAGGTGGGGCTTTAGTCTCTGTGCAGGCCTACGGAACTAGAGCTGGGGGAGGACCACGCCCTATCCATATATGGGGCCCTATCTCCATATGGGGGAATATATAGGCGCCTGCCCAGATCTCATCTCCATAGTCGAGACCCCTACTGTCTACTCTATATAGCCTCATCTGGAGTGGATAGTGGGGGAACCACATGGGGTGTGCGTCAACAACCCCATCCCCATATAGGAACAGGAAATTCAGTGTCCACCTATTGGGAGGGATGGTAATAGTAACGGTTAGGGAGCAACATCTCATCCGCATTCATTAGTCTCCATCCATATCACATATAGGGCAAGGAGCTACTCATCTCATCTCAGTTGAGTCCCATTGGTTCCCGTCTCATCCTGGACTATCCCCATTCTTCGCCGTTCTATATTAATGCGGCAGGGCCAGCGGGAAGAGAAGGATCATATCATCCATTCGGATTGGTCTAGATTGGGACTTCAGCTCCGGTTGGGGGCACACCACAGAGTTATTAGCTAGTCTTCGATACTTCATCAGTTGTATCACGTATACAATGGATCGGATCAGATCGGATAGGTGAATGATGCTCGACCCCCTCTATCTCTAATGACTGGGCACTCGACTGCCTATATATCTATTTATCTGGGATGGATGGTGGGTGGATGCCATATGTATATAGGGGACCTCTCCTACCCATACATAGATATAGATAGATAGATAGGGGGGACGGGGAGTTTCTCCAATAGTTGGTTGGCCTAAAGAAGCTACGGGCAGGGTGAAACCAAGCTGCAACTGCTTTTTATGTAGCATCGATCGCATGAATCGAGTGTACTCTGATGAGTGATCACAAATACGGTCACCCATGGATATGAGTAGTTGAGGAATTCCCACGGTTTCGAGGTGGAGGAGGCCTATCTATAGCCGATATAATTGAGCGATTGGTTGATCTTGAGGACAGTTCAGGTAGAGAATAAGAAAACACTATCTACACCTAAGTGAGAAAACAGAGAGAGGGCCTCATAATAGTAATAAGGGGGTTTTATGCCATCAAGAGGATAGTGAGCAAGATGGTGGATCTACTAATAGGAATCCTTACAAACATCAAAGTCTAAGCAACAATCAAGCAAAGGAGGCATGCATGAAGTGAGATGACTGTTCATGGAAGACAATGTAGTGATAGAAGCAAGGACTTTTAGTTTTTTGCAGCCATCAGAGAAGTATGAAATGTGAGAGTGAGGCAGTCCGTTTTCTTTGTTGCAAACTTCTTTATTTTGCACATTATGGTAATGTAAGGATCATGCTAGTCCCGGATAAATACAATTGAAGCCTTAAGAAGGTGGGTTCTATGACACATAGGGCAGGTCTGAGGCAAAGTTGTGACAGTGTCAAGTAGTATTGTAGGCCATGGATATCAAGTCTTTGTACAAGGACAATGTTTAAGGGCCAAATGAGGATAATCTAATGTAAGATAGGTTTAGATTTCAGACCTGTCATGATATAGGTAGTTAATGTGGCAGTCAATCAAATGCATAACAACCATGAATGGTCAAAACGTTCTTCACAATGAGCAGATATATTACAGAGGTATTCTTGGGACATAATGGTTTAACGAACACGGGCCTTGAATGTTAAAGACACCAAGTGATTGCAAAGTAAGACACAAACAGAGGGGCAGATGAAATAGGACAGATAATGGACATTGGTGTTATTCAGCCAAACTAGGAAAATAGTATTGAAGGAACATTATGATTATGCAATACAAGATTTCCAATACAGTGATCGTTGGATATGTTAGGAGACTTTGAAAGCACAAATCAGAACACCTGAACTATTTTACAAAATGCCTAAGGGAAATGGGGCTACAGGGGGTGTGATTTCATAAAATAAATTTGATGCTATCTATAATGTAAATGAGAGGAATCATTTGTAGCTTTGGCACTCAGAAATGCATAAGTGGAAATGCGAGGAATCTAATTTCTTTTTAGATACATTCCTCTCAAAACTCACTCCCGTCTATTCGAATGCCCTGTAAGGCTAAGGAGAACAACAAAGCCAAAATTAAAACATTAAGTATGATAGGCATAATGAATCTACAATGGAGATGAAAAATATTTTTATATTTCAAAAACTGTTCTATTTGTACAAACATGAAATTGATGGAAAGGGCAACAGATCCCCGTCGGAGAAGGAATTCTACGGTGTTATGGAGCGGAAGCATAAATCCAGAAAACGAAGAGAATAAAATGGAATAACTGCTAATTGCACATTTTAAACCACTTCCAATTAATGTAGAATAATTAATTTATATGTACAATTACGTAAATTAAATTTATAATTTAGATATTTTTCTTTAAAATAATAGATTATAAATTTTAAAAGTTAAAAAATATATTCTAATTTAAATTAATAATTCTTTATTTAAATAATAAAAATGTCACTAAAATTACTAAAATTTCATGTATTATAGTATTATTCCAAATTAAATAATAGAAAAACATATCAACTCACAATTAATGAGTGAACTATTGAAGAAATTACTTAATAATTTATGTCACAATTTTCTTTAATACTGTGGGGCAAGGATTCTCTTAATTTTGAAGAACAACCATTCAAATATAATCTCTTCAATTTTGAGAGATCTCCAAAACTTAATGGCCATTCTTCTATGCAAGGAGAGTTAACCACCAATAATTCTTCCAAATTCCTGAGTTCCCCAATTTTGAAGGGAAGCTCCCTAAACTTACAACAACTATGTATCCATAATTGCTCTAATTTTGTTAAAGTTTCCACTCCGTCTGGTAATCTTTCCATAGTTGGAATATTAGCAAAGATCAATTGTACAAGCGAGGAAGATGGAGTTTTCTGGGAAGGAATTTTGTAATTTGCAACTCCAATTTCAGAAGAAATTATATTTGTAATGGTCATAAAACACAGACTTGGAGGAAGCTGCATATTTGCACAACAATTATGAAAAAGGATGTCAAGTGTCATTCTAAAATGTAATGAAAGCTAAATGAAATGATAAATATTTGAAGATCTTACCTGATACAAACTCATGCCATGGATCAATGGACCAGTGTACGAGATCATATGGTCTAGTTTCTCCAATTCCAATGGTAAATCAGGAATGTCAGTCGGAAGTCTAAGACTTCTGAGTTGTTTAAATGGTTTGTGGCATTTCCCTCTGAATGTTATTTGTGATGTTTCTCCATAATATAGTATTCTTAACGAATTACTCATGCAGTTCAGATGATATTCATTAATTTCTATTGGAGGCTCCTCAGATGGTTCTTCAAAATAGATGCCTTCTAATTTTTTGAGTTTCTGCACGAAAATAAACAAATATATTTCTGTAATTGTGAATAACAAATATATTTTGTTTGTATTGACAAGAGACATCATAAGTATGACATACCTCTCCATCTTTCAAATATTCCGATAAAGTCTCAGGCTCTGTGATCCTGTTTCCCCCTGACATCTTTTTCCCTCTTGCTTGAACTATGTCATGAACAATCACATAGCCACGTTCATCTATTTTGACGAATGACGCCTCTTCTAGAGATCTGAATTCCTCCTCTCCAACAAAGGCTGCAACAAAGCTTCCCTCATTAAAACTATTTGTCCTATTATAAAAGAATGATGTGATATCTAGAAAAGCCTCTTGAACAGGTGCTAATAATCTGTGGTATACAAAATCAACTATACGGTCACTTATATCTTTCTCTTCCACCTTCTCTCCTTGTCGAAGCATTTCTAATACTATATTATTTCTACTTTTACTATTTATAGCCAGTTGCGAACCAGCTAATTCGAGCAGAAGTGGAACCCCACCACACAGCTGAAGGAGGTGTTGTATATTCTTTTCATCATTGTAGTCTGAGACTTTCTTCAACAAAATTTCTCTGGCCTCTCTGTCTGGAAGAGGAATCACAGCATATTCTTGGCGTTGAATAGTCCTACTGACAAATATGTCTGTCTCATGAAGATTTCGAGTAGTGACAAGTATTCTACTCTTCTGTGGAAGCCAACTGCCTAAGTCTTGAGATATAAGTTCTTCGAGATCTGTACTTTTGAGACTGTTGTCAATGTAGAGAAGTAAAGGCTGATTAGGATTCTGTACGGAAAGTGACTTGATCATTCCTCGACCATGGTCACAGTTTGTCAATTTCACATTCTTGTCGAACAATCCATACAAAATCTGTTCTTGGAGGACTTTGAGATCATTCTTGGTACAATTTTGTTCCATGTGGATTCTACAATGCTTATAATTTTGAAGGTTAATATGTGCATAAACAGCATCAGCTAGAGTTGTTTTTCCAATTCCTCCAAAACCATGGATAACCACAACTCTTGCTGATGTATGTTGTGCACTCAAATCTAAAAGTTGAATTACTTCCTCCCGTGCAGTGTCTATTCCAACTGTAAAATTTGTAAAAGAGCTCAATCAAAATTTTTCACAGAACTCAAAGCGTAACATAACAGTGAAAAGATGATCAAAAGAGAAGAACATCGTACCTGCCCCTTCATTTGCATACATTTTCTGTGACTGCGAAGCAATCTGTGGCAGTCTTTTCTGTAAGTCAATTATACCCCACATTTGGAGATCGCTGTACAGACGGTCTATTCTAAGTTGGAAAGACTTTAAACTATCGGCAGTGACTGAAGAAGTAAGGAACCTTCACACAATTCAAATATTCAATTTAGATTAAATATGTTGATTAAAAATACTTCGACCTTGCTTACATTTGTATAGAAACATAGTTTGCTTTGAGCCTTTTAAATAAAATCTAAAGACACAACTCTTAAAATATTTTGACTGTTAAAATCTTATATTTAAAATTGTGTATTTCAATATTTTATCACGAAGTTATATCTAACTCAATTTATAATTGTACTCACCTGAAAATTTTGGAGGTTGCAAGTTGGGAGGTGCACATACAGCATCCTACAACGATGCACTCCACTGCCTCCTTTAATTTTTGCTTCTGCTCTGGCATTTGTTCATTCAACTCCACAATTTGCTTCCCAAGATTAACCATAGCTTTCAAATTTTCAAGGCACTCTCTCTTGTTGTCAGACATCTCATTAAATCTAGCCAGTACAAATCCCACAACAGAAAGCGCTGCCCCAACCCAATGAATTTTCCCTGCGCCTTCCAGCAAATTTATAAGAATTCTCTGTGCCTCTGCACTCAAACCATCCATGGTATCTTTCTGTACAGCGAAATCCATGATATGTAAGCAAGCTATGACAATCAACAGCTGTTTAATATAATTTCTTTCCCAAATATGTAGATTTACTGCCACCCATTGATTTATAGATGATTAGAGTTAAATCATATTGGAAATGGAATTTTATTACAAGTTGATTTTAGAGTTTTCGAGATGGAAACTTTACCTCTTCGGGAAGTTTGCCAATGTGTTTATCGACAAACTCCAGGAATGTTTGGCCATCCTGGATATATGAACTTACTTCTGAACCAGATCCTTCTTCATTCTTCTCTCCTGACTGGATATTGACAACAATGCATTCACACTTAATATATCATAACAGGGGTAGATTAAGGAAGCAAAGTGTAGATAACTGCAATTGTTGGAAAGAAAAAGATATTCTAAAATTAGAATTGCAAAAATTCCTGTTATACTGAACATACTGTATAAATAACTCACCGCAATCTTCAACAGATCTTCGATAAACTTAATCAGATCGTGAAGCTGGCTTATATCATTGAATTTATGTAGAAAACTGTTGAAATCAGTGGCAGTGGCAGGTGGAGGGGTAGAAGGCCCAGCATTGGCTGGCTGTTGAGATGGTCGAGAAGATGAGAAACAACTGCAGGAGAAACAGCTTGATGGAGAAGGAAACTTACCCATTACTAACAGTCACGAACTAAAAAAAAAGAAGAAAAAAAAAAAGATGAATCGCTCATCTTTCTTTAGGGACAAATCGATGATGGATCGCTCATGGGGCTCGTCTGGCCTTTTTATCAATGTAACTTAAGAATGATCATGGTTGAGATGGATGTGCAACACAGCTCATGTTTTCAACATGACAAGTTTTGCAGGTGGGAAAAGGGGGTTAGGAAAGTTGGGTAGAAGGTCACATCCATACTTTTCTATTCAAATTTTGTATTATCAATATATTATTTTAATCCACCAAGCATGTTCCGTGTTTGAATCAAACAGATGGAAGCTACACAGAAGGATGCATTTTCACCTAATCAAATTTCAATATATTTTCTAAATCCAGTTGTTGCAATTAAGAAGTCAAGGGCTAAAGACAAACAAACGAATCTGCCAGCGGACTGCACCAATAGCGCTAAAGTGGGAGACCCACGGATTAGATAAGCCAAAACTACAATAATTGTATCATTGTCAAATGAATTTTATTTAATCTGGAATTTAATTTCAAAATAGGGTTTCCCTTTCTCGCAAGAACCTAATGGCATTGACAAAATCAATTTGTAGTGTATGTTAGCTTTTTTTTTTTTTGTTGGTATATTGGAAGCTACCGAGAAGGTTGCATTTTCGCCTTCATACTTGCCTATTCATATTTGAATATATTTTTTAAATCCAACTGTTAATAGGAAATGTTCCAAGGTGAGCTGGCAGAGCTATAAATGTCACTGGCTAAAGACGAACAAGTCAGTGTCTGTCGACGACAGAGTACCCCAATTGGGATGAAGTTGGAGACCTTCCATTTGAATGAGCGAAAAAAAAAAAGAAAAAAGGATCCTTCTTACCAATGAAATTTACCTTTTGTGACTAGTAGTCTAGTTCTATACAATTACAACCTTTTAACTTAGGCACAAAATAGAGGATCTAAAAATTAGGATTCATTAGATCAATATATCTTGGGACTATAGTATTTAACTATAGTTTTTGAGTCATTATTAGAAACTTTAGTATTTAACTATTAGGAGGTTGTCACTTGTTTCTTGATGATGTGGATGACAAGTTCTATAGTTAAATAGCTTAACTAGTGTCCAAGGAGCCATGAGGTGCCTAATTTAAAAAATATGACAAAAATACTTCCACCTAACACAAAGTTTAATAAGGTAAGTTATATTAATATAGTGTATTGCATTTTATGAGAAAAATTACAAATGGATATTTAGTATGAATTTTTTTTGTCAATTGATCTTTAAATTTAATGTTTCTTCAAATGTATAATTTTTCAACTAATGGATACATTATATAAATATTAAAAAAATATTATATACAAAGTTTTGAATTTACAAGAAATTAAAGAATTGTTCTTTTTTATGATTGAGTCCTATTCAAAAATTTTTATTGACTATAAAAAACAACATTACAATATTCACACAAAAAAGGATAGGTAATAGAGTCACACCCTAAAATCTTATACTAGATAACATACAAAACAAAAATAAAAGTTTAATAAAGGAGCAAATGCAAAAAGCAAAAATAATGTACCTAATGCACCACTAATAGGAGGAGAATCATTATTAACAACTTTTATCCAAACCTTTATAAGGATAGAGTTATCATCAATTAGCTCCCAACAAGTGAGAGCACCATGTTCATTTATATGAATGTTATCTAAAATTTTGATAGAATGAATTCTAGAATGACCAAGTCAAGTTGAGGAAACTTTTCAAACCTTGGTGAGTTAGGAGCAACCTTACAATGAGAAGTAGTAGAAGGTGGTTGTAAGGGTTTAGACCAAACAAGATTATAATTATCTCTATTGCCCAAGAATTTGGATTTATGGGAATACATGTTATATTCTCATAGATTGGTTTATTCTCATTAGTGTCCTTAACAAGGAGATTAATGTGGAGATAAAAATCTAGTAAAAATGCACAAAATAATACCCTAGTCATCCAAAAGGTCCTATAAATGGACTAATTTAAGTAAAAATAATTTAGCTTCCACCTAAAACTATAAAAAAAAATTAGACAAAATCATTGGTTTATTATATAAAGAAAACTAAATATAAACCAAACATCTTGGAAAAAGATTTGCATTTCAATCTTTACAGTTATTAATGAAAGTAATTACCTTGATTGCATGCCAACTATACTTAGAAGGAAAACAAGGCAAGTCCCTTAAGAAAATCATATACCATGAAAAGGGATAAATCCTAATTTATCAGATCAAAAAACTATGAATCTAACTTTAAGCTTCCTAGGATTTGGTATGAAACTAAAGGAGATAATTGGAGTCCCAAACTATCAATGGAAAGTATAATGGGGAACTCAAGAATGAGTTCAAGAACGAAGTGAAAGGCCCTAATAAAAATTTCACTAAATAAAGTAGGATGATTTAGGCTTAGGAACGGACCATTATAGAGACTATATTATACAATTCGATGTATCAAGAAGAGACTAGAGATGTCATAGATAGTTTAGTTAATAGCCATAGAAAGATGAGGAAAAGTGCATAAATTTTCATTATACAGTTTCTAATTATGAAATAGTGTATCAATATATATCATTTTCATTCCTTCCACGAATTCCTTTTGTAAAAAATGAAAACACAAATGTCACCACTTCTTGTTGACGAGACTTTGTGACGGCCTCACCAACAAGGAGAGAATTGTCACCGAGCATCAGAGTACTAACCAACCTCACCTAAAGAGGTTTATCGGAGATCGGGCTCTCCTAGCCTCAAAGAACCTGGTAGTCGGGTCACGAAAGTGTAGGGGTAGCTTAGTCTGACAAGTGATTGTTCATTTTGAGGGGATAATTGGTTTTTGACTCATTAGTCTCTGGGAACTTAAAAGGTTATTGGGTTTCCTGCAAGCGTACTTACTTTCAATAGAAGAAAATACAAAAATGCCAAGTCGGGGTTAGAGCAAATTTTTATCTATAGTTAAGACATATGTTTCAAAAAATCAACAAAGCTCTGGATGAAAACTAACAACAAATACCAAATATACACATGATTATCAATCAAACATACATCAGTAGCAAGGTGGAGTATATCATATAATTATCAAAGAACTGGAGTAGGGGACATAAGGAAGCATACAACATGAAAAGTGCTCGCTAACTCCGGAACCAGAAACAACACGAAACATAGTGCTAAGAGGTGCTTCTCATTCTTTAATTAACTTTGTAAGTCCAACATCACTGGTGATTACTGTAGACACCTAAATTTGGTCAAACAAATAAAACGAAGAATGAAGTAAGCAAATCAAGCAAATTCTGATTTTATTGAATTATCATAAGCCTTTTGATTAATTAAATCAAATAAATCAATTAATTATGCAATTGATATTAATAAATTAATTGTATAGTTAAAATAAAATTAATTCCAACCCCTTCAAGGGTGCACATGGTAAATAAATTCAATTAAAACAATTAAATCAATCCCTTTATTTTCTCCTCCATCACATCGGAGAAATTGAATCAACCACTAAGGATTGAAAATTGGAGCTCACATGGATGAAGCCAAATTGATTCTCCATCACACATCTTGGAGTTGAATCTTGACCACTCATTTGGTCCTCCTATTTGAAACCACCATCTAAATGGTCTCACCATTTGAAACCCCTAATTCAACCAATCCTTAACCATAGTTTAATCAACTCTACCCCTACCCTTGGGAAAGGCTTTAAATATAAGCCATTTTTGATACATTTATATCACACACTCATGAAGCAAAGCATCATCACTATAAGAAAATAGCATTAAGTTCATAGCAATTACATGTTAGGATTAGCATTGTAGTGAGTAATTTGAGCTAAATAGGAATAATCTTGATCAAATAGCTTCAATTCTCATTCTAGGAATGTCATTTATGGATGCTTTAAGCTGAGAGCATCATTTATATTTCCTAGTTAGAGAGCAATGAGATGCTCAATTTTTTATTTTAATTCAATTAGCTAATCTTTGTTAAATCTTTATTGAATTGATATAT
>MU223541.1:1230057-1246721 GCA_018584345.1 Thuja plicata | reverse complement strand
TATATATATATATATATATTATGAAGGTGTGAATTTCATATACACAAATCGTGCCCACCATGGGGTTTAGGCCTCATTTCTAACGGATTTATCATTTTTTTGCGTATTTGAGTGTTAGATATTGCAGAAATTTGTAGGTTGCAGGTGAAGTGATGCGTAGACAACTAAAGTGTAGCACAATTACAGAAAGAAATAGCACGTAGAATTCCTTCTGTCTTCTGTCTTTCATTCTTTCAGCACATCAGAAGGAAAAGTGACGTGTATCAAGCTAAATAGTGGCGCATGTCAAAGCAAAGTGAACCGTATCAACTAAATAGTGACGCCTGGCGAAGCAAAGTGACGAATTCTAGAAAAATTCTAATGCTTCTCATAATTCTTATAACACATTTAATCTATTTTAAGCGCATTTAAATCTATCTTTGAGAGCTCTGTATGCTGTTAAATAATGCTATGTATGTTGTTAAGTAGCACGTAGAATAGAGAAAAGTAGCATGAAGAGTACGGTAAAGAAGCGCGCTATCTGTCTTAAAATAGCGCGTAGGCCTGTATCTATTTTATTTATGCAAATCATTAAAAAAGCAAGCTAATGGAATTTTATTTGGTGATTTAAAGATGATGAAACATCAAAAGGTAAATAAACTCAAGTTTTGAATCCAAAAGGAGGACAAATAGATCATAAGGTTGTTGAAGCGTGAGAAGAGTATTCACAATGCAAACCTTTTAGAAAATTTATTTGAAGAGGAAAAAATTTATGATCATTATATTAAAGTTGTTTTAGCTTACAAATCCAAATACATTTCGTTAAATTGAATCAATTCACCTTTTAATCTTTCGAAAAGAACTTTAAATTTTAGGCAAATTGGAGCTATTTGTTTTGAATTTTGGATTTCCTCATTTTGTGTGGATTGTGTTGACTAACTTGTTGGAGGAGATGATGCAAAGGAGCTGGAAAGATCACCACTAGTTGAGTAGTAAAAAGAAAACAAATCATGAAAATGCACCTAGCCTTTGCTAGCTTCAATTCGAGGTATTTTTCACATCCTCTTGCATTTTCCTAAATTGTGGCATTCAAAGTTCAAAATATAGCTAATTAGAAGCCTATTATTGTTCACCAAAGGAGACATTAGGCGTATTCTCTCAACCTTTTAAGTTGATCAAAATGCCAAACATGTCAAATTTGGTGATAGAAAGAAAGGTTGGAAATGAACAAACACATAATTAAAACCTCCTTGTTTTAGGAAGCGAAGTGCTAAGTATATGGTTTTCACTCTTTGAGTGAATAAAAAAGCCAAAAACACTTCAAATCCATTAGTTTAAGAGGTGGAATTGAACAAGTGTTAATTATGTTTGGAATTGTGAAGATAGTAGGGATATGTTCTTCACCTTTGGTGAATCGAATTCCCAAACCTATTTGAGCTTTTCAATTTCTTGTTTTTCCATGAACATGCTAGAAAATTAGTGGGCTTGCCTCCCGAGATTTTCCTTTTCAAGGACGGTGAGAGGGAATGAGCCAAGTGTGATACAACCATTTTAGTCGTTGTAATCCAACCCACTATAATAAAAATGCATTCATCCTTAATAGGTGAGTGATAGAAAAAATTTGAGGATCGAACCTCCTCTAGTAGTCCTTTGGGATTGCGCAAAATCGTACTTTTATACGTGTGGGAGGCCTCTATAATGGAGGATGAAACTCAAAAAAATTTGAACAAAATTTCTATTAAAACCTGGTTAAATTAGTTTCTTACCTTTTAGAGCTGTTATTACAAGCTAATTTGACTCTAGGTAGATTGCTTGGAAGACAATCTTGTTTAAAACCCATGAAAATGATCGAGAATATATACTTTTTGTGTGGTATTAGGGGTCAAAAACAAGATTTTTTTGTGTGTGTTGTGGTTGTAGATCCATTTTACAAAAGGAAAACATCCATAAATATTTGATCACGATATAATTTTTAAGAAAAATAATCAAAACGGGGATGATCAAAATAGTGGCAAACCTTGATTTTCACAATCCTTTGACGCATGTACAACTTTTTGCGACGCTTTCAAACAGTGAAGTACCGCATGCAAAGAACCTTTTAATGTCTGTAAACTTTTAAGTGACGCATACAACTTTGAATTAACATGTAGCAGCTATTAAGTAGAACTTACACACATGCAAGGAGCACGTTCTATTTTTCTATTGTGCGTATAGTAAGAACTGAAGTAGCGTGTATAGACTGCTCAACTCTCAAATAGTGAGTATCTCCAAGGGTTTTTGGAAATTTGTAAAATTATATTTGGATACCCTTTTTGGAGTACTTTGTGTCCAATGCAATAGATTGGATCAAATCCTTACAAATTCAGGATGTCAAGAATTTTTCAAAGGATAAATAAATCAATTGAAAAAGAGAAAGGAAATCATATCATGGATCAATTTGAAACATGAATCAATCCTATGGAAGACAAAGATCAAAATTTCCATAGGAATCAAGATGGAGAAGTAACTGAAGAGGAATTTGAAGAGGCATCCCAAGATCCCATGTTACTAGAAGTCATGGACAAAATTTTGAAGAGGGATAAAGAAATATATTTCTTAAACTTAGCTCGATTAGGAGTTTAGCTTCCTCATAATTATGACACATCAACCTTAAAGAAGAAAGAGGAAAAAGAAAATGATACATCATCTAACAAGCCATCATTAAGATCAATCTTTCCTTTTCTCTACGATCATGAGCCATCCATACCTCTCTTTTCTTCAAACAAAGAGGTATTTAAGCACAAAAACCTACCTTTGATCAAGAAAAACTTCATGGCCATCTTATCTTTGAAAAAGACAATGAAGAGAAAGATAATACTCTCAAGAAAGATCTAATACGTGAACCCCTATCTATAAATGGTTCTGCTATAACCTTTACTTCTTCACCCATTCATTCCTCTCTTAAAGAAGTAAAGCTGACCAAAATGCCGACATTGAACAAAGAACCTAATGCTTTTCATGCTAATTATGTCTACCCTCAAGGGCTACCTCTAAGAGAAATCCAAGCTAACTTACATCTTTCTGGAAATCTTTTTCATGCCTCAAGGGTCATGGACCACAAACCTTCATATGCTTCAATGCCTATTATACCCATTCAAAAGGATCCTACATTATTTCTCCGAGAATCCTCCATGCATACCTAAACTCCTACCTTGTCCTTAGAAGTGGATCCATGTCAAGAGGATAATCCAAAGTGTGAAGCAAAAAATATCAATAAAGATCAAGATCAAGATGTTATACAATCTCCTCCCATATTTGATGAAGATCCCTATCCATAGAATCCCATGATGATCCCCTTGCACCCTTTCATTTATTCCAAGCTGATATCCTTTAAGCTCAAGAAAAATGTATCCTTCTAATCTCTATATATTGTCCACTTCCCAAGAAAGATCAAGATATCCCTTCCACCATTTTCAATGAGCATATTGAAAATCAAGAGCGAAATACCCTCTCTACACCATCCAAAGATTATTGTCAAGATCGAAGGATCCCATCAACTTATTTTCATACTCCATATCTACCTCACGAAACCATCATTCTTCCAAATCCCTTGCCTGATAATAATTCCCTTGAAGCTTCAGTGGTACCTATCAAAGGTGTTCCTATCAAAGCTACTCCTGATCCTATTGGTATAAAGATAAATCTTGAAGATAAGAGCCTCAGCCATGTAGTTCACAATAAAGATGTTGATATCCCTTTCACACCTTATCTCCCTCCATTCAAACGTAATCAGTGACTCTACTGAGGGAGAAGGCTCAGAGAGAGATGGTAGTTTTCTTCTTTGAAAAGGTAGACAATTTTTCAGGATGTCTTAGCCATTCCAAAGAATACCATTTATTCCAAATGGCATCAGGGCATTGGATCTGAAGAAATTTTAAATTATTCCTAATAAGTTATTCCCTAAAATTTCACGACTTGTACCAAAGTTTCATGGAAAATGGGATGAATCAACATTTGATCATTTGGATGCATTCTACACATTCATAGAATATTATGAGATTTGTGTAGAAGATCAGGTAATGAAACTATTTATTAGGAATTTAAATGATTATGCAAGGGAAGCATATGAATCACTACCTATGCAAAGAATCTCATTATGGAGAGAATTTGAAAAATGGTTCCTATACCAGTAAGGATGAAAATAACATGCATTATTAACAAGACGAAAGTTAGAATTGCATTATGGCGACTCTACTAGGGGACAAAGAAGTAAAAGTCTTTCTAAGCCTTTCAAGGAATCTCTGGTGTCCTACTATTTATATCATTGACCCATCCGAGTCACCAAAAAATTGGTGAATCTACTGGAGATACAAAAGAAAAAGTGATTAGTAAGTGTAAGTGAGTTTCTTCCTTGCCTTGCTAAGTCAATCCCAGAGTCTGGATATAAAGTCATGGTTTTCAAAGAAATATTCCTCATGTTTTTTAAAGTGAGTCAAGTTTGTTATGTCTGTTATTGCAAAGTGTCTGAAAGTCCAAGTTCTTAAATATTTACATATACTATCTCACATGTGGTGAGTGGCGCCTCCGAGTTCTTTGATTTGCACCAGTGTGCATGTTGAAGAAAGGAATACAAAGAAGAGGTAGACTTGCAGTGATAGAGGAAACATATGTTTAGACTCCTGTGACTATAAGAATAGTCAAGAGAGGAATCATATGAGACCCTATATGGGCATGTTGTGAGCTTGCTAATTTGAAGAAGGTCAGAGTTGAGAAGGAAGTCTCAGCTTTTTCTTTTCTTTCCTCCACAAAGAGGCGGCGACTCTACAAAAGATTTGAAGGTGATTTGGAGGTGACTTCAAATCAATTTTTTGCAGCTGCCGCAACACATCCAAGCATTTTATCTTTCAATGTTGTAAATGTTTCCTTATTGAGTGATTCAAGCACTAAGAAAAGGAATAAGGTGTGAAGAGAGGTTTACATGCTTCAAGTTTTGAGTTGCATTTTGCAAAATCATATGGAAGTATTGTATTAGTGAAAATGGATAAGTTTGATAAGGAGCTTGCATTATTAGACCAAGGCATCCAAAAGGATTGTATGGTGCTTATAAAATTAAAGGTGGGAAGGAGAAGGGATATATCAATTCCTTTATTTTATGAAAGGTTTTGTGATGCATAAGATGAGCTTCCAGGGGGTATTGAGTTTCAAGAGTCTATGTTCATTGGTTTGTTTTTGGAGCTTTGCTTTCCTGAATCAGCCCATCGGCCAACCTCCTGAGGGAAGAATGTTATGCGCATATCAAGAATTGGATAAATAATAAGGAAGATCTTGAACTTGAGGTTACACCTGAGGTTATACCTAGTGATTCTGATATTGAGAATAATGGAATTGATGAAGGGGATGTATCTAATATGGATGCACTCTCTTATAATCATGAAAGTGATTAAGGACATGTGTAGTAAGTAGGAGAATAGTGTTTGGATAAATAAAAATGCTTCTTGTGACTGCTTGTCAGAAGAGGGTGAAGATGATGATAGTGGTTCACTTCATAGTGAACAAATTTTAGAGTTCCTGACTTGGGAATTTCTCAAATATTTGGGGAGGGATAGCTCTGAGTTCTTGCACCCAACACACATTAAGTTTGACATAGAATATGGGTCAATAGTTTTGGATTTTGAAATGTGTGTTCTTGATTCCTTTTGTGCTTCTGCATTACTTGGATGCAAAAAGGTGGAATGTGATCTATCAGATGGTGAAAGCATCAGTGTCTTCCCAAATTCAAGGGATGAAGATATACTTGATATGATTTTGAGTACTGATTGGGATAGTTGTGTAGATTTTGAATCTTTTTTTTATATTCTGAATCTTTTATTAAACCATTAAAGGATGGTCTTTCAGTTGCACATGTTTATGATGAGTGTATTGATGTTTTCCTTCCCACCCACCAACATGATTATAGTTTGTATAATGTTGATACTTTGCAGGAGAATTCTGATATGGATATGCAAATCCATGATATGATGCAAGATGGTTTCACTGCTGAAGAGGAGAATGGAGATCATGGCATGAGGCTTTATCAATATGATAGTGTTGAACATTGTCCTTGTTCAAACATTGATATGTCTCCTTTGCAGAAGAGGAACCAAATTTATAAATGATACCAACTATATGGAAGAGTACAAGTGTCTTTCTCAGCTGGGTAATCATTCTCCAATATGTGGCATTAAGTTTGAAAATGATATATATTGCACTTATCTTATATTTTCTTTGTCTGATGAATGTAATATTCATGTGCTACATAATTTGTATTTTCAAGGTTTGTTTGATTTCTGTATTAGCTCAGATGATGAGGGACCTAATATTTTTCTGTATGATGAGCTAATGGAAAGTGGTAGTTGTTTTGATCAGACAAATGAAAGAAACATTTTCAGCTTGCTTTCAATGCAGGGAGAAAAATGTTTTGTCTATGACAGAGGCAAGCTAGAGGCAGAATTTGGTGACGAATTTAGGCTGTCAAGCCTGATTTGATTTAATTTAGATTAGAGAATAAGTCGCAGAGGTGTGAATCTTTGCTGGTAGGAGTAAGTTTCCCTTTCTGTTTGTTCTTGCTGCTTTAGGTTAGGTTTCTTTTCTTGTAGGTGGTCTTCTTGTCCCAGGGATTCTGAATCCTTGCTATGCCTACAGGAGGCATGCATCCCCAGTCGGAGCCATTGTTGGACCTATTTCAATTTTTTTGCATGGTTCTATGATTCTCGCATGTTTTTGTAATTGTTCTAGGTCTCTGGCCCTTAGGGTTTTTGTCTACACCATGAAAAATATGTTGAAAACCCTAAACCCTCATGACTTGGTTCTATTTCGAAGCTACTTTTTGTAACTAAGTGTCTTAAGTAGTCATGTGTCTTATGTCTCGGCAGGGCCATCTTTATTTCCCTAAGGCTTGTCGTTGTCTTTTATTAATATTTCCTAGTTGCCTAAGTCCCGACATTTTTTATCTCTACTTGGCCAAGGAATATTCTTTATCTGGGACTGCTTGTTATCTCCCAATCTTCAAACAATATGGACTATGCTCTTTTCATTCATAGATTGCTCGTAGGCCATAGATCTCGATCTTGATCATGTGGTTGGTGCTAGATTGCTGGACAAGGTCAAAGTCAACTATTTTATTGGGAGATTCAGTGTAGATCGTCAATCGTGATCTAATCTTATGGATGGCGCTAAGTCTCAAAATGTAAACCTGGTCAAGCAAAGCATTGGGAGATTCAGAGATACCTTTATCTATGAATCTCGTGATTTATTTATGGTCAAGGAAGGGTTACTTTCTCTCTTTGGTCGCTAGATCTCTAAAAGAACCTATGGTCAAGTTAAATGTTCTGAGATTACGCACAGGCCGTCGATCTTGTTTTAATCTCGTAGCTGGCACTAAATCTCCAAATGAAAGTTAGAGTCAGGTTTCTTTTCAGAAATTTGGCACAGGCCATAGATCTTGTCTTGATTGTGTGGTCTACGTTTGATCTTGAGATGGACCCTGGGGTTAAGAAATTATTCAGCGACTTAGAGATTGCCTTTATCTCCAAATCTCTAGATCTAATCACCATTAGTTTGGGTCAGGTTAGGTTTATTGCAAGTTTTAAAGATAAAAGGAAAATGACATGATCAGAGTCAAGGGATGGTTAAGTGAAAAGCTACAGATGGAAATTGATCTGACGGCCGATGTGAAGCCTTAAACACCAAGATGAAGATAATGAACCATCAAGGCATTGCGCTTGCTTGACAAGTGGATGGCCCGATCAGCACAGGTCATAAGAAAAGCAGGATTTCTTAGAGCTAGTAGCAGAGTGCCATGTGGAGGTTAGTGGGGCTAGGGTTGCCGAGTAAATAAGGTAAAGACTAGTATGAAAATTTATGATCAAATGGATTGTGTGTTGTCTTAATACCGAGATGCACAAGATCTATCCTTTAAGACACTGTGCTTGCATGCCACATGACAGGATCTGATTAGGGCTAGGGTAAGTTAAATTATATCGACAACTCAGTTTTAAAGCTGATGAAGGTCTTGATCTCAGCCGTTGATGACGGTTTCGCGCCGGGGACTAGCTGTTGTAATATATTTTCAAATATTTAAATATTACCTACAATTTTTGTAGCTATGGATGTGTGTTCCAGACTTACCTGGCAGTGGCTCAAGGTTTCTTATCCTTGGATCGACTTTAATGGCACTGTTCGAGTAGCTGGGATGTTCTCTGTAGTCATGGTAGCTTTTATTGCAGCATGGTTGTCTTGTATGTTACTAGTCTACTTGCTATTTTGGGGGGTTTCTTTTCCCATGCCATGACTTCTCTGCTTTTAATTGATTGGTCATTTCTTGCAGCTCAATGGATGTGTCTCAGATCAGATCTTTTTGTGATCTTTTGGAGAAAGGTCAGCCATAGAAGAAGGACTACATTTATTGCTAAGAAGGACTGTTGTCGGAGAACCCTATCCTAAGGTTTCCTTCTCTTATATATCTCTTTCTTTTTCCTGTTGTAGGGGTTTAGAAGTCTTGGATTCCAATTGCTAGTTGGACAGGATTTGTCCCAGAGAGTGTAGCAGACTGTGTCATATTGTATGTAGACTGAATAGAAAGTTCTTCTATCTTTTTCATATTATTGAAGTGGTGTATTTTGGATCAGATTAGAGAATATACATGATTCATCATACTTAATACAATGATTCCAGTTATAGGTCTCTCCTTGGTGTCAATCTCATGAGTTTTGGGTTTTTTGATTCACTGCATAGGGTTACCAATGTATATGTTTTATTCCACAGTTCTTGATTTAGGATCAAGTGAAACATACTTTGGATAGGGCATAGACTCATTTGATTTGTCTATAGAAGGATCTTATAAGTAGTGGTTGGCCTAGATTGATTGTGTTTATGGCTTTGAGTCTTTGACAATAGTTGGTTCGTGTTTTCTTTATTTGCATTTGAGATATGCCCAATGGATAAGGCACTAATCAAGGATTAGCAAATTCTGTTGAGATATATGTTTGGTAGGTTTTGGGCTATATTCTGCAACTTTATACATCAAAACCATTCGCAAGTCCTATCTGCTTTGTGGTTGTTGGTTGTATGCCCTACATAGTAATGGAGAGTCAATGAATGCCTAGTTAGCATTTAGTAATTTTTAACTATCATCTGTTGTTTGAATCCAGAAGTATAAGGTATTGTAAAGAGTTGAGTCTTGTCTGGATTAGGTGTACCCACCTTGGTTTAACAGAGCTAGAAGTGCATAAGGCAGTCTTCTCCCTATAGTTGGTCCAGTTGTCTTGCAGAGCTTTCATACTTGGAGCTAACCACTCCTAACATTAGTCTCAAGGCATATTGGTAGCTTTCAAAGCATAAACGTTTTCAAACACCAACAACACCTAAGGTATCTTTAGACCAATCCAAGTGAAAGAGAGCAATAGCAAAATGGACGTAATCCTTACTTTGTTATTTTAGATGTAAAAATTCACTTTCAGTGGACCATAATAAAGGCATGTTGTTATAAAGATATTTGAACATAAACATTACTATTAGTAATATTGCAGTAAGAGAGTTTCTTTCAACCTAAGCAACTGAATTAAAATCCGCACTCAAAGAACCATAGATTCAAACTATAATCCTGAAGAAATAGGATGAATGGTAATGGTAAAGTCAAAAGCTGCTAGAATCTTTGATACATCAGGATGGGGAGGTGGTGGTGTCAAAACTTCATGTCTTAATAACTTTTCCATTGTAGGAGAAGTGCTTCCATATTCTTCTACTGTTTTCTCCGGCTTCAAAACTTCAGCAGTATTTTCATGAGGAAAATAATTTGTCTTATTGATCTCACCATCATATGATCTTATTCTACCAACCCCTGCAATAGAAACAACAAGTGAAATGATTAGTCTAACCTAAAATAAAGTTATCATGCAAATTGCAAATTATAATGGCAACAATAAGGGAAAGTTATACATCATTAGGGGTTAGGGTTTAGATTGTTGGATTAAACTCTCCATTCTTTTAAGGAAAAAAAAGTAGAAAAAAGTTTAATAAATATATGGATTGAAATAATGATTTCTTATGCTATAATTATGAAGAAAAAAACCTGAGAAAACATGGTATAATGACTTGCCGATTCTAGTAGTTTTTACTGAAACCATCATAATGGCAAATATCATAAAGAAGATGAGCTGCTTCATTTCTTCCATAATTAGAAATACCCACACAAATATCTTGCTGATGAGGGGGGTCTTAATATAGCATATGGGAGGGGAAGCATGCACCAAACTTTTAACTGTAACCACAACTATATGCTTTCATAATGGGTGTATTATTTATTCATTGATTAGATTGTTCCCTTTATCATGACAAAGAATTATGATTTAGTTTCTCCCCTTAAAATGACAAAAATCTTTGTCCAATACTTAAAATTTTTATTTTTTTCCAATTGGGTTGATGTGGTTTACTTTAATGTCTCAAATACAGCGCAGTGGGCCAATTTGAGCTGCTTTCCAACTCATGGGTTGTTTGCGTTTGAGAATTTTGAAGAGTGAATGAGAATATGGGAAATGGACACAGACATAGGCGTGCTAATCTTATCTCTAACTCAATGGCCTTCTCACTACTTTTATCACTGCATAAGTGCTTCAATTGCGTATGGGAGATTGTAGATCATTGTAAAGTACAATGATGAAAGAAATAACTCAAGATGACCAAAAACGAGATTGGACAAAAAATTGTAGGACAACACAACTAAAGTTTGGAGATGACAAAAAATGATGAAAATTATTTTAAAAATGAGAATGGACAACAATTTATGGGACACCATTATAAAAATGGATGTTGTATGTAGTGAGAATAGGAAAGGCACCATAATAAGATAGAGAATTGAAAGTGGATGAGATTTTTATATTCTGAGTTACTGTGTATGAGAATTTAAAAATGCTGTCATTATTATTTTTAACCAGAGAAGTTCTGGTTCGCCCACAATCTCATTTGTTACACTTAATATAAAGAATATGAAAACATTTATATGCATAGAGGTGAAATAAAATATTAGAAGAGAATATAAATGATTTGGAATTTTCAATAGTAAAAATATGCAATGGAAGTAATGTTAAAACAATTTATCTTTTATTTTATAGTTCTATTTTTAGAATTATAAGTGAATTATAATCTAATGTAATTTTTACTTAAGAATAATTATGAAACTCTTCTATTAGAGTTTTGATTATTCTAAAATTTAAAAAAAAGTAATTTGAACATAATAGTTAGGATGCAGATAATTTTATTAAGGAATTTGAATACAACAATTCAAATGTTTGTATTGTTATAATTACATTTTATACTATTATTAACATCTTATTGTACTTGCCATAGGCATATACTATTGCATTCACTTGTGCACAATTAGTCAATTAGCTTTGCACCAATCAACCAATCATAACTCACCATTTTTCCATATTTCTAAAGTTTAAATATTTATTTACTAATTTTATATATTATATTAATTACTTATCTCAATTATGATTGGTTCAATTGATTTGATGTTATAGGACCCCAGGCTAGTCCATATTGATTTTTTTCCCCTCAAGATTTGTGGAATAATATTACAAACTATTACATACTATTCTATATAGTTCTAAATTAATTTTTGAAAATGATTTAGAAATACCAAATATCAATAAATAAATTTCTAACCAAATAAACTATAAAATTAAAACTAAATAACGATGCCTCCTGTGGATTTCTCTGCCGCTGCCATCTCCCGCCCAAGGGGAAATTCAAATGTATCGTTGGCTGCCGCTTCCCACTCAGGTCCTGTTGACTCGATAGTTGCCTCTGATGGGGGAGGGCCTTCTCCCATTGCCACTATCGCAGTTGCCTCCTATTTGGCAAGGGTTTCGTTTGGGGCGTTTGCTTTGTTGCCGAATGGAGGGGGTTCAATGGCATCCGACATCGTTGCTCACAAACTTGCGCTTTCCTTTGCTGATGTGGCTGCCTTTGAAGCGGGCATCTATGGCCAGGCCTTTGCTGGGAGGGGAGGTAACCATTCCTCTCCTCCTGTGGTGCCTGTTTCTATAACTAACCCTATTGTCGTCAATCTCGATACTGATACTGTTGATGAGATTTTAAAAACTACGGTAGATTTTTCTTCCAATGCTGCTATCTTTTGTTTTAGGGGTTTTTGGCCCTCTCTTGCTCAGTTGCATGCTTGGATTTCCGAACATTGGGAACCATTATTAACTGATGATGCTCAGATATACCCTATGGCAAGGGGGTTTTTTATTGTAAAGTTTGATAATGCTGCAGATAGGAAGATTGTTTTGTGTGACTGTTGTTTCTCTTGGGAGGAGCGCTTCCTTTTGATGGCCAAACCTTGGTATCAGGGGTTTGATCCTCTCTCTAAGTCCTTTAATAAGATACCCTTATGGGTTAGACTGCCGAATCTTTCCCTCCATCTATGACTGGATTCTATTTTGGAATCGGTGGGTGAGGCTCTTGGGAATTTTCAGATGGTAGATATGTTCTCCTCTAAAATTTATAAGACGATGTATGCTCGTATCCTTTTGGAGATGGACGTTTCCAAGGGTCTCGCTGAGAAGATCACTTTGGCCTCTTCTTTGGGCTCTTGGACTCAGAATCTTGATTACGAAGGTATCCCGTTCAGATGTAGGAGTTGCCACAAGACTGGCCATCTTGCTGCATGGTGTACATCTGATAAGATTAAATCAAAGAAATCGCCTTCTTGGTGGTTGGGGGCTTCTAGCAAACATTATATGGTTCGTAAAGATTCTGTGGATGGGGGATCAGCTCCCTTTCCTCCTCAGAATGATCAAGCTCTGGCTGGAGATTCTAATGATGTATTTGTTGCTGCTAGTGTTGTCCCTGTGCAGAATGATGTTGATGTCCTTTGTTCAATGCTTTTGTCTTCTGGTGCTCTTGGTTATGCTAGTCATGGTTCTCCTGAGAGGACCTTAGGGTATGATAGTGGTGCCAGCCCTATCCCTCCTATGACTGGGATTGTGACCTGCCCTTTAGTGGGCTCTTCTGGTTCCTCCTTGGACTGGAAGAAGGATGTTGAAAA
This sequence comes from Thuja plicata, assembly GCA_018584345.1. Taxonomy (NCBI): domain Eukaryota; kingdom Viridiplantae; phylum Streptophyta; class Pinopsida; order Cupressales; family Cupressaceae; genus Thuja; species Thuja plicata. The sequence goes on along the minus strand of MU223541.1, from coordinate 1,233,673 downwards.
GGTGGAGGATGGATGGACAACAGTTAAGGGAAAAAAGTTAAGTTAAGTCTTCCACTCCATCATTTGATATGAACTTACGTTCACATAAAGATGGGCAAAAATGTAAATCTTGATTGCCTTGTTTGTGGCTGGTTGGGCCTTTTTCTTTTTGGTTGGAGCTATGGTTAGTTCCTTTGGCTTGTTTGGTGGGGCTCCACAGTTTTTTTTTGGTCTTTTTTTGACCTATCTTTTGTTGCTAATGTACAAGGTTTCGGGACCTTTCAAATCCTATTTTTACTTAATCAGAACTATAAAATTAAAACTAATTAATAATTATTTTTCCTCTATAAATAAATATTTATATACAGTATTCCAAATTTGCACTAACTAAACATTTTAATATAAAAAGACCATAACAATATTTTAACATTCTAATTATTTTGGATTAACATCAAGTCTTATATTAATACATCTTAGATTTTATTTTCAATTTGAAATTGCCCATGTAAACAAATTAGATGTAGAACTTGTAATGTTAAACAATTCATATATGGTTCAATATTTAGATTAAAACTAACTTTTATAATAATTTTAACTAATTATAAAAATATCTATCCATGACAAGATGATCATGAATAAATTTTCTTGAACATGTCCATTTGTCAATCATTGTTTTTTTCCAAAGAAAATGTCCTAAATTCAAACTAAAATGATTTAATCATTTGCATAAAACTATATCTATTAGAGAGTTTACCTCGTATAAAACTTTCAAGATAAACCTTTCGAAATGCCTGTTCAATAGTATCATTCGGTTGACTGCCAATCCATCAATAAGCAATGAATGTAGAAGAGTAAAGGTTTCCTATATTGAAAACATGTACACAAGCTAAAAGAAGCCGACGGCGGGATTTACACTAACATTGCTTGTTTGGTTTGTATAGATTAAATAATATAAACTTCAATGAAGCGAAAAGTTGAATAATATATCAGTCTCCTTTCTCATATTGATAGATATTCGTCCTTTACATAGAAGGAAATGGAAAAAAAAACACCCTTTATAGTTCGAATTTGAGGATGCATGAGACTATCGTAATAAGTCAACTAAAAATCATTACAGCTTTAATGTATATAAAGAGTTTTCTAACCATCTACGTGAAGGAACTAATATACAATATATCCTGTACAATATATAACGTCTATAGATATTGCATCTAGGATAGCATAAAAATCTCCACCTAAAAATACAAAATATTAAACAATAATGTTAAAGGAGCAGGATGACTAGTGATGGAGTCAGGGAGTCTTGTTAGTATTAGGCTTCGGAGATGGTGGTGTATGTGTTTCACTTCTTAATGGCTCTTCCAGAACAGCAGAACTGCTTGTATACTTTTCTGTTGTTTTCTCTGAATTCAAGTCTTCAGAAGTGTTTTCATGAGGGAAATAATTTGCCTTCTTATCTGCTTTTATTCTGCCAAGCCTTGAAGTAGAAACAGCAATTCTCATCAATTAGTATAACCTAAAACAATGTTATTATGCATATTAAAGAAAAATAAGGTACATAGACAATATTAGAGAGCTCAATAAGTATCCCAGTTGGAATAATGATTTGCCATGTCATAACTAACAAAAGACTGAAGAAAAAGTGAGATAATAACTTGCCTGTTCTAGCAGTGTTTCCTGAAACTATCATTATTGCAAATACCAGACAGAATATCATCTTGCTTTTTCCTTCCATAGCTGTAAAAATCTATACAAATATCCTGGTGGAGAGCTGGGCTTATAATAGGAGATAGGAGGGAAGCGAGCATGAAACTTTTACTGTAACGACAACTACATGCTTTCAAAGAAAGTGTATTATTTCAATTATTGATTAGTTAGTTCCTTTAATATGACAAAAGACAATGATTTTATTGCCCCCTTGAAATGAAAAAATCGAATTGTCTAAATTTGATTGCTTTGATGTCTCAATTTGAGATTAGTGCGCAAGTATGAAGAGCTTTCCAACTCATGGGTTGCTTGAGACATTGAAGATTGAAAACGATTAGCACAGGCATAGGCGTGCTAATCATATCTCAAATTCTAGGGGCTTCTCATTACATGGCAGAGGTGGATTAAGTGAGAGGACAGCAGAGGTTGTGAGTGATAGTCATTTGTTGGACATGGCACTATAAAAATGAACGTTGCATATTAACAGAATGAACATCATCATAAGAGAGAGACTTTCAGAAGTGGAGGGAATTATTGTACTTCTATTAAAAAAAAAGGGGGTGATAATTATTTCTAAGCCAAAGGAAGTTTGTAATGCTCCTAGTCTTGTTTATTGAACATTTAAAAATATTTATATATAAAAAAAATAAAATTATTTGAAAGTGATTATAGTGGGGCGTATTCAAGTGGATGCCTCACTTGGTTCTTATGATGGAGATTACAATTTATATAACTAGAAGATGTCTTATTGTTATGTTGGTTGTTCTAACTGATTTTTTAAATTATTGTGAAGCTTCAGATGAATATTATTTAAACTTTAGACATTAGAGGGCCGAGGCGGGTCTCCCTTTCACGGTATAAAAGGTGGTGAACCAATTTAGATGGATATTGTTCTAGAAGATCAATTTTCACATTTGTGCCAAGGATTCATAATATGCAACATAAAATAACCTAATTTTTTTGTACACTTTAAGATCCAAACAAGACAACACAAAATAATCAAGAATAAATATTATTTCTTGAAAATTATCATTATACAAATTTGTTCTAAATTTTGAAAAGAATTAATCTATCCAAATTAATGCTTATCTAGATCTACAATCATATAATCCTTACCTTTTAACACATATCAATGGATAATTAGACATCACTATGTTATAATGAAATATCATATAAATGACATTCAATGTAATTCTACTTAATAAACCCTATGTAACATAACATTCTTATAATTTATTAAAAGTGATTACTACATTACTTGAACAAAACAATTTACAAAATACTCATTTCACAAGGATGCGTAGATGAACTTAACAACCCTCATCATTTTATTCGTACTTAATTAGTGTATTACATGTCGGAGACAATTACAATTGAAACACAAGTTAGTCATATAATTTTATTGAGATGAACAGTGATGTTATAGAGAATTCCATTTAAAGACTATATATCTATATATATAACCTAAGACACAAACTAACCATTCTAGACTCATCCTGTCTAAAACTTCATTTCACAGATAAGTTCATTGACAATGAGGCTTGTATCCTCTTTCATAATACATATAAGCATGAAGGCTCACGAGCCAAGTTACATGACACATGTTTCATATTTTTTTGGCACTAAGTATAACAACTTTGTCATAGAATTTAACATTTAATCCCCACAAAATAAACCAAAAGCCATTTGAAACTTGATAGAATGTTTAATCCAAAGTCGAGAAAGATGACGAAGACAAAAATTACATATGGGCTATCTAATGTAGCTCTAAAGTGCTCATGTAGACCAAACTTCCAGTTTTCATGACATTCATGCAATCAAGATGTTCGTAGAAAACTTGATGACTGATTGAAATTTTGATTGGAATTTATTCATTTTATTTTTAAGTCAAGGGGCATAAACCTCATCTGAAGGCCGCTGAAATAAATAA
>MU223541.1:1183553-1229537 GCA_018584345.1 Thuja plicata | reverse complement strand
AAATGAAATTGAGCACAATATTAATGTAACTAAAAATTGTTAGAGACAAAATAGTAAATTCATGTTATATTGATTTTATTGTTTATTTGATTTTAAATTATGATACATAATTGTAAGTTAGCAAAATGTACTTTTTTTTAAAAAAAACATTTTATTTTTTTATGTCAAAGTGTGACTTTAGGGTCAGTCATAAATTTAAAACAATTTTATTCTTTTGGATTTCTATGAGATATCTTATTTGAAGTATATTTTTATCCATACCCCTTTTTATTTCAATATTAAAAAAATTATTTAATTTTTTAAAGAAGTTTTTGGTTTACTACTAAGTTTGCCAACTCCTTAATATTTTGGGATTTTGTTTGAGAAATATCTTCTCTTATTTTCTTCAATTTTTATAATTGTCTTATTAGATTTTTAATATTTCTTGTTAAGTTTCAATTGATTGTTCATTATCATTGTTTTTATTAATGTTGAATGTGGTGAGTAGTTGTTGTAATATGTATCTCATAAAACTGTTTTATGAGTTAAATGAAGTTTTGGCAAAGATTTCTTAGTTCTGGAATTTTCCCTCCATGAATTGTACCAATAGATTAGACTTGGTGCTAATAATAGGAATAGGTAACTTTATTTTTTATAACTACGTTTGATTTAGAAACTTATATGAAAATGATTTAAGATTGTTATAATTTATGTTTTCTCTTGATCTTGTGTATGATTACATTTACATTATCATAGGAATGATCAAATTTGATTCTAACCTTGCTTGTTTTAGACTTATAATTTACTTTTATTAAATTTAATTTAATAAATTCAAATTTTTAGAATATTTGTTTATACTTGTCTTTTCATTACTGAATATGTATCCTATCTGAATAAAAGAAAAAGTTAACGTATAAATTACAATTAGATATATTAAAGTCTAAATTATATATATATATATATATATATATATATTTATATATATATAAATAAATTATATATATATATATTTTTTTCAAGCGCTTTAAAAAATTGGTGGCTTTAATTCACAGCGTAATACTCTTCCTAATACGTAACTCCTAACTACACACTGTGGAAACGAAATACAGTTTCGTGGTGATTTGGGTGGCTTAAGCGGCAGTCACGGTTTTGGGCAGGGAGGGAGCAAAAGAGTATATCCAAAAACTGCCCCCTGTTCAACATTTGAAGAATGCAATGCCCGCGCACAAACATCTCCATAAACCTCTACCACAATATGGTCAAATGGGCAGAGACTTGCATTGAGCACAAAACAGTGGAAATGAATTGCAACGAGATAAAGACAAAGTTGGAAATATAATCAATTTTTATACAGGCGAAATGCAAAACAAATTTCCCTTACACAGTCCTCTGCACAAATAAGTGATGGACCGCGGTCAGCCTCTCAACCATTTGATATTCCTTTGGGCAGTCACCAATAAAGTGCATTAGAAGGGGGGAAAGTGCAGGGACTAGAGGAGTTTTATAGAGATTTTTTTTATGACAGAGGTCACAATTCTGAGTCCATCTATGTTGAGTTGTTTTCTAAGGATTTCCAGCAATTGGCTCGACAAAACTCGCTTTATAATTTGATGCTGGATGAACTCTAGGATGTGGGGAAGATTCTCAACGTTATGAATATGGATGAGCTTTTATGCAATATTTGAACGACACAAGATAGCCGGACCTCAACAATGACTGACGACGAAAATGTTGTCTTAAATGAGAACAATGATAAGACTGATGTAAACTATATGAGCAACGGGTTGCAGTACCAAGCAGAAGATAATTTTTTATTCTGATTTGATTTAGAGAAAACTTATTCAGAGTGTGCTAGAACAAAGTCTGATAAAGTTGAGATCTTCTCAAAGTCTCGTTCCTTTCTAAGATTCGGAATAAGAAGTAGGCGATGCCACACTGCATGGCTGTGCCAGTTGGACTTCACGGGGGAGATTGTTGGGATATGAAGCCCAACGGTCACATGACCGTTCATTTTCTCCCATCTTTTTTGTATTCGAAGAGCTTTCTATAAATGAATGTGGGTAGTCATGCATTGGATTGGACATTGATTAATACAAGATATTTCCCTGCTTGAAGGTAGACGTAGGTAATTCTTGAACCACTATAAAATCGTATTCTTGTTTGATCTCTATTTTCTATTTTAGTTTGATCTCTGCTCATCTTTTATATCTACATTTTGTCCACAAAAAAATCAAACATTAAACTCATTTAGTCATTAGCCCATTTGATAAAACCGGCTTGTTGGTGACCTGTCATTACACATTGGATCTCGGCAAGTTCCTATGTTGTAAGTACATCTACTAGAGTCAATTTTCTAATCATATAATCCTTTAACTCTTTCTAATTATTTTTGAAAATTTTACTACAGATACACAACATATCCTAATTCAAATAGCACCCATTCTTATCATCAAAGCTCCACCATTTAATTTATTTCACAACCACAACATTTCAGCATTTAGTGATATATACAAGAACTTCACAATGCTCATGGTAACAAAGAAAACTACATTTACTAATGCCCACTCATTTCACACATTACAAAGTAAATATCAAAAATAGGATACTTTTATCTCCGGGCACAACTAACCTATCTAATCGTATAATATGAATGTAATTTTTGTTTTGCAGATCAAACTAAAGCTACGCTCTGGAAAATGAACAAAATCAATGTTGTGTGACTAATAATATTATTTAACATACACAACAAAAACATATACAATCAAAGTCCAATTTATCATTCTTTAAAATAACAAAAACAATTATAACACATTGAGTCAATATGTTGTAATGTAAATGGACACACACACACATATATCCTCTGTAGGAATGTTTTATATATTTTTCTTTTTCATATTTTTCTACCGTCATCAAGATTGATATTATTGACGTGAAAGTCACCCTCTTACATAATTTGCTTCGTTACTTTTTCCATATCTTTTAAAAAAAAATGTCATTATTCTCTATATTATAAACTTTCTTAACAATTTTAAATTGTCTATTGATATTTGATATTTCAATTCTTTAATTTTTCTATTTCCAAGTGTAAGTCTAGGATGTAACAAATCAATGTATTATTATTTCCACACCTTTTAACATATAAGAATTCACAATATTTTGTTATTAAAATTGGTATCTTTTATTTTTCTTTTATCATAAAACATACTATATTTGTTTACTTTTTCCTTCCACAATAAGTACAAGAATAGCTCTAATAAAACACTTTGAATAATTGATTTTTAACCTTTAATAACAATTGCTATTATTGAAATCTTTATATAATATTTTAAGATTTCTTAATAAAGAAAAGTGTAATGATAGAGAACGATGAAAAGTTCTTTGTAACCACATAAGCAAATGATAAAGACATTTATTTATTTATTTATATTGTGTTTCACAACCTTGCATGAGATACCTCAATCTCAAGGATAAGAATGCATTGTATGTTGTTTCCTTTTGCATAATGGCAGACCAACCAAAAGCAAAGCGAGTCAATTTCCACTCATAATGGATATTGTGGAAGGAGCAGGAGTTAGAGAAGAAATAGGAAAAACATGAAAAAGAGATGGATTTCCATTCACTTTTGCACTCTTGCCCTGATTCGGTTTTGGAGGTCGTGAAGGTAATAATCTTCGTCTCAGTGAAATTCACATACCCCAAAAATGTAAAACAGATTTTCTTTCTCGTTTCTCTGCTGTTTTCAACATCTCCAAATCCTCAAAAGTCTTTTCATTGGGAAAAACACTGAACTTGTTAAACAATCCATCATATACCATGGATCTTCGATAGCCTGCATCAAAAAAGAAACTACACATTAAAACTTATTTATCTGAAAAAAATATCACACAAAATACCTAAAGCAAAGTAGCGGATATAATCTAGAAATAATATATCAGTAGGTATTCTCAATGTTTCTCTTAGTGGGAAGAATGTGCGCCACGTGAAATGATAGTATTGCGCTGTGGTTGGAAATGCCTGTTATTGCAGTAATGTTTGCTGACATTGTGATAACAGCCATTAATAGACAGAATAAAATTTTCTTTGCCTCAACCATTTTTGCATCAAATGATCATCCAGAAAGCTTGCTTGAGAAGCGATCTTATGGTGGTCCAAGCGTAAAATGATCGAACTTCAACGACATTGATAACGACGCTTTGAAAAACTGGCTTACATTTCTTGCAGTTTAAAGCTTTTGATTAGGTCGTTTAGCTTTATATAAGCAAATATATGCATATATTTTCCCTCGAATTGTAGACTGAATTTGGCGAAGTTGGTGTGTTCGTTTTTCTTTAATTAGGTGTTGGAAAGAAATGAATCACTTCTTTTCAAATAATTAGATTTAATGCCCACTGAAATTAATAGGAGTTAGGGTTGAAATTATATGAAAAAATTATATGAAGTTATCTAGAATTTTCTTTTATTTAAAGAATTGAAATGTTTTATGTGATTTGACTGTCAAAGAGATAATTATTTATTATTTTGATTATAATTGTTTAATTTTACTTCAAATCATTTAAAATTAGGTGTTAGAGAGAATAAAAGATTGGATTAAGTAATTTTCATAACTTACTTAAAGGTCAAGGTTATAATTGTAGGACTGACTTTTTTGTTTTGTATCTGAATTTTTGGTGTAGATCTAATCCTTTGATTTTCAAAATTTCAATACCTATAATAAATTCTACCTCATCTTTATACTTATAACTAAAAAATTAGTAATGGCAAAGAATATTGTTGGGAGTTACTATTAAAATGGTGAATCCAAGAGTCTTTCATAGTTTTAGTAACACATTGTTAATGAATTAATTTTTTTTGATAAAGTTGGAAGATAGCAAGAAACAAATGAAACTAGAGTTAAACTCTTCACAGTTCATACTTGATGCAATATATTGTGATGTGATGGATTTTAGCACAAATAACTACAACAACTAGAGTTGTAAAATTTAATAATTCAAGGGATGATGTTACTAATACAAAAGAATAATTATAATTTTTTTTACATGATTCCTTTGACATATGGATGTTGAAGAGTTGTCCTAATAATGAGTGTATGTACATTCCTCGCATGATTGAAATGACATGGTTTTCTTCCTTTATCCATACTGTAAAACATAATTTGAGTTTTTTAATGTAGAGTTGATGAATGAAAACTAATTACACGGAAGTATGTACTGTATTATAATCAAATATTTAAACAATTGGTTAACCCTACACATTTAACATTTAATTGGGTCAAGAATACACCTATCTATCTATCTATCTATCTATCTATCTATACACACACACACACACACACACACACACACACACACACACACACACACACACGAACTAGGCAACCCCCCTAAATCACATCGTATTGGGCAAACATTTTAACATGACCAGTGAAATTGGTTCAACATATTCTCAGGCACCATGTGGAAAGGGTGAGACTAGACACTCGTGACCTTGTCCCTACCACAAGATGGGTGAGAGTGACTTAGTGGTACTCCAAAGTAACCCTTATACCAATCTCCTAAAGTAGAATCTCAACCATCACTATTGTCCTCTATACCTCAACTTCCATTCCTACAATGAAAGCATAACACTTTTCCTCCTCTCATCTTCTCATAAATCTCAACATTATTAATCATTCATTTGATCTTTTAATCCTAACCATCCAATTCTATGACAAAAATTATATGAATGGGCTCTCATGCTAAGCTATAATATAATCAACATCTTCAAGTGCAACATTATGTTGTTCGCAAGAGAAATAACATAAAACTACCCATGAGTACAATTACCCTATCATGGTCAACATGGGTCAATTTTTGAAAGACATACTTTGTTAATTCTTATTCTTGATTATAATCTTGCATGTATTTTGGGTAGAACAAGTTAATCTCATTTTATCTTGTTCTTCATTATGTAAAATTTCCTTTACATGTCTTTCTCATTCATAGTGGTAGCTGATGTCATTTTCCTAACTATTTTTTAGTCTACGTAATGAATTTCTATTTGTAGGTTCATAGTTTAGTAAATGCATTACTTGATAGGGATATGTATTTTCATATTTGTTTAGCTACTTTTTTAGGGTTTTTGGATGCTTAGTAACTATTCATAGGAAAATTTAAACCTAGTTGTTTATGCATCATCTAAAACCTCTTTTGTACAAGTTAAAACTTGATTTTCATTAGTTGTAATTATATTTTTGGTCATTTTAATATTTTAGTGCCCTTGAGGTAGGTTTTAGTATATGCCTTTTTAAAGTGGAAGTCGTACAAAAAGATATATCGAACCACTTTTTGTTTAAAATGGTAGAGCAAATACCATGGATCATACCATTAAATATTAAAATAATAAAATAAAATTGATATTCAATTGATTTAATTGGATTCAAATTGATGGTTTTTGCATTACAATTCTATGGCTTATAAAACCTTATTTTTTCGTATGAAAAATACCTACGAGAATATAACTTCCCACAACTAACATAATAAGTATTTTATTTTATTTAAATTTTGACCTAAAACTAAATTCATTAATGGAAAACTCCAACATTCCTCCATTTATTATATTAATTTGAACAAGAGTATAATATGACAAGTGTTGGTTGAACACAACCCTTCTAGAGAGTTTGATGAAGCGCCTTCAACAATCCATAAATTCCAAACTAACTGAATCTGTGAATCTCCTAGTTGGAGAACTTGCAACCATCTACACAACATGACAGAACATAAAGTGTTCTCAACCTCCATTCATAATGAGGCACATTTCCTCCAAAATTCCACATCTCCTTCAAGTGTTTCTAATGCCTGCTCTAGTGTTGCACTTAAGACACATTTCCTTTGAGTGTGTCTAATGCTAACCTAGTACCACACATTCACTATTCAACCTACACCATTAGGCCTTCACTACAATGCCTAACCCTCCTCCACTTAATGTAATGCTCAAATGCAGTCTCAACTAGAAAACCTTTCAAATAACATCTTAGATCCACTCATGAAACCTTATTATCACCTTGTCCTCTTGTAATTAACTAGTTTGGATAAACATTAACCCAATTTATTTAAGATAACAATGTTTTATAAGTATATAGAAAAGGAAACCTTCATACATATGTTTCCACCTTCACTACTCTTTGTAGAAATTTCTTATTTCATGATAGAAAAAGCTTTTCCAATGATCAATCAATGATATAGCGTCGCATTGGTTTTTCTCACTACTAAATAGGTTTATATTTTCTTTTGATAAATTAATAAATGAATTTTTTTGCAGTTCCTATAAAATAGAAAACCCAATATCCTTAACTAACTTGGTGAACTATAATCAAGGACCTAGTGAAATAAGGGAAATGAAATTCTTACACTAACTAGTATAATCATAAAGATCTCAATTGTACATAAAAAATTCAAAAATTAATAGGTCTTGTTGTTGTCCCAGTGGGAGAGCTAGATATATAGGGATTTTACTTCTTTTGTGTGATAATGAACTATGTGTAGATGAACTAAGCTAATAATGGTAGAACAAATAAATCCTATATAATATAGTAAAAGTAACAAGAAATATAGTGTATAATAAGGATTTATAGGTGGTGGTTTATACTTGGTATGCAAGAAATTTTTCCACCCCTTTATTAATGCACAATCGAAAGGAAGATGACCCAATAGGCTCAAGTAGGAATTAAGTGCTAAGTGAGTGCAATGATCCTTCACTATTATGATTAATAATTAAATATATTTGGAGAAATAATCTTATAATGCAAGATAAATGATTAAAATAAGCTAAATTAAGAGTTTTTAGGAAAATATAGACTAACAAAAACATACAGGAACCTATAATGACTAGAAAAGGAAAGCCAAGAATTATTCCTAGGGTTTTTGCCTAGTTTTAGTTGTAGACTTTCTGGTAAAACCTATACTTTCCACATAAAGTCCTGACAGCCATGCTTGTTGTACCCGCACATAGAAAAATAAGGAAGAAGGTTGGATAGAGGAGTTTTCCTTACTCAAACCCCTGTAAGGAATTAACCTTGAAATGCTAAGATGGACTTCTTCCTTTTGACTGTTGGGTTCACTAGTTGTCGTTCTAATCCAAATATATACATTTTGCAATAGGATGGTACTCTCACTTTTTTGGTTCTCTATGTTGATGACTTTTTCATCATAGAGAGTCACTCGTCTACCATTCAGGTAGTAAATATTTCTCTTCATGATTAATTTTTTATGTCAGACTTGGGTCCTCTATACTACTTATTGAGGATTGATATCACTCAATCTTGTTTAGGGATATTTGTTACGTAACTTAAGTATTATCTAGAGATTCTCTCTAGATTTTGCATGGCTGATTCTAAGCATGCACCAACTCCATTATATTCTAGGGTCAAACTTGAGCCTAAGTGTTCTTCACCTTTGGTGGATGACACTTCGTATTGATAGCTTATTGGTAGTCTCATATATACTTGACTCACCCAAGACCTAATATTTTATATGTTGTAGACATTGTCTCTCAATTAATGCAGGATCCTCAAGAGTTTCTCTAGAAAGAAGCTAAGAGGATTCTTCACTACATTCATGGTACTCACAATTATGGGACACACTATGTAGCAAGTGTAGATTTTGACTTGGTGGGATATACAAATTCAAATTGGGCAGGTGATTCTCAAGATCACAAGTCTACTTTAGGATATTATATCTCTCTTGGTTTCAGTCTTGTTTGTTGGTCAAGCAAGAAGCATCCTGCAATAGCTCTTTCATCTATAGAAGTTGAGCATTGATGAACAATTAATGTTGTTACTAAGCCTCTTTAGCTTTAGAAAATTCTCACTATGTTTGGCATTTATTTTTGGAAGTATAGTGCCTCTCCCATTTTCTCCTTGCATGACATCCTTATGGATATAACTTCAACAATATGTTGTGGTAGTGCCTCAACATATTTGGATGAGATCTCTTTGTGATGCATTGTTTTGGTTCTGGATGCTTTATTGTTGCATTATCATTTGATGGATATATGCTTGTATTTTATGATCATGTTGGACCCATGAGGTGTTGGTGCATTTATGGTGATCTAGATTATGTTGTTGCATTGTAAAGTTTCTTATGTTCTTATGCCTAGTTGTAAGATTATTGAGTTGTGGCTTGTTGCATGCCTGATTTGGGATGGTAGACCTTGGTATGTGATTCTATGTCTATCGTCATGTTGTGATTTTATATTGGCATTATGAGATGCACTCAATTATAGTATATTCGTGTGTTCATTTCCAATATTACTATTGATGCTATGATGGTATTTAGTTTAATTCATATCTTAGGATATTTTGATTATTATGTTGTTATTATTTATTCTTTATGATATTGTGCCATCATTTTCTTGTATATTTTATTTGGGGTTTTCAATGATACATGCTTAAATATTGTAAAATAATTATTTAATATTTTAAATTAGATGAAATATTTGCTTATGACATACACTAAGGATTAAATATGGAAGGGATAGTTTCATAAAATTTTGATACATATGAATGGTTATGCTGCTAGAGTGTACCTTTCCATTAGGTGCACTTTGGTTATTAGATGCACATGCTTCAACTATTTATACTATGAGTAGCTACACTTGATGTGTGCATGTTCTAGTGCATAGGTACAAGACATTGACTCCACCCAAGCTAGATGTTTGAACATGTCTTATCCCCGACATTGGCACGAGATTTAGTAACATTGGTCATTCATGATTTTAGCCAATATCATCCTTGTATGAGTGATGTATCCATACTTGATATATTACATCTCTGTTACTATGTGAGTAAAATTTGAACTTCATTGCATTTTTGTGTTATACTAGTATCTATTTGTGGATTATAGTTGTCCTTGGTTGTCACAATTAGTTAGTAATTTAATGTTGGTTTTAATCTTTATGGTTATTTTTTCGTTTCTAGTAATCTTTCCGTAGAGCATTCCAAGTTAATGGAATTGTATTGCATCGACTCAATTGGGGGTTTGGATTCTTTGATTTAATTTATAATCGTATCTTTAGTGGCTTTCTAATTGTCTTTTTCATTTGAGTGTAAAGTGAGTTTTAAATAAAGAAATAGACTTCATTTCAAGAACTTGTTCATTTTGGGAGAACAAAAATTTCTCAAACCCTTTTGTAAGAATTTTAGATTTTTATTCATTGGGAGTGATTGACTTGGCACAATTTTGTGAGCATCTACTTGTTGGAACTATGTTGAAATTTTTCCAATTTGACAAACATTTTCAGTGCTTTGTGGAGTGTACAATTTCTTCTCCCCATTTAAGTTTTTTCAACCTTTGGTGAGATAGGGTTTCCTGAATCTCTCATTTTAATTCATTTCTTGGATTGATGATTATTTCTTGTAGTTTATGGGCTAAGAATTAGCATTCTGACACATTTTCATATTGTTTCATTGCCTGATTGGGCATATATGAGTTATATCCAGATTCAAATGACATTTGTAAGGGTATGCTCAAATTTTCTTGATTGAGTAAAAAATTCAAATTAATTTCATTTTTTCATTGTTGGGCATTTTTTAGGCCAACTTGGGGTATTATTATAATTTTGATTTTCAATTTAGGATTTTTGAGTTTTTTCATGTTTCTAATTGCAGTTTTGGTTCTACATTTAATTTTGGTCCTATTGTGACTCATAATTTCTTGGTTTAAATGGTGTTTTTCCTTCCTTTTCCTGCTAAATCTTGTCATGGTCCTTAAGCCCCAATTTACATTTTCTATCCCTTGGTTTGAATTTACCCTAACCCCTAAGTCTGCTTTCTGCGTTATAAAATGAATTTACCTTTTCATCTAGTTAATTCTTAAAACCCATGTGTCTTATGTTGTCATCTAGTGGGGCCACCTCTTTATTGTTTCCTAAATCCTAAGAGGGGCGTTGTATTAATTTTTCCCCTAAGTCTAAATTCCCCACAAGCTTTTATTTCTCCTAGGCATCGAGTGGGTTCCTTTTCATCCGATGGTTGGCGCAATCCCTTAATCACAAGATAACCGATGTTTATTCATTAAGGAATCATGCCATGTTGTCGTGTGTCCTTCTTAGATCATGAGGTCAGCATTTTCAATTGGCTAGCGGTGAAGATCTTGCACCTTCAGATTCTTTTTGATCCAGTGGTTGGTGCTTTCCCGCTAATAGATGATGCATGATAGTTAATTGTTGCGGCATTGTGCCTGATGACCATTGTCCTTTTCAGGATGTGGGGCATGTGGTTTTCAAAGATAAGACTTGTCCATCAGATCAATCTTCATTGAATGATGGGTGTAATGCCTTAATTAGATGTTGGGCGATGTTTATCCATCACAGGATCAAGCCCTTGCACCATGTGGAGGTAAGTGGGACCAAAGATGTCAGGTTACCAAGGTCATTTCTGGACAGTTAGATCTTTTAGATCTAACAGATGATGCTTTACCATCAAGAATAGTTGCAAGGTGGATATTGTTCGTGACTTTGCACTTGAAGGAAATGTAGCAGATGGTGGGACACAATAAATATTGTAGTATTATGGTGAGACCATTAGATCAGATATAATCGGGTGGTTGGCATAATGCATGGATCAAGAGGTGCATGACTTTTACCAATCGCAGGTTCATGATTGTCGGACACGTCGAAAGTGGTTAGAGCTACTTGGTAGGGTTAAAGGAAGATTAAGTTGAGTTTGATCCGATGGCTGTCGTAGTGCCTCAAAGGAAAGATGTGGTAAAGTTATTCATTGCGGGTTTGCGACTGTTCACCACATGGATTTCTTAGATCCAGGTCAGCTTTGAAAGGGAATTAAAGATCAGACGGATTTATCTTGATCTTGCGGTTGGTGCGAAGCCTTAAAATAAATTTGCACGAGAGATATTGTTCAAGGCATCGTTCATGTGTGATGCATGTCTAGATCTGATCTTGGCTCGCGGGTATCTTAAGGAAAGATCGGTGACCGTGGTTTAAAGTTTCATAAAGGATTGAATCTCGGTCATTGATAGGGAATTCCACGCCACATGTAGCCATTATATCAGGTATTAAAATATTAAAATTGATTTCTCAGGGTTTTAAAGTGGTGGCGTTGCTTTCCAGGTTGTAGGAGTGGTAGATGGATCAATCTGATCTCTTGGGTCATGTCTGCATAGCTGTAGGATGTTGTATGAAGGAAAATTTGGCAGTTTTGAATTCTATATTTATGTGAACAATTTTTACTTAGGGTTTCTGATCAGATTTATAGTTTTTAAAACCCATAGCTGACTCCCTGACTGTTATGCTTTAATGATAGTTTTGTTCCCGAGTTTGGTGGTTGGAGGATTTGATTTATTTTGAGGATATACATTC
This sequence comes from Thuja plicata, assembly GCA_018584345.1. Lineage (NCBI taxonomy): Eukaryota > Viridiplantae > Streptophyta > Pinopsida > Cupressales > Cupressaceae > Thuja > Thuja plicata. The sequence goes on along the minus strand of MU223541.1, from coordinate 1,217,207 downwards.
CTTGATGAAGAGAGGCATTCCATATTTATTTGCTAAGGAATTATCTTTAAGGTTTTAAAGTAACTGGTGGCTACAGATCATATTTTGGTGCAGAAAAGATAAAAGACAAACTTTACTTATGATTGAAGGTAGGGTAGTTGAATGAATTTAATTTACTTTTAATGTTTTGAATGACCTAGTTATTGGTCTTTTTCCCTAAAATGATCTGAATCTTGTTGCAATCCTTGTCTATAAAAGGATTTCCAAGATCATTTTAGAGGGATGGGATTTTTATATCACAGAAGGCTTGTAAGCTCTGCATATTTTTTATTAAGACTATCAGTGGTCTCCTTGGATTTGATTTTATATGTGATTGATGCTTTGGTATCTATATATGTCTCTATTTTATGTTATATGTTTGATCTTGTAAAGATAAAATTGCGATGTTGATATTAAAATGTATAGATAGGGTGATGTGGGGAAAATAAGATGCTCCTTTTAGCCCTAAATACACAAAGGAAGGATCCAAATTGATTAACCATAAGAGAATGGTCAATGCGTAAATGAATCAATCGATTGGAAATAAGAAGAAAGAGGAAACCTTACATTCTTATTTTGGGAGGGAAAGTATTTAATATATTTGAATTGATGGGTGGCTGCAAGAAATTGAGTCCCACTTTTGGGAAAAAAGTGGAAGTGTTTTCCCTATTTTTCAAATTTTCTGTCAATTGATGTCAAAATTTGAGGCACTTAGAGATTGAATCTCCGAAACATCCACTAATAGAAAATGTAGTGCTCAGAGTCTATTTTTCAAATATGTAATTTATTTTAATACCCACATAGTAGAAAATATATTTTAGTAGGTATGTTTAAAAATCTCTTTTTCAAAATGCTTGTTTTAGGACCATACCCCGCATATGTACGACCACCCTATTTTGAAGTAAATAAATGAATTTTTCTAAATCCTTCTGGGGGAAGGTTCCTAACACATCAAATATTGGTCAAAATATTTTTTCTTTTTTTTTTAATTGAATTTTTTTTATTAATTTTTAATTGACTATAAAGTACATTTTCAAAACCTCTCGTGTACGACCACCATAATTTGATGAAAATTTCACTTGTTTTGGAATTTTTTTTTTTTTGAAGAAAATTATATGTAGATTGGGCTCATATAATTCATTTTTTCAAAAACCGAAAATAAAAAAAGTTATTAAATTTTTAGTGAACCTTACTATTTTAAGTTTAGGTACCACTTTTGATTAATAAATATTGTAAAAATAGTAAAATTTATCATATCACTATAAAGTTTATATTTTTGAAATCTAGACAGTAAGAGCTCTAATGGGTTTTCATTTCGTCAAATAATTTGATTAGGAAGACTCTCAAAAAATTACAGCAAGACAAAAATCTGGTATTCAAATGCCTTAGCCATTATTTTGGAGGACCAAGCATAGGCTTGGTCCCACCAAACCTGTCCCAAACTGAAATCCAATGCAAAGGGTGGTTTAGTAAATTCAAATTTTAAAAACTGGGCACACGTTTAAAAATGTGTACCCATTTCTCAAATATAATAAATTGGCATGTAAAAATGAGTTTCTTAAATTTTTTTTAAAAAAAAATTAAAATTAAAAAATGGCACCCATTTTGAAAAAAATGGGCACCCGTTTTGAAAAAAAAGGGCACCCATTTTTTGAATTTTGGATCGGGTGTCCAAGCCTAAAATGAGTGCCCGTTTCTAGTGGCAGTTTTCAAGCCCATAAGACTTCCGCCGAATTGGTACCCAACTTCTTGCACTTACCCTGATTAAAACCTTAATTGAAATGAATTGAAGACAAGTACTAACCTCAAAGTCTAGCAGATCTAGAAATTGCTATTTTCTGGTGTCTGTACAAAGTTTCAGGAAATTCTGTAACCGGATCTAGAACAGAAACACAGAGACGGACAAAACCCATAAATATTTTCTTTTTCTGAGCAAGGTTGACCTTGACCCAAATGCAGGGGTGCAATCATGCCCAAAAATGTCAACCTTGACCCAAATGTGGGGGCGCAATCATGCCCAAAAATGTCGACCTTGACCTGCACTGTCTTGACGGAAAATATGTTTGTGGATCCCAAAATTTTGCTGAAAAGAGTATCCAAACCTGCTCCCAAATTTATTGTCTTGTACCTATACCTGCAAGAAAAATGGATTTGTTTGTTGGTGGGAGGGGTTTGCCTTAGTCAAACCTCAGTTTTCGAATTAACCTTAAAGTATAATTGAAATTGCAGAGATAAACAAATTAAAAGAACAAATTCACCTTGCTTGTGTATAAACCCTTGTGGAGGATTTGAATCCTTGAATCCACAAGTATGGATAGTCCGAATGGATGTAGAATGTAGGGTGTAGGATGTCTCAAATCAAATGCATTTAGATCTTCAACACCAAGCTTGAATGGATCTTGGACTAGGAGGAAGCTTGCATTGATGTGGATGGAGAAATCTTCAACAAGAGGGATCCATAGAGCTTTGAATATTTCAATGGATACCAATGGATCTCCTTGATGAATTGAATGCTTGAGTTCTTGAATGTGTATGATTCCTTCAATATATTATCCTTCATGTGCATAGGTGGTCTAGGTGCTTGATGATTATTCTTGAATGTGTATGATTCCTTCAATATATTATCCTTCATATGCATAGGTGGTCTAGGTGCTTGATGATTAGAGAGCTTATTTGTGTCTTAGTGCTGAGAGAAAATGAGAGGAAAAGACTTCCTTATATACAAATATAGGGCGCAATCTTCTAGAGAGGCTGACATAGGATAATTAAATTCCAAGTAGGCCTATACCCCTAGAAGTGGACCTATATTAAATATAATTTCAAGAATCATTATCTTGAATTCTAAAACAGCCGACCTAGAAGCAGGAATAAATCTTTTCGAACCTGACATCCAAGAACTTTGGAAACCTAAAATTTGGACCCAAGGTCAGGGTTGAGGTCAACCCTGACCTAGGTCAGGGTCAAGGTCGAGGTCAACCTTGACCCAGAAGGTCGACCTTGACCCTGAAGTCAAGAACCTCATATTTGCAGAGCTAGATGCTAAAAATAGGCCGGAGAGAGGTAGAGAATGGAGCAGAATAGGGTAAAAGCCATATCCAAGTCAAAGACCTAGTCAAGGCATTTTACATGACCCCAAACCACTTACTCGGAGGGCTAAACTAGTCCAAAATGGAAGTGCTTCCATTTTTCAACTATACATTTAGCCCCCCACTCTAGCAAGAGTATGGACTCAATGCAAACTCTTGGTAAAGGAGATCACAAAGAAAAGATAATCTTATTGAAATTAAAAGGGACAAAGCAATCCTCAAGACCCTAGGGACTCAAGTCTTTGTCAAACCCAAGATTACAATAAGAGATACATCACCAGTCAAAGAAAAAGAGAGAGGGTATGATTACCTCACCCAATGAGAACTTATGTCCCATTGTGAATCACACAAGGAAATAGTGTAACTGGATATATGGAGTTGAACTGCCTAGTGAATGTGGCTACTCTCTAGTCAACCCATCAAGGATTTACCCTTAGGAACATTCTATTCCAAAAGAGCAAATCCAAAACATAGAGAGATGCAGTCTTAAGGACACCTTCTGACCTTAAGGGATCAAAACATTGTAAATTTAAACTGGAGGGATCAAGAGATCCTATAAGGTAAAAATCCATGCTTTAAAGATTAGTCTCTAATCCATAAAGGGAGAAAAAAGGTTTAATGTTAAGTTTTTAAAATATTTTTGAAGTGCATGTGTGCAAAAAGTGAGTAGAGCGTATGCCCACACATTAAAGTCATTGCTAACACTTTAACAGGAGCAATGGCTTTAACAGAAACATAAACAACTCCACTGATTATGTTTCCACTATGAGATGCCCCCAAGAAAAGACAAATCAAGGGAAATACCACATAAACATACAGAGAACATAGAAGGGGTCTACCTACCGTGGGGTCAGTATGAACATAAGATAATATATATAATATTATTGCAAATGAATTGACATCATTCCTCAAAGAAAGTAGAACTACAATCATAGTAGAGGAAAGAAAATGCAAGAGTTACGAAGAAGAATCTTTTTGGACCACAACATGGAGACCAAAAATAATTAGTGCTACCATGTCAAAAATCAAAGCGGACTACACAAGGAAAACATTTAGGAACAATAGAATAGGTACAACATAACATGAAAACAACATATAGGAGAAATAGAGATATGTATATAGAGGAATTGTACAATAGGCTCGATTCCTTTATCACCTTGCACCAACAAAGTAAAAAGGGTCGTATAAAAGAATCTAACAAACATTTAGCAAACACATCATGGGAGAAGCACAATACAACAGGAAAAAACATAAAAGGCTACCATGGAGGATAAGCCAATCAAGCGCATCGCCTACTCTCCCCATCTTGGTTTATATCATTTAGGGAAGGTGGGAAACTCACAAGAGGGAATATATCCAACATAGTAGGAATAATAATCAGTTCCAAACAAGGATCCTCTTGAGAATCGCCATGTTCGATACTAGGTGTAATTGTCAATTATGTTGAAAGCATATGAGGTAAATCAATATCAATATCAATAGTTTCATATTCATCATTAGGATCATCAAGAGTATCTTCTTCATCCAAATTAATCGAAATAGAATCTAAGATACGAATAGAATCATCATAATTATTCATCTTAACATCCTTACTAACATTAACTTTTTCCAACACATCAGGCATAGGTTGGTCAAAAGAAGGTAAATAATTTTGAAGAATAGATGCATGGGCTCTAGATTGGGCCCGATGCTTCTTATGACATTCATTAGCAGATTTGTTATGTTTTGTCTAGTTTTGAGAACTAGGAGGAACTACAATCGATTTCTTCACAAGTTCTATAGGAGGATTAATAGGATTCTCAATAGGCTGAAAAGAAACACTAGGAGCTTGATTATCTAAACTTGAAGCAATGGATAAAGGAGCTATGGAAGGTGTAGGAAAAATACCATGGTTAAGATCTATCCGAGGTATGCTTAACTCAGAAATCTTGCGATGTTTATAGGCTTGATATGAGCAAAAAAGGTTATCAGGTCGAGAAGAACATGAATTAGCTAATGAAGGCCAAAAGAAGTCAAGAGTAGCACAATCCCTAGGCCTAGAAGGTTGATATAAACTATGATTAATTGTTTTCACTTCCTCATCATGAATGAACTTAATGCACTTATGGATAGGAGAAGCAACAACATGCATGGCAGCCAACCAAGGCAAACCAAGCTTAACTTGAAACTGATCATAAGTAGGGACAACAACAAAGGTAGTGTCCACTATTTTACCACAAAGTTCAAAAGGCAAGTTAATAGATCCAAATTATGGATAGAGAAAACCATTACAAGTTTGGATCCACACATTAGATGTATCATAATAATCATGTTATAAGTTCTTCATAAAAATGTTTTCTTCACTAATAACATAAAAATGTTTTCTTCACTGCAGGAGGACAAACAAATTTGCTCTGAAGGTGATGCATGCCTTGGTGATGACCCTTTGTAACGTGCAGGAGAAGCTGGCAGATGTCAAACTGGAAGTGAATGAAGATAACAAAGACCTATTCCTGTTCCTCCAGGAGGAGTGGATGAGAACCCTGCTGTCCAAACAGCTGGGAGAGAAGAATTAACGTTGCTGTCTATGGTTCGGGTTTTTTTGGCTGGGCTTGCCCCTCGGTTCCCCTGCTCTATTTTTGGGGTTAATGTTAAGTTTATTATTTTGATTTGGTCGAGCCCTGCGTGGCTTAGTGACAATATTTTTGAAGATACTGATGACAGTAATTACTCTAGTTTTATCTTTTTTAGTAGAACTGATACTTTTGTTTTTAATAGAGGCAGAACTTTTATTGTTTGTGATAACCTGCTAAACTGTTGTAAGCTTCGACTATTGCCATTAATATGCTATTAATGTGTTTCTATTCCTCTGTTCCACGGGCCAGCACCCTCTTGCTGCTTTTTCTATCAAAAACATTGACTAAGGAAGTAGGATCAACAAGAAAAGCACATGTAGGTATCTTAGCAATCCTAGCATAAATGTAGAGGGGACCATCAGGAGCCTTCATAGTCTCAAAATCATCAAAGGTAATCGAGAGTTCCCTAGGTCTTTTATTCTTAGGTTGTTTTCAAGGTTTAGGTTTAGGTTTCAGTTTAGTCTTAGGTTGAGGTGGAACTTGAAGTTGAGATTGAGGCGGAGGAATTTAAACAAGAGGTTGAGATTGAGGCTGAGGTGGAGATATAGGTTGAGACAAAACAACATGCTCCACATGATTGACAATATGGTTGAGATCATCCATCTTTGAATCATAAACAATATCCACAGCAGATGGTTGAACAATAATATTAGCATCATGTGTAGGCAAAGGATTCATGTAGATTTGGAGGCTTTGATTAGGAGGAGAGAGATTGTTTCCCACTATCATCAAAATTATCAATAGATAAAGTATTAGAATCAATTAAGTCTTGAACCTTATGTTTTAGATAATAAAAATTTTCAGTATCATGGCCATTCTGACAATGGTATTGACAAAAGGCTTTGGGATCAAAGGATTTGGATGCCATCGTAGTAGGAAGAAGAGGTCAAATAGGAGGTAAAGTAATCATATTAACACTCATCAACCTACTCATAATAGAATGTAAAGATTCAGAAAGAAGAGTAAATTTACGATTCAAATGAAAAGTAGTGGATGCAGAAGTGGCATTGTTAACATCAACTTGATCAGCGACCGCATTTGTTTGTATATTTATCTTGACATAGTTGTTAGGTTTCTAAAATTTGTTGGGATTAGGAGCAGCATCACTTTTATCAATTGGAACAAGAGCCATTGGAGTGGTGCTCTCAAATTGACTCACTTGTAATTGATAATGATGAAGCGATGTGCAAAGTTGTTGAAAAGAGGTAAATTCAGTAAGCAGAATTTTATCTCTAATATCCTTTTGCAAATTTGAAATAAACATATGCTAAATATCAATATCAGGAATAGGATAAGAAATTTGAGCATACAAATACTTAAATCTACCAATGAATTCAGTCAATTTTTCCTTAGGATTTTTTTTACAATGCATCAAATCAGTTAAGGACACTTGCAGACCAATATTATTTAGGAATTGTTGGATAAAGGAATTAGCAAGTTTTGGAAAAGAATTAGTAGAATAAGGAGGCAAGGAACAATACCATTGCAAGGCCTTATCATGAAAAGTTCTAGCAAACAACTTGGCTAAAATCCTATGGTCATGAGCATAATCACTACAAATGATTTGAAATGTTTTAATATGAGTGACAAGATCTCCCTTACCATTGTAATTCTCAAGATGAGGCATTTCAGCTTGCAGAGGGACATGAGCACAAATAATGTCTAGGGATAAAGGACTACCCATGTCACATGTAGGAATACTAAACTTGGATTGAGTTAAGAATGCAAGTTGTTGTTGTAAAGAGGACACAGTTTCAGCTAGACTAGTGATTGTGGAATCATTAGAAGAAATAGGAGGCATCGAAACATTAGGAAAACTAGGAAAAGGGTAGGAAGTGGTGGGAATGGAAGACACAACTGGTGGAACACTTCAAACCACAATTAGAAGAGGGTTTGAATAGGTAAAAGGAACACTATGGTAAGAAGGTTGTGAGGTAGGTAGAGACACCAGTGGAACACTCACAGGAATGGACAGAATTGGAAGAGATGAAGTCATCAAAGGAGGAGTATAAGTAGGAATGCTAGGTAAAGGAATGGAAGAAGGTTCCACACTAGCGACAGGAGGAGTGAATCCTAGATCTTGAGCTTCTTGAGCTAAAGGTTTAACATTCAAATGCACAATATGAGTGATACCACGCAAGAGATTAACACCTTGATCACTATCACGAAGAAATTTCTTAAGAGCCTCTAAACCTTGAATAGAATCTTGAATAAGCCAATTTCCCATTTTATCAAGTTTGGTTGAAATTTTTTGGGCTTGTTCAGGAGGAACTCTTAAAGCATCATCCTCATCATGAGATGAGTGAGAAGAGTTATGCTTCATAGAAGGATTGGAATCATTAGTGGTCAAATTGTCATCTAGGATCCTAAGGAAAGGAGAGGAAGACTCAGTATCAAAGGAACCCATAAGTCTATGGCTTCTTCTAACCAGGATATTATAAGTAGGACTAGAAGTAGTAAAGCTCATACACCAATGCAATGCAAATGAACTAATTTAGGAAACAAAAAATATTGATTTTAATTTTTGAAATGTAAATGCAAGAACATAAAAGAAATCTAATCCAATATGCATGCAAGATCTAGCATAAAAATGTAAATCTAACACCACAAAAGAAAGAGTTGTTGTAAGTGGGTTCACCAAAATGTAAATATAAAATTGCAATGTTGATATTAAAATGTATAGATAGGGTGATGTGGGGAAGGTAAGATGCTCCTTTTAGCCCCAAATACACAAAGGAAGGATCCAAATTAATTAACCATAAGAGAATAGTCAATGCGCAAATGAATCAATCGATTGGAAATGAGAAGAAAGAGGAAAACCTTACATTCCCATTTCGGGAGGGAAAGTACGTAATATATTTGAATTGATTAAAACCTTAATTAAAATTAATTGAAGAAAAGTACTAACGTCAAAGTCTAGCAGATCTGGAAATTGTTGTTTTCTAGTGTTTGTACTGAGTTTTGGGAAATTCTGCAACCAGACCTGGAACAGAAAGACAGAGATAGACAAAGCCCAGAAATATTTTATTTTTCTGAGAAAGGTCAACCTTGACCCAAATGCGGGGGTGCAATCATGCCCAAAAATGTCAACCTTGACCTACACTACTCCGACAGAAAATCTGCTTGCGGATCTTGAAAGTTTGCCGAAAAGGGTACCTGAATATGCTCCCAAATTCATTGTCATATACCTGTACCTGCAAGAAAAATGGATTTTTTTATTGGGGAGATGGGTTTCCCTTGGTCAAACCTTGGTTTTGGAATTAACCTTAAAGTATAATTGAAATTGCAGAGATAAACAAAGTAAATGAACAAATTCACCTTGCTTGTGTATAAACCCTTGTGGAGGATTCAAATCCTTGAATCCACCAGTATGGATGGTCCAAATGGATGTATAATGTAGGATGTAGGATGTAGGATGTCTCAAATCAAATGCCTTTAGATCTTCAACACCAATCTTGAATGGATTTTGGAATAGGAGGAATCTTGCATTGATGTGGATGGAGAAATCTTCAACAAGAGGGCTCCATAGAGCTTTGAATCCTTCAATGGCTACCAATGGATCTCCTTAATGAATTGAATGCTTGAGTTCTTGAATGTGTATGATTCCTTCAATATATTATCCTTCATGTGCATAGGTGGTCTAGGTGCTTGATTATTAGAGAGCTTATTTGCGTCTTAGTGCTTAGAGAAAATGAGAGGAAAACACTTTCTTATATACAAATCTAGGGCACAATCTTTTAGAGAGGTTGACATAGGAGAATTAAATTCTAATTAGGCCTATACCCATATAAGTGGACCTATATTAAATATAATTTTAAGAATCATTATCTCGAAGTCTGAAACAACCGACCCGGAAACGGGAATTAAATCTTTCCGAACCTGACATCCAAAAACTTTGGAAACCTAAAATTTGGACCCTGGGTCAGGGTCGAGGTCAACCTTGACCTAGGTCAGGGTCAACTTTGGCCTTGACCTAGGTCAGGTTTGAGGTCAACCTTGACCCAGAAGGTTGACCTTGACCTTGAAGCCAAGAACCTCATATTTGCATAGCTGGATGCCAAAAATAGGCCAAAGAGAGTTGGAAAATGGGGTAAAATAGGGCAGCACCCATATCCAAGTCAAAGACCCATTCAAGGTGTTTGACATGACCCCAAAGCACCTACTCGGAGGGATAAACCAGTCCAAAATGGAAGTGCTTCCATTTTCTGACTATACAAATCTGATTGAATAATTGTTGTTGTTTTAGCTTATTGTACTCATTTGGATTGGTTGTTAAGGTCTTCTCATTACATCACTTTGTAAGGCAGAGTGTTTAACTGATTTAGGGTTTCTTTCAAGGAGATAATTAAAATCCTTAAGGCAGTTTCAGTGAGTAAAGAGTTGTAACAGATTTGATGATTATTTACGCTTTCAAGAGTGTGAATTGATTATGTAAGGCATGGTCAAATTCAGTGATCATTTGCAGGTTTTACATTTGATATATCTTGTTATGAAAGGTCTTTTCATTTAAAGTGACTCCATGCCCATTGGATAGGGCACTGGTCTAATATGTTAGATTGTTTGGTTCTCATCAAATCTTTATGCAAACTGTTATCATTTACATTTTATGTTACATCCACTATGCCTGCTTGTTTGTGAAACTACTGAATATTGAAGGCAGAAGTTAGGTACACCCACTTTAGCCTGTGGAGCTCAAAGTGAATGAGGATTTAATCATCATTAATTGGACTTGTTTCTTGGCACAATTTGGGTTGCATAGAGTCAAGCATTGTTTCTATATAGGATTCTGCAAGAAAAAACTCCAATAGGTCCCAAATGTGTTTTTGTGAAAGTTAGAATATGCTTGTTTTGATGGTGGATTATTTTGTCAAACTATGGTATTAGTATATGGAATTTTAATCTTGAGAGGATTCATGACTATCTCATGTAAATTTGAGCCACGTGAGTTTGATAGCATGCATAATCCTCTACCCTTATCGTATGCCTTGTCCCTTCCATTTTTGAGTTTGCAACCACAATTTTATTTGATCTATGGGTTGTTGTGTGTGTTGAACAAGCTGAATAACTGAGAGGGGGGGGGGGGGGGGANGGGGGGTAAATCAGTTATTCCCACACAACTTATAAATATTTTTCCTCTGTCAGTCAAATCAAAAACAAAAATATTAACAACTTTATATTTGTCTATTAAGCACATCAAACATCCACATAAATGTAAGCATTAAGAACACAAACACACTGACATGGAGAACACCATGATTTTACGTGGAAACCGAAATTGGGAAAAATCACAGAGAAGCTAATTGTCATGAAATGTAAAATAATTGTTAAGGTGACACTGGTATGGTAAATTTTACAAAGGCTCACTAGAGAATGTACTCACTGCATCACTGTTGGTACACTAAGGCTCACTGCCAATACAAAGAGGCTCACTGTCGATACAACAAGGCTAGCTTTCTAAAAATTATTTGATTACACGATCAGTTATCGATGTGTATATCGCTTACTGTCGAGCTGTCACTCAATACTTAAACTTTCACTCAATTTACATACTTCATTGATTGAGAACTTTCTAAATTGTCACATCCATTGTACTAATTATACATAAAACTTAAGTTGACTTTGTAGCAATGGCCAAGAACTAATGTCCTGAATAATTATACGTTGAACTTTATTTATAATATCATATGAAACAAGTTTAACAATTATATAGACATTGTAGTAGAGGAACTGGTTCAAAACCAAAGCAAAACAACAAGTTAACAACAAACCCAAATTAGCGACTACAACCTAATACTACATACTCCCCTGTCGATCAAGGGTTTGTGGTCCCTCTAACCGTCATCTCAAACTAGGCATCCAACATATACAATACTAAATGATACTCAGATTTATAGAACAAAAAACCAAACATGTAGAGTAATTTGTACAACAAAGAATAATATGATATCCAATGACTTTAATTACATGCACATTGTATTTTTTGGTATTACAAACAAAACAAAAACATACAAAGTAATGTGTGCATAAAATTATCATAAACTATAGAATGAATTTCAATATCCAATGACTTTAACATCCATGAAATTACATACACATTGTATTTGTTGGTATTAGAAACAAAACGAAACATGCATAGAAATGTCTGCGTAGAATTATAATAAACTATGAAATAAATCCCAATAGAACATAATAGAAATAGTAGACTACACAACATAAGAAGCATTAACAATGCCTGAACCATAACAAAAAGTTTATTATCATTGTAATTGTATAAACATCTATTTCATGAATGACTATCTTTCAGAGATACTGGTTGAAAATTGAAGCGAAACAATAAGTTAACAATAAACCAAAATGACGCACTACAACCTGATACTACATCCTCACCTGCGGATCAGGGTTTTCTGTTCCCTCTGACCATCATCGCAAACTAAGCATTCAACATTTCTACAATATCTTCTTATGTCGCCAATACTAAAATGACTTTTAAATATTGTTGGCAGCTTTGTTTACATTTCCAAGCCAAAGTAGTCAGTCCGTAAAGGATATCTTCTTGTGGGTCGTCAGCAAAATCGAGATCGTGCTGAAGAAGAGGAGCAACACCATTTCCTTGGAAAACCATCTTAACAGTGTGAAATATCTATGAAGGGTACGAAGCAAGTCAATTCTCTCTAGGTAGAGGGTGCCTTTCTTGAATTAATTGCCTCACAAGAAGAATATTGTGAACCTCCGCTTATCGCTACTTTTCTTCAAAAATAAAAATTATCCTTTTTATATTTGGTGTAATTCGCCTTTTCTCACCATGAAACAATACCCAATTACGAAATGATGTCTTCGTACTCTCTTTGAACCCAATTCAAATCGGTTTGTACCAATGGAAGTGTATCTTCAATTGGAAGCACCATAATATGTTACAGTGAAGAGAAAACCTATCTCAAATGTTGATTCTAGCGAATCTGTAAAGGAAATAATTACAATACACAAATTTCTATTTGTGTAATTGTGTCATCATTATGCCACTCTACACGTTGAGCGGTGGAGTTCCACAGGAGAAAATAATTGGGCAATATTGCCACCTTTTATCTATGCATTAATTGCATCGTTTTGTGTCAATACCTGGGTACACTTGTACTGACTGATGTATCATCAAAACTGTGCATTTGTTGTGTACAAAATAATAGTATTAGTCTCAAAAACGATGAAAGTTCACTATTTATTTTATAATCTGTCAAGAAGGGCAACGTGCTTTTGGAGTGTCCCAGTAACTTTATTTCTTGAAAATTTAAATATTTGATACAATTGAAACATTGATGAAAAGTATCCATTAATTTAGTCATTTTAATAGCTTCTTAATAGAGGCATACAATCCATGCAACTAAAAGGAGAAATAAATTATTTAATAGTTGAAATTATCATTATAAAAAACAAGAATATACCTAACATAGGGAAAATGGGAACTATTTGATTGAGTGTGTATCAAGGTTCAAAAAGTAAGTAGGTTTTCGACTCGACAACATTCATGTCACAAACTTATCAACAAGGACCCGATCATAAAATGCATATGAAAATAAATTGTTGTCATTATGATGTATTATTTCTTCATGAACATTGAATTTTTTTATAATATTGGCTCTTAAACACTTAATACTTTATATTAACATGAAATTATTTACATTATTTGTAACAAATTATTACATATTCTTCAGGCAAAACATAGTAAATGAAATATAAATAGATTTTATAGATGTAATAGATGCCAAACTCTGAGAGAGAGTTGTTAACATAATCTCATTGAGAGTACAATATTAGTGGACTCTTTTAAATTTATATCCTTATACTTTGACATACATGTACATATGCAAAACATGAACAACCAACATTTAGAAGAAGTGTACATGTCAACAAATCTAAATAAATGGATAAAAATTGTTGAAAAGGGTTGATACAAAGTGTGCATAATTTATAGTTGCAAGTTCACTTATTCCTCTTTAATTATAATAATGGGCCTTTACTAAATTCGGATGTTAAATAGAAATGAAAATGCAATTACCTATTTATTAGATGTCTTTGGTGATGATGAATACAAGGAAAGCAAGCCAGATGACAATTATTCTAGCCGCACCTCTTATTGTTTTCTCATAGTTGTGTATTTATTGTTGTTCAATTTACAATACCTTTCAAAAGAGAAGGGTGGCTCTATCTTAAGGCTTTCAATGGTTTTTGCTCTAGATATGGTTGTAAATGTCAAAAATTGTTTTGTTCAATGTAAGTCCTTGAGATTTTTATATTGTAATACCCTGTGCCATAATTAATGGGAGTTGTCTTCAATTTCCCCTCATGACTAGAATAATGGGAACATTATTTGGATTTTCTACATCTCATGTCGGTCCTATATAATTAAGAAATTCAATAACAACATAAGTTGGGAGATTTGGTGGTGATGGTGGTGAGAAATCTAAATTATATACAATAGCTTTTATTTCTCCAAGTGATCCATTTACAAGACCCATCTCTATCCATAGATTTTTTGTTAGCATGACTTGTTGTCATATGCATAGAAAAACTTATAATTGTATTTGTTCATCTTAATAAAAATTGGTTGTGATTTGTCTACTATTTTGAGCACAACTAATGGCAATTAGAAGGCTCAGTCGCTTAAGCATCTTTCTATTGTGTAGTCAGGCTTGATCATTCACCTTTCTGCTAAGGATAGTTTAAATGTTTGAAATCTTTCTGCAATGTTGTTAAGAATTTCCCTTACAAAGCTATCATTTCCTTTATAGGTAATCACATACATGCATCGATCATTGTGGTTTGTATATTATAAGATGCAACACCCATAGGTGCAAGTGCAATCAAAGGTTTCTTTATCATTAGTTGTTATGTTTATATAATTTTTAATACAATGTATTAAGTATGATTTCCCTTTTCATGTGGTGCCTTGAATAACCATACATAGAGGATCCTTTTCTAGGACTTCCCTATAATGGTTAGTAATAAAATCCAGTGCAAGTTGTGATGAACTATAACTGATTGAATCTTTGAAGATGTTAAGTTGATGATCACCGAGACACGGAAATTAAATGCAAGACATTAAATCAGTTAATGTATTATATTGTCACTGATGTCAACTTGATATAATCTGTATGGTCATGAACATATTGCCAAAGACTTCAAAGAACCAATAAAACAAATTTTATGCTATCAGTAATGCATAAAAGCTCAGTATTCACAAAGTGATTGTATACACCGACGGAGTGCACACCGACGGATAGAGTGAACCAAGAAGGAAGTCACAGTGTTTCCTGAGCATAAAACCCAACGAGCATTACCGATGAGAAAAATCACAGTGTTTCCCGATGGATACAGACAACCCCGACGGATGAAGATTCTCGAGGACAACTGAAGTCTCACCAACGGAACAGACATTTGTCACCATTGACGAACTAAAGAGTTGACCGACAGAACAAGAAGTTCAGAATAGACAAAAGACTTAGCTGTCAAGAGCTAAATATAGGGTTAACTAGTGGATCACATTATTTTGATCGACAAGTTAAAAGCAAGAGATAAGAGAGAGCTTTAAAGCTTCTTTATTCCAGTTATCTATGAGATAAAACACATGCATGCTTTAAATCAAGATTGGCGATAATTATGGATCATGCCAAGATCAAGAAAGCCAAGAAATAGTGAAAACATGTCTATATAAGAGACAAGGTAATTCATTGTGAATTAGGGGAGTGACTAGAGAATAGATGTTGAAGAAATTCTGAAGGAGAAGAAAGTCTTCATTCAGACCTGATCAATCAAGCTAAGGAAAGAGCTAAATTTTGTAGACATCGAGGAACAAAGATACAACATCACTGAGCAGAACAGTGTGGAGAAAAGGTATTGAATTGATACATTGATTAGAAAGGTAATGTGCTTACATTAGATCTGAAAATCTACAATTCTAGTTGTATATGTGAACAAATCAATATATTGTTTCAGTTTAACCATTAAAGCATAAAGTCTCTTAATTGAGCAGTACTTAAAAGTATTTTCTATATTGAGATACATCCCAAGGAGTATCAAAAAGTTTGATCATACAAGATAGCATTGGAGATTATAGATACCTATTGACAGACCAAGGTTTGAGCAAGGAAGGTAGCATTAGATGCCAGATATCAAGTGACAAACTATTCCTATTAAATCCTCTAACAAGGTCACACCTAACAGTGTGTTTGTAACCTTTAACAGGGTTGGCTCTTCACCAAGCTCACTTCAGAAGAGTGAAAATTTTGGGTTACCGGTCCCAAGTGGCTTTTCCCTTAACAGGGTTTCCACATTAAAAATCCACATGTCAATGTTTTTAAGAGTCATTGCTTTATTGTTTTGCATTTCACATAACTAAATCTGGATTGATCGGTATACAATAATTAGTTACTGTATTTCGGTAAATAGAAAGACTGCTAATAGGTAAAAGTAAGAATAAGGTCTAAAGAAGTAATCCGAGTAGTAGTTATTTGTTAATATTATTTCAAGGTAGTCATCTTGTAGGACTGAAGATAACTAGAGGCTTATAAATGTGGTAATATTTTTTTGGGTTGATTTAAAAGGATTAATTTTGAGGCCACTAATTCACCCCCCCCTCTCAGTTATTCTAACAATTGGTATCAAAGCTTGTGTGCTTAGAAGGAAGGTTTCAAGACCTAAGTAAAAGGTCACAAGATGAACAGACGAGATGTGCCCAAGTTGAACAAAGACAACTTTGCTTCATGGAAAAGCAGGATAAGACTCCACTTATCAGGTATTGGAAATGATGTTACTCAAAACTTAGATACTGAATATGTGTTTCCCATAGGACCTCACACCTTTGATCAATTAAGAGAGAAGCATGAGCACAACTGCATGTTAATAGAGCTTTCTTCCTCACTCTCTAATGTTGAGTTTGAAGATGTCAAAACTTGTACAACTGCAAAGAAGATGTGGGATGAACTGAAGCTTGTACATGGAGGTGATACAAATGTTCTGAGAGCCAAGGAAGAAATCCTTAGAGGAAATTTTGATGATCTCAGAATGAAAGAAGGTGAAAACATCACACAGTACAGTACCAAAATCAAAGAGGTAGTCAATGCTATCTGAGGAGTTGGAGGTGTACTAGATGAAGAGACAGTGGTAAGTAAAGTACTAAGAACCTTCCTGCCTACATATGCTATTAGAGTATTGGCTATACAAGAAATGAGAGCAGTAGAAAATAACAATGTCACTCTAGATATTTTGATTGGGAGTTTGATTTCATTTGAGATGAATAACTTTGATAATTGTGTCTTACCAAATATAGAGTTTCAAATCTTCTTTAAGGATGAGTAAATCAAGTCATAAACACACTATGAGAAAAGATAGTGATAGTGAAAGTGAAGAAGAAGGACTTGATGAAATTGAAGCACTAATGGCAAGAAGATTGCAGAGAGGCAAAGGTAAATATAGAGGTAAAATACCACTTGTATGTTTCAATTGTAAAGAGATTGGACACTTTGTTGCAAGATGTCCAAACAGAAGAAAAGATGACAGAAGTAATGAGAGAACTTTTGAAAAGAAGTTTGACAAAGGTGATAACCGAAATTACAGAAGCAACCGACAACCTGAAAGAAGAGATACCTGAGACTACAAGGACAAAGGAAGGAAAGCCAGTTACCTAGATAAAGGCAAAGAGGAAGATACTGACACCAAATCTGATGAAGACATTGAGTTGGTGTTTGTGGCAATAAAAGATGATTTAGATGAAGATGAAAGGTATGTAGAAACTGCACTTATATCTAAGGTTAGCAAGAATGATATCTAGATTATAGATAGTGGCTGCACTCACCACATGATCGGTGACATAGAAAAGTTTAATACTTTTGAGTATTATAATGGTGGAACAGTAAGAATGGATAATGATACACCTTGTCCAGTTGAAATTAAAGGAACTATAATGTTGAATAACCTAATAAAATATGAAAATACTTATTGGGTGAAAGGATTGAATATATGTTGAGTGTTTCTCAGCTGAATAACTCAGGTCACCGAGTGGCATTTGAGAATAAGGAAAAGATCTTCAATGAATCACGAAGGTTGATCGAAACTAGTGAACAGACCAAAGGTAACTTGTTCTATCTAAATGATACTAACACCACTTGCTTAATGACTAGAATTGAAGACATATGGTTGTGGCATAAAATATTATGTCATGTGAATTTTGACAACATGATAAAGATAAGAAAAAAGAGGAACGTAAGAGGCTTACCAAGCATGTCAAAGCTAGACAATATCATGTGCAAAAATTGTCAAAAAGGTAAGATGACAAAGTATAGTTTCAAAAGAAAAACCCATACATCTGATGCTATTCTAGAATTAGTCCATACTGATCTATGTGGACACATGAGGAAAAAGAGTTACTATGATGATAGATATTTCATTCTCTTTGTTGATGATTACTGTAGAATGATGACAGTTATGTTTCTAAAAGATAAATCAGAAGCATTCAAGATGTTTAAATGGTATAAGGCTATGGTAGAAAAACAAAGTGGTAAGGAATTGAAGTGCCTAAGATCAGATAGAGGAGGGGAATTTATTTCAGATGAATTCACTAACTTTTGCAATGAGCATGGAATCAAAAGATAGGTCTCTACACCGAGAACACCACAACAAAATGGAATTTCTGAAAGAAGGAACAGATCCATTGTTGATTGTGCAAGGACACTAATGATAAAGAAAGGCATCACCCAAATCTTCTGGATGGAAGCTATCAGTATTGTTGTTTACACATTGAACATAGTGCAATTGAAGAAAGACACCAAGAAGACACCCTATGAGCTATGGTATGGTCACACACCCAATGTAAGTTACTTCAAGACCTTTGGAAGTTAATGTTATATTTCAAAAGATGATAGAAATGGAAATCTTGACTCCAAAAGTGATGAAGGTATCTTTCTAGGGTATTCTAGCAAGAGAAAGGCTTATAAATGTCTCAACAAAGCCTCTAAAAAAATTATTGAAAGTGAAAATGTAAAGATAGATGAATTCACAGAGAAGAAAGAAAAGGAAAGCACAAAAGAACCAAAGGACTACAACAGGTTTGTTTACAATGAAGAACCTGACACTCTACCCAAGATACAATGTATAGCTCCCGAGAAACAAAACATTGCAATCAAGCATCAGGCTGCAAATATTGAAAATCAAGATATTGCTCAAGATGATGTACCGAGCAATGAAGATCAGAATGAAGGAAAAAATGATGATCAGGATGATAGACAAAGAGCTGAACCAGTACTTGTCAAGTATGTCAGAAGGAACCATTCACAGAACTAGATCATAGGAGACAAGGAGGATGGTATGAGAATGAGAAGTAAGTCTCTCAATACTAGATGTCTAATTTGTGATTTTGAGCCAAAATATGTCAATGTTGCACTTGATAATGAAGAATAGATTAGTGCTATGAATGAAGAAATTGAGAAAATTGAGAAAAAAAGACATGGACACTTGTACCAAGACCAGATGATAAGAATGTCATCGGTACCAAATGGATATTCAAAAATAAGCTGAATAAGAATGGAGAGGTCACTAGAAACAAAGAAAGATTAGTATTCAAGGGGTATGCACAAGAAGAAGGGATTGACTATGGAGAAACCTTTGCACCTGTTGCTAGGATAGAAGGAGTAAGAATACTACTTTCTTATGCTACATTCAAAGGATTCAAGGTATACCATATGGATGTCAAGTCTGTATTCCTAAATGGAATACTTGAAGAAGAGGTATACATTGAGCAACCAGAAGGGTTTGTTGATCCAGACAAGAGGAACATTGTATGTAGACCACAAAAATCCCTCTATGGATTGAAAAAATCACCTAGAGCCTGGTATGAAAGACTTCATTCCTATCTCATAAGTATTGGATTTGTAAGAACTAGTGAAAATAGTAATCTTTATTTGAAAGAAGATACTGATGCTAACATTCTGATTGCTGAAATATTTGTTGATGACATCATATTTGGAGGCAAAGATATGCTATGCAAATCATTTGCTAATGAAATGAGAAAAGAGTTTGAGATGTCTATGTTTGGAGAGTGTTAGTAATAATTGAGAGGGGGGGTGAATCAGTGGCCTCAAAATTTATCCTTAAATCAACCACCAAACTTTATATTTGAAATATAAATCTCAAGTTATCTTTGTCCTACAAGATATATGCCTTGGAATACTAATAATAAATAACTACTGATCGATGTACTTTGTAATACCTTATTCTATAATATTACTGATAAGCACTCTTTCTATTTACCAAAATATAGTAAATAAGCAGAGTATACCGATCATCCAGATTTACTTAATGTGAAATGAAAAACAATAAAGTAATGACTCATAAACACATAACACATGGATTTTAAAGTGGAAACCCTGTTAGGGGAAAACCCACTGGGACCGGTACCCCAAATTTTCACTCTTCTAAAGTGAGCCCTGTTAGGAGCCAACCCTGTTAAAGGTTAAAAACACACTGTTAGGTGTGACCTTGTTAGAGGATTTAATACATATAGGTTTTCATTTGATATCAGGCATCTAATGCTACCATGCTTGAATCAAACTCTCTCTTAGCCTATCAATAGGTATCTGGCATTTCCAATGCGATATTCATGATCAACCTTTTTGATACTCCTTGGGATGTATCTCAATATATAGAAGATTGTTAAGTTGTGCTTGGTTAAGAGACTTGATGCTTCAATGGTTAAACTAAAACACTATGATCTCTTCATATATACAACTTTGAATTGCATATTTTTAGATCTATTTTAAGCTCATTACCTCTCTGATCAATGTATCAAATCAATACCTTTGCTCCACACTTTCTTCTTTGTGATGTTGTGCTCTTTGTTCGTCTATTTCTATAGAATTCTTTAGCTCTTCCTTCAGCTTGATTGATCAGCACTACATGAAGTTGTTCTTCATCAGTTTCTCTTCAGCATCCTCCTTTTTATTCACTCCCCTCAAATTGTAATGAATTAAGTTTGTCTCTTATATAGAAATGATATCACTATTTCTTGGATTTCTTGATCTTGGCGTGATCTACAATCTTGCCAATTAGATTTAAAGAAAAACTCTAGTTTTATCTCGTAGAGATCTTCTTGCCAACAGTACAAATCATCTTTAAATTGTTTACTTATCTTTGGCTTCAAACTTATCGATTAAAACAATGTAGACAACTAGTTAAGTCTATTCTTAGCTCTTCCAGCTAGATATTTTGTCATTTCTAAACTCTCTATTATGTCAGTCAACACTCCAATTAGGCGTCGATGACAACTGACTGTTTGGTCAGTGAGACTCTAGTTGTCTTTGTGATCTCCATCGGTCGGGCAACATTGTATCTATGCTCATCGGTAATGTTGTGCTGCTGATCGTCAGGCATCACTGTGACTTTCTTTGTTCTATTCGTCGGTGTGCACTCCATCGGTGTAGTTTTTCACTTTGTGAATACTAGAATTTTATGCCTTACTGAGAGCATAACCTTTGTTCCTTTGGTTCTCTGAAGTCTTTGGCAATATGTTCATGACCATAAAAATTATGTCAAGTTGTCATCAATGACAATACACTCCATTAACTGATTTAATGACTTGCATTATCTTTCTACATCTTGTGATCAACTTAACATCATCAAACATTCAATCAGTTACATGTCATCAATCTCTCCCTTTGGCATTGATGGCAACATACTAAATTATCACACTATATTATTACTAATACAATATGAAATATAACAGTTGAAATTCATCAAACTACCAATCCTTTTTGTTCTATAACTGATACAAATCATTGATCCTCGGTAAGCTCTGTTTATCTTAGATTTGGTTCTTGTATCTCTCTTTGTTTTTCAATCTAGTAAAGGGATAGATGTAGAATCTCTTCCTTCTTATAATGTGATGTTTTCTCTCCTCGTGTCAACTTCTCTCCCTTTGACTGTTCTTCTCTTTTGATGTCTTTTTCTCTTTGTCAGCAACTCTTCCTTTGTATGATCTCTCCCAATGGATATAATCTCTCCCTTTCAGAGTAATGTGATAATGGATATATTCTCTCCCTTTGACACCAATACCAAATAAATATTTGACAGTAATGTCAAGCAATCTTTTTTGTCCATCCATAATATATTCCTTGAATTTCCCTTATCCATCAGCAATATAACAATATCTCTGGTGCTTGGTGTAGATATATACCTTTCTATATATAGATGTATCTTTGAAGTCCATCTCTTTGCTTGCATCAACATGAATGATATTATGATAATATGTAGGATGATGCAGCCTTCTAATCATTTTACTAACCAGTAGACAAGGGTTTAACCCCTAGTCTCTTCCTTAAGTAATCAAATGTATCCTTGGGCAATGGCTTGGTGAAGATATTAATTGTTCCTTGGATTGCACATACTCAAGTATCACCTCCTTTTCTTGAACTTGTTGTCTCAAATAATGATACTTGATGGAAATATGCTTAGTCTTATCATGCATGACTAGATTCTTGGAAATGTTTATTGTACTGGTATTATCACAATAGATAATTATTGGTTGTAAGATCTTCATATGCATACCTTCCAGTAACTGTTTGATCCATGCAATATTTGAGCAATTTGTAACATCAGTAACATACTCTACTTCTGCAGTAGACTAAGAGATGCATCCTTGCTTCTTGCTGATCCATGTGACAAGTCTGTCAAGCATGAAGAATGCTCCTCCAGTTATGCTCTTTTGGTCACCAATGTTTCCAGCCCAATCAGCGTCGGTAAACACCGTAAATTCAAATTTTCCTTCTCTTCTATACCATAAGCCATATTCCTCAATATTCTTCAGATACCTTAGGATTCTTTTCATGGCATTCATATGTGATTCCCTGGGATTAGCATAAAATATTGCAACTATTCCTACTGTATGTACAATATCTAGTCTAGTATGTACAACATACATGAGTTTTCCAATAATTGATCTGTACAAAGTCTAATTTACCATTGGTTACTTGTCCTCCTTTGTTAGCTTACATCCAGTAGCCATCAGTGTTCCAACTAGTTTGGAATCTTCCATCTTGAATTTTTTTAGCACTTCCATGATGTATTTGGATCGTGTAATGAAAATGCCTTCATCTTGTTGCATGATCTATAGACCAAGAAAGAATTTGATCTCTCCAAACATAGACATCTCAAACTCTTTTCTCATCTCATTAGCAAATGATTTTCATAGCATATCATTGCCACCAAATATGATGTCATCAACAAATATTTCAGCAATAAGAATGTTAGCATCGGCATCTTCCTTCAAATAAAGATTATTGTTTTCACTAGTCCTTACAAATCCAATACTTATGAGATAGGAATGAAGTCGTTCATACTAGGCTCTATGTGCTTGTTTCAATCCATAAAAGGCTTTATGAATTCTACATATGTTCCTCTTGTCTGGATCAAAAAAGCCTTCTGGTTGCTCAATGTATACCTCTTCTTCAAGTATTCCATTTAGGAATGCTGACTTGACATCCATCTAGTATACCTTGAATCCTTTTAATGTATCATAAGCAAGTAGTATTCTTACTCCTTCTATCCTAGCAATGGGTGCAAAGGTTTCTCCATAATCAATCCCTTCTTGTTGTGCATATCCCTTTCATACTAACCTTGCTTGGTTTCTAGTGACTTCTTCATTCTCATTCAGTTTATTCCTAAATATCCATTTAGTACCGATGACATTCTTATCATCTGGTCTTGGTACAATTTTCCATGTCTTGTTTTTCTCAATCTTCTCAATTTCATCATTCATAACACTCATCCATTCTTCATTATCAAGTGTAGCATTGACATATTTTGGCTCAAAATCACAAATTAGACATCTTGTGTTTAGAGACTTACTTCTAGTCCTTGTACCAGCTTTCTTGTCTCCTATGATTTGGATCTCTGGATGGTTTCTTCTGACATATCTGGAAAGAACTGGTTCAACTCTTTGTCTATCATCATGATCATCATTTTTTCCTTCATTATGATCTTCATTGCTCTGTACATCATTTTGAACAATATCTTGACCGTCGGTATTTGCTGCCTGATTGTCGGTTGCAATGTTCTATTGCTCGGGAGCTATGTTCTAATTCTCGGGTAGAGTGTTAGGTTCTTCATTGTAAACAAACCTGTTGAAGTCCTCTGGTTCTTTTGTGCTTTCCTCTTCATTGTTTTCTGCAAATTCATCTATCTTTACATTTGCACTTTCAACAATTTTGTTAGAGGCCTTGTTAAGACATTTATAAGCCTTTCTCTTGGAGGAATACCCTAGAAAGATACCTTCATCACTTTTGGCATCAAGCTTTCCATTTCTATCATCTTTTAAGATATAACATTGACTACAAAAGATATTGAAGTAACTTACATTGGGTGTTTTACCATACCATAGCTCATATGGTGTCTTCTTGGTGTCCTTCTTCAATTTTACTATGTTTAATGTGTAGACAACAGTACTGACAGCTTCCCTTCAGAAGATTTGGGTGATCCATTTCTCTATCATCAGTATTCTTGCACAATCAACTATGTATCTGTTCCTTCTTTCAAAAATTCTATTTTGTTGTGGTGTCCTTGGTGCGGAAACATGTCTTTTTATACCATGCTCATTGCAGAAGTTAGTGAATTCCTCTAAAATAAATTCCCCTCCTCTATCTGATCTTAAGCATTTCAAATCCTTATCACGTTATTTCTCTACCATAGCATTATACTATTTAAACATCTTAAATGCTTCAGATTTGTCTTTTATAAACATAACTGTCATCATTCTAGAGTAATCATCAAAAAAGAGAATGAAATACATGTCACCATAGTAACTCTTTGTCCTCATTGGTCCACATAGATCAGTATGGACTAATTCTAGAATAGCATTAGATGTATGGGTTTTACTTTTGAAACTATACTTTGTCATTTTACCTTTTTGACAATTTTTGCACATGATGTTGTCAGGCTTTGACATCATCGGTAAGCCTCTTACATTTCTCTTTTTGTTTATCTTTATCATGTTTTCAAAATTCACATGACACGATCTTTTGTGCCACAACCATAAGTCTTCGTTTCTATCCATTAAGCATGTGGTGTTAGTATCGTTCAGATAGAATAAGTTACCTTTGGTCTGTTCACCAGTTCTGATCAATCTTCTTGATTCATTGAAGATATTTGCCTTCTTATTTTCAAATGCCACTTGGTGACCTGAATTATTCAACTAAGAAACACTCAACAGATTATAATTCAATCCTTTCACCCAATAAGCATTTTCAAAATTTATCAGGTTATTCAACATTATAGTTCCTTTACCTTCGACTGGACTTGAGGTGTATTATTACCCATTCTTACTGTACCACCATTATAATACTCAAAAGGATCAAACTTTTCTTTATCACCAATCATGTGGTGAGTGTAGCCACTATCTATAATCCAGATGTCATTCTTTATAACCTTAGATATGAGTGCAATTTCTACATACCTTTCATCTTCATCTGAATCATCTTTTATTGCAACAAACACCATCTCGATGTCTTCATCAGATTTGGTGTCAGTATCTCCATCTTTGCATGTAGCTAGGTAACTAGATTTCTTCCCTTTGTCCTTGTAGTCTTGGGTATCTCTTCTTTCTGATTGTTGGTTACTTCTGTAATCTTTTTTATCACCTCTGTCAAACTTCTTCTCAAAAGATCTATCATTACCTCTTTCATCGTTTCTTCTATTTGGACATCTTGCAGCAAAGTGTCCTATCTCTTCACAATTGAAACATACAAGTGGTAATTTACCTTTGTATTTACCTCTACCTCTCTGTATTCTTCTAGCCATAAGTGCTTCTATTTCATCAAGATCTTCTTCTTCACTTTCATTTTCACTATCTCTTCTAGAAGTGTGTCTATGACTTTATTTGTTTATTCCCATAGAAGATTTAAATGCAGAATCTATGTTTGGTAAGACACTATTATCAAAGTTATTCATCTCAAATGAAATCAGTCTTCCAATCAAACTATCTAGAGTAACTGCATTGTTTGCTACTACTCTCATTTCTTGAATAGAAGAGACTCTAATAGAATATACAGGCAGTAAGGTTCTTAAGATTTTACTTACGATTTTCTCCTCTTCAAATGTACCTCCAACTCCTCATATAGCATTGACTACTTATTTGATTCTTGTGTTGTACTATGTGATATTTTCACCTTTCATTCTGAGATCATCAAAATTTCCTCTAAGGCTTTCTGCCTTGGCTTTTAGAACATTTGCATCACCTCCATGTACAAGCTTTAGTTTATCCCACATCTTCTTTGGAGTTGTGCAACCTTTGACATCTTCAAACTCAGCATAGAAGAGTGAGGAAGCGAGCTCTATCACCATGCATTTATGCTCATGCTTCTCTTAATTGATCAATTATAAGTGCTCCTGTGGGCAACACATATTCAATATCTAGAAATTGAGTCACATCATTCCCAATACCTGATAAGTGGAGCTTTATCCTTCTTTTCCATGAAGCAAAGTTGTCCTTGTTCAACTTGGGCACATCTCACCTATTAATCTTGTGATCTTTGACTTAGGTCTTGAAACCTTCCTTCTAAGCACACAAGCTCTAATACCAATTGTTAGTAATAACTGAGAGGGGGGGGTGAAACAGTGGCCTCAAAATTTATCCTTAAATCAACCACCAAACTTTATATCTAAAATATAAATCTCAAGTTATCTTTGTCCTACAAGATGTATGCCTTGGAATAATGATAATAAATAACTACTGACCGATATGCTTTGTAATACCTTATTCTGTAATATTACTGATAAGCAGTCTTTCCATTTACCAAAATATAGTTAATAAGTAAAGTATACCGATCATCAAGATTTACTTAATGTGAAATGAAAAACAATAAATTAATGACTCATAAACACATAACACATGGATTTTAACATGGAAACCCTGTTAGGGGAAAAACCGCTGGGACCGGTACCCCAAATTTTCACTCTTCTGAAGTGAGCCCTATTAGGAGCCAACCTTGTTAAAGGTTACAAACACACTGTTAGTGGATTTAATACATATAGGTTGTCACTTGATATCGGGCATCTAATGCTACCATCCTTGAATCAAACTCTCTCTTAGCCTGTCAATAGGTATCTAGCATTTCCAATGCTATCTTCATGATAAACCTTTTTGATGCTCCTTGGGATGTATCTCAATATATAGAAGACTGTTAAGACCTGCTCGGTTAAGAGACTTGATGCTTCAATGGTTAAACTGAAACACTATGATCTCTTCATATATACAACTTTGAATTGCAGATTTTTAGATCTATTTTAAGATCATTACACCTCTAATCAATGTATCAATTCAATACCTTTTTCTCCACACTTTCTGCTCTGTGATGCTGTGCTCACTGTTCATCAGTGTTTGTAGAATTATTTATCTCTTCCTTCAGCTTGATTCATCAGCACTATATGAAGTTGTTCTTCGTTAGTTTCTCTTCAACATCCTCCTTTTTATTCACTCCCCTCAATTTGTAATGAATTAATTTTGTCTCTTATATAGACATGATATCACTATTTCTTGGGTTTCTTGATCTTGGCGTGATCTACAATATTTCCAATTAGATTTAAAGAAAAATACCAGTTTTATCTCATAGAGATCTTCTTGCCAACTGTACAAATCAGCTTTAAATCCTTTACTTATCTATGGCTTCAAACTTGTTGATTAAAACAATGTAGACAACTAGTTAAGTCTATTCTTAGCTCTACCAGCTAGATATTTTTTTGTTTCTGAACTCCTTGTTCTGTCGGTCAACACTCCAGTTAGCCGTCGGTGACAACTGATTGTTCTGTCGGTGAGACTCCAATTCTCTTCGTGATCTTTGTTCGCCGGGCAACATTGTGTCTATGCTTATCTTCTGATCATTAGGCAACACTGTGACTTTCTTTGTTTTGTCTGTTGGTGTGCACTTCGTCGGTGTAGTTTGTCGCTTTGTGAATACTTGACTTTTATACATTACTGATAGCATAACATTTGTTCATTTGGTTCTTTGAATTCTTTGGCATTATGTTCATGACCATACAGATTATATCAAGTTGTTATTAATGAAAATACACTCCATTAACTGATTTAATGACTTGCATTATCTTTCTGCATTTTGTGATCAACTTAACATCATCAAACATTCAATAAGTTACATGTCATTAGAGAGATCAAATTCTTTCTTGGTCTACAGATCATGCAACAAGATGAAGGCATTTTTATTACACAATCCAAATACATCAAGGAAGTGCTAAAAATATTCAAGATGGAATATTCCAAGCCAGTTAGAACACTGATGGCAACTAGATGTAAGCTGACAAAAGAAGACAAGTCACCTAAGATAAATTAGACTTTGTATCGATCAATGATAGGAAAACTCATGTATGTTGTACATACTAGACCACATATTGCACATGTAGTAGGAATAGTTGCAATATTCTCTGCTAATCCCAGGGAATCACATATGACTATTGTCAAAAGAATCCTACGATATCTGAAGAATACCAAGGACTATGGCTTATGGTACAATAGATAAGGCAAATTTAAACTTCAAGTCTATACCGACGCTGATTGGGCTGGAAACATTGATGATCGAAAGAGCACAATTGGAGGAGCATTATTTATGGGTGATAGACTTTTCACATGGATCAACAAGAAGCAAGGATGCATCTCTCAGTCTACTATAGAAGTAGAGTATGTTGCTACTGCTGCAAACTGCTCAAATATTGCATGGATCAAACAGTTAATGGAAGGTATGAATATGAAAATTCTTGAACCAATGATTATCTATTGTGATAATACCAGTGCAATTAACATTTCCAAAAATCCATTCATGCATGCTAAGAAAAAGCATATTTCTATCAAGTATCATTACTTGAGAGAAAAAGTTCAAGATAAGGAGGTGATACTTGAGTATGTGCAATCAAAGGAACAATTAGCTGATATCTTCACCAAGCCACTGCCAAGGATACAGTTGAGTACTTGAGAAAGAGACTAGGGGTCAGACCCTTGTCTACTGGTCAATAAGATGACTAGAAGGTTGCATCAACCTACATATTATCAAAATATCATTCATGTTGATGCAAGCAAAGAGATGGACTGCAAAGATACATCTTTACATAGCAAGGTATTTATTTGCACTGAGCACCAGAGTTGTTATATTGCTGATGGATAGGGAAATTCAAGGAATATATTATGAATGAATAAAAAGGATTTATTTAGCATTAATGTCAAAAATTTGGTTTGGCATTGTTTTCAAAGGGAGAGATTATATCCATTATCGCATTATCCTCAGAGAAAGATTATATCGAGAGATTATATCCCATTCCTATTCATATTATCCACCAGAATCATTCAAAGGGAGAGTACATACACAGGGAGAGATTGCTGACAAGAGAAAGACATCAAAAGAGAAGAACAGTCAAAGGGAGAGAGTTTGACACAAGGAGAGAACACATCACATCATAAGAACAAAGATTCTACATCTATCCAATCAAGGGATTGAAGACAAAGAGAAAGCTTCAAGAATCAAATATAAGCTAATAGAGCTTACTGAGAACTAGATATTTGTATTGGTTATAGTACATAAGATTGGTAGTTTGATGAACTTCAACTGTTATATTTCATATTGTATTAGTGATAATATAGTATGATAATGTAGTATGCTGTCATCAATGCCAAAGGGAGAGGTTGATGAACTATAACTAATTGAATGTTTAAATATGTTAAGTTGATGATCACCAAGATAGAAAGTAAATGCAAGACATTAAATTAGTTAATGTATTATATTTTCATTGATGTCAACTTGATATAATCTGTATGGTCATGAACATATTGCCAAAGACTTCAAAGAACCATTGAAATAAATGTTATGCTATTTATAATGCATAAAATATCAATATTCACAAAGTGACTATATACACCGACGGAGTGCACACTGACGGACAAAGTGGAACAAGAAGGAAATCATAGTGTTTCCCAAGCTTGAAACCCAATGAGCATTACCGACGAGAAAAATCATAGTGTTTCCTGAGCATGAAACCTGATGAGCATTACCGACGAGAAAAATCACAGTGTTGCCCGACAAATACAGAAAACCGTGACAAACGGATATTTCTGAGGACAACCGAAGTCTCACTGACAGAACAGATAGTTGTCACCACCGATGAACTGAAGAGTTGAATGACAGAACAAGAAGTTCAGAAATGACAAAAGACTTAGCTGTCAAGAGCTAAATATAGGGTTAACTGGTTGATCACATTGTTTTGATCGACAAGTTAAAAGCAAGAGATAAGAAAGAGATTTAAAGCTTCTTTATTCCAGTTATCTATGGGATAAAACACATGCATGCTTTGAATCAATATTGGCGAGAATTGTGGATCACGCCAAGATCAAGAAAGCTAAGAAATAGTGAAAACATGTATATATAAGAGACAAGATAATTCATTGTGAATTAGGGGAGTGACTAGAGAATAGATGCTGAAGAAATTCTGAAGGAGAAGAAAGTCTTCATTCAGACCTGATCAATCAAGCTAAGGAAAGAGCTAAATTCTTCAAACACCGAGGAATAGAGATATAGTATCAACAAGCAGAATAGTGTGGAGCAAAGGTATTGAATTGATACATTGATCGTAAAGGTAATGTGCTTACATTAGATCTTAAAATCTACAATTCTAGTTGTATATGTGAACAAATCAATAGACTATTTCAATTTAACAATTGAAGCATAAAGTCTCTTAGCCAAGCAAGTCTTAAAAGTCTTTTCTATATTGAGATACATCCCAAGGAGTATCAAAAAGTTTAATCATACAAGATAGCATTGGAAATGCCAGATACCTATTGACAGACCAAGGTTTGAGAAAGGAAGGTAGCATTAGATGCCAGATATCAAGTGACAAACTATTCATATTAAATTCTCTAACAAGGTCACACCTAACAGTGTGTTTGTAACCTTTAATAGGGTTGGCTCTTCACCAAGCTCACTTTAGAAGAGTGAAAATTTTGGTTACCGGTCCCAAGTGGTTTTTCCCTTAACAGGGTTTCCACGTTAAAAATACACATGTCAGTGTATTTATGAGTCATTACTTTATTGTTTTACATTTCACATAACTAAATCTGGATTGATCGGTATACACTAGTTATTTACTGTATTTCGGCAAATAGAAAGACTGTTAATCGGTAAAAGTAAGAATAAGGTCTAAAGGAGTAATCTGAGCAGTAGTTATTTATTAATATTATTTTAAAGCAATCATCTTGTAGGACTGAAGATAACTAGAGGCTTATAAATGTGGTAATAATTTTTTGGGTTGATTTTAAAGGATTAATTTTGAGGCCACTAAGTCACCCCCCCACTCTCAGTTATTCTAACAAGTTGTTCTCTATGCAAAATTTGACAATTGATGTGTGTATTAACTAAATGATAACAAATTCTACTATTTTCCAACCTAGATTTGGATATAAACTCCATAGCATGTTCATCTAATATATCAAGAACAGTTCTTCTATTTTATGAATAATTAAGATCAAAATCTCATATCGTTAAAGCCTCAAGTTCACTTATATTAGACTTAGTATTGACACCCATATGGGATAGTAATTCCCATTCATATAACTTGGTCCCATTTTTATATTGATTACTATCATCATCACTCACATCATTTTCTTCCATTGTTGCAACATTTGGAAATCTATTCATATGCTAAGAAATGTAATTTGTGCCATCTAGTATTTTCCAGTTTGTTATTATATCCTGTTATGTGTTGCCTATATCTGTCAAAATATTGTGGAAAGGTTTGTATAGTAATAATTCCCTACAACAAAAATCCTCAAAGTTATTGTTGTTTTCATCTAGAATATTGTGGAATTTTGGATACACGTTAACAATTGCCTTTTCTATTTTGTCACTTATTGTTCCTACGTCGAGGGCTAAAAAATACAATTGAGCTCATTTAATGAGAGACAAAAACTCCAGCTATGTTGGATGTTGCATATATAAATGCATATGAGTGCTATCAAGCTCCTCTTCATATATCAATTTACTCATTTAATGGAGAATATTTTTACCAAAATTCAGGGAAATGAAATTTTGACAGCAAATCACAAGGGGTAATTTCTGCAACATATGGCATGTCTCCTATGCTCCAATGTAACGATCAACAATAAATCTCATCGTGAATTTCTAATATGTTAGCAATGAATTGTCATCAGTTGTCATTACACGTGTCAATTTGTCTAATATTTTGAACTGTATTTGAGAACAACTCTCTGGGAAATAACTGGTTGACAATCAACATTATCTCTCCATATTGCAGGCATTTGAGGATTGTGAATATTAAGTTGGTCATCATTTCTTGCAGGCTTGTTATATACAATCTAATTATTTTCACGTGTTAAGGTAGAGGTTAATTGTTCCAACCATGGTGCCTTGTACCGATATTCAACACCTGCCCCTCTTTTGTTCAAGCATTTATATTCCATGCATTTCTTATACTCTTGTACAATATTTATAATCTATTCATAATCAAAGAGGTCATCCATTGACAATATACAAGCACTCTGAAGCACACACAAATCATATGCTCCAATAGAATGCAATCAATTAGCTCTACCAGTGTGCGAACATGGATTCCAATCTAAAACATATTTATCAAAGTAACTTTTAGCTTTTCCAACTTCGTATTCATTCTTCCAATCAATAGTATCCATTTTGGGGGCATTTGGAATCCATATTAAACCATGAAAATGAGGCGTACCTTGATGTTTCCACTCATATCTATACTTGTAATTTGTTGCATGCAGTATCTTTACAAGGACTTCTTTATGAAAGATTATAAATCTTTAGTGAAGATATGCAGAAGTTATGTGTGGATTGTCCACAACATTGTGTACAAAATACTTTATTAGTTCCTGCGGTGCAGGTAACTATTGCGGAGGCTGAAACGTTAACTTTTGATTAATCCTCCCGCTCACAGCCAGTAACATGCCTTTATTTTTCTCTTGCTATTTTTGTGTTCAAAGTTTGCTCATGAAAGATGACCGAGGTTTAGCCCTTGCCTATGTAAAATTCCAGCTGGCACATTGCCTTTGGTCAAGTCGGGAGGCTTCGCAGGTTTCTATACAAGAGAACGGGAGAATATCGAAGTTGCGGGACTTCCAATGTTGACAAAGATGTTGGGGTTAGCATTTTTGCAGATGATCTTGCATGTATCAAACTGTTGGGGCTACCATTTTTGTAGATGATGACATATTTTCGCAGGAAGCATTGACGGCGGCAACAATAGATGGCATTTCCCTTTTGATATGCAGGTGAGACGTGGTATGCCATTTAGCTCATTCATAGATTTTGGTGAGAGCGCTTATTAAAATCATAATAACAAAATGTGTTTAAAAGCTTACATCTGCAAACACATTTTCGTGATTCAGCAGGTGACAGAGATCAGTGAAGTTTAAAAAGTTCAGTGTTAGTTTTGTTAGCTTTGGACAGCTGTTCGTCCATTTGCTATTATTTAGCAAGTAATTGTTTTGCTAACTAATTGGTTAGATTAGGAACAAAAATTTGTTAATTAATTGACCACTTTTGGAAACAACTAGAAACCGACTTGGTTAGGGTTGTTAAGTTGTTTTAATCTCAACCGTTGATTGAGAATCAATCTCAGCCGTTGGTTTACCAACAGGAGTAGTATAAAAGGAGGTCAGGGGGGCATTTGGAGAACAATGAAGTTTGGAGAAACATTTGTAGTGCTAGCAAATGAGTTTGTAAGTTTGCAGTGTTAGCAAACAAGTCTTGCAGTGTTAGCAAGGGCGCAGTGATAGCATTGGGGATAGCAGTGGAGGAATATCAGCAGGAGGAGTTAGGAGATTGTCTAAGTTCTGCCAGTGAGAGGCAAGGAATTTTGTATCTCTTAAT
>MU223541.1:1157871-1175079 GCA_018584345.1 Thuja plicata | reverse complement strand
GTAGCATTTTTACAGTATTCGTAAAACTAAAAGCAATGCTTGACACATATCCTTTTCATCTTTTACTGGTTTCTCCATCTTTTTGCAATTTAATGAAAACATGGTGGATTATATTCTATATGTTTAACAACCCAACGAAAACTTGTATACCAATCTTTCAAAGTTTAAATCATTGGTGAAAGCTCTGTTGCTTTCATGGGTCCCTTTGATTGTATGGCATTGAGAAGGTTGTTTGTAAATGTTCTTCAACCTGCCAGTAATCTATGTTGTTGTGGCACTTCCCTTTGTGTTCTTTTCTTGCATATAAATACATGACAATATAAAAATGGTCGATAGCAAGCTGGTTATACATTTCTGAAATTAAGTGTTCCAATTCCATGTCATGTATGTCAGCTAAATTTCCAGACACTTGGGCTCTTATATCATTATTATGGTTATTATGGATTTGGTTCAATTGTTATAATTGTTGTATACTTTCCATATTTAGTAGTCGGGATAGGATGTGATTTGGTTAGCTGGCATTGCCAAGCTAAAGGCATGCTGCCTTTGACTTAAACTCTATTGCTTTCTTTGGGCAGAGATTCTTAATGCATTTGCCACTTCACGGAACCTTTTGATAGACTTTTTCTGTGGCATTGCTATATTGAAATGGTCCCTAGTTTGATTGATTTCTTCCTCTATCAATTAGGCATGCTTTATTTCTCTCTTTGCTAATCTTTTGGCCTAATTTTGCATGGATACTCCATCCATTTTGTTAACCAACCATTGACAGCTCAAACACTTCAGACTTGGGCATGATTACTTCATTGCTTTGCTACTTTTCCTTGATGATTAGGTGGAAGATTGAGGTGGCTTTGTCACTTGAAAGGTGCACCACTTGAGATTTTTCTTGGTCATTCTTTGTCATCTATCCATTGCGGAAGCTATCACCAGTTGGGAACTTTTCATCTTTTACTTGGAATAGTCCAATGTTGAGAAATTTTCAAGAATTGTTAGTTGAAAAACTTGACCATGAGTGGACAGCTTGCAACTTGATTGAGGAAAAAATTAGTTGACATTGATTGACACAAGAAGTACGACCTGATATAAGAACAAGGAGGACCTGTATTGGTTTTCATATCATATTCTAGAAAAATAGAACAAATAATCAGGTGCAGCTTCTGGCTATACATTTTATTGCTTTTCTGCGTAGGTAATTTTATTTAACACAACCCTACCAGCATGTGGCAGGAACTACGCTACAATTGCAGCCCTTGTTGAATATTGGGAACTTACTACCAAATTGCATGGAAAAAAATTATGCACATCAAACCATTTAATATCAGTTGAGTTAGTGTGAAGAATAATGTTGGGGTCCCTGACTGATGCACCATGGTTGTCAATTTCATTAGTGATTTCTTCTAATATGATAGTGTTCCCCACAATGAGGCTCCAAAGCACATAAGATAGTTTTCCAATTGACTATCAAGAAAATTTTCAAGGTGTTTTCACAGGGCATCTAAGGTATGTAGTGTTTTCTCAAGGAAATTTACTTTCATGAATATTGTTGTTGTCTATTGATTGTGATATTTTATAATCACATTGTAGATAAAATACCAAAATCACATATGTTTCCCAAACCTTTGGTCATGGAACCATAGAAAATGCAAAGCATAATCATGTATTTCTACCTCTTTGTGTCTTTGTTATAGACGAAGTGCAGTACCATTTGGGAACAACATAGGGAATACCATATCTAATAGGCCCTCTGTATTATTTTCATTTATTGGCCTTTTATTAATTTATAGCCATGGAATGACAGGTGGATCTTTTTTCTTTATACACATAACATCTTTTATGGTTTCTAATTCACGTTGTTTATTGGGTAGCCTGGGTACGAATGATGAAGAATTAATAAAATCATTCTCCTCATCAAACTTTTCTGTAATTTCCATTTCAGTGATTGTATCACTAGAATCATAGGCCACACTATGCAACAAAGTTGATATGTGTGTTGTTCTCATGGACAACACATTAGCTACATCCATGTCAATATTGACATCCCTATAATATAGATCGTTATTATTTTTGTATCACAACACATCTAGAACATTATATCTATTTACATAACAATCATAACTCCTCACCCTCCATATTCTGCCTACACACAATAGAAATACCAAGCATTTATAAATGATGAGGCAAAACATAAGCAATACTTGATATATCCTATAGAAAGTTTATTGTATGCTCAAAATATTTATACTAACCACCTACTGCACAGTGTTACCTCGACTCTACATTTTTTCCCTTAACTCAATTTTTGTGTAAATATCTTTTAGTAAATTGGAGTTGAGTCCCTTTGTCTAAGTGTCATGTCTCTTTAAATGTTTTACCCTTTAAACTTTGTGTTAAATCCTAGTTTGATAATAAAAGGCAACTTTGAACTTTGAACTTGAACTTGTCATATGAGTTCAACAGGTTCAAAAGGTTCAAGGTTCATCAGTCGCGCTGGAGTCTTTTATTTTCGGCATGTAAATCTACAAAGAGTGAAGTGTTGAACCATTGAACTTGAACCTTTTGTAAGTTTGATGGGTTCAAGGTTCAATCAATGTCAGTCTTGTCAAGTCATTGTGTCGGTCTTTGTCCTTTCTTTTTCTCCTCATTTGGTCTTGGTCTTCTACAAGATGTAACAAGCGGCCTAAGTGAATTTGAAATTCTTGTACAAAGTTCATTTGGTTCAATGGCTCACCAATAATTAAAGTTTAAAGGAGAAGAACAAGACATTTTAGAAAGAGAATGGCTTATGAAAGGGAATATTCAGGGCATTTGTTAAAAAAATAATTTTTTATGTTTCTGAAAAAGGAAAGGGTAATGATTGCTTGATAATCTTATGTGTTGAAGTGACAAGTGATTAATGTTACACATCAAGGGAAGTGTCTCATTTAATTTAATTTGGAATGAATGAAAGGTTAAGTAATTATTATCCAATATTTTATCCTCTTTAAGAAGTGATTAAAGGCTCACTTGATGGTCAAAAAGAGACAAATTTAGCAAGAGAAGGAGATGACGCAGGAGGTAAAGGGGATTTTCTTTGGTTTTGGATTTGCAGGCATTTTGAGGAGATAAAAGGTGAGTTCCAACATTCTCATTTCTGCTACTATTTCAGACTTCTAGTGTTGTTTGGTAAATTCAGTTGTCTGATCAATTTATTTGGAATTTCCATCATGAGGACTGCTTTTCAAATTTTTGAAAATGAATCTAGTTTGGTTTGTTCATCTCCTAAGCTCGGAGATACATCCCTATTCCATTATGATTTACAGGATAGAGTTAGAAACCCTGAAGAATCCTCCCCTATGGAAAAGATTGTAGAAAGTGATCTTGTCAAAGTTGCAGCTTTCCCTATGATAGTACTATGCCTTGAGCTAGTACGTGAATGCATGAATAGGTATGATTCTTTCCATATATGCATTGGGAAGGAGAATGGGGATGTTTTAGTATGAATTAATAGAGAAACCATTATATCTATTAGGAAAATTCTTGAGAAGGAAACCTACTCGAACTTCATCACTACATTGTCTGTGAGTTGTTTTTTTGAGAAGAAGTCACAGTACAGAAGTGTTATAGCCAGGAGTTGGTTGTTGAAATTTCAAAGGGGAGGTTTGAGGCTACCTAGACCTCTTACCAGAGAACATATGAAAACACATGTGAGGGATTTAATTGTAATATTGCACAGAGTCAAAGGAACTAACCAAGCCTTCTTTTTCCAAGATTGGATGTACTTCTTCGTTCAAATTATTTTCCAAGGTACACAATATTTAGATTGGGGAGAGATCATAGTTGAGATCCTCCATGATCAATTAAACAATGGTCATCTGGGTAATTGAGGTTTCTTTATGTCTTCCTATCTCTTCTATTTCCTGGCTTGTACAATAAATTGGGTAGGTATTCCACATGAGCCTTTCACTGAAGATATCAAGATCTATGAGTATTACCCTTAACTAAAAATGGAGAGGTTTTGTGAAAGTTACAGGAGAGTTAACGATGTCTTCACTAGTATATTAATACATGAAATGGTAGGAAACTTGGATAAGAGGATGTGTGAAGAAGCAATGTAGCTAGTGAATACATATGACAACTTCTTTATTCAATTTCCATATTTTACCTATATCAGAGTTGGAGGATTTGAGGGTGAGCCAATGAAGTTTCCCAGGTATGCCCTTGATTGCTTTGTGTTGGTAGAATTATGTAGACAACTAGCTCATGTGAGAAAAAAAATTCCACCAATGAAAGATGCATGAATCTCTTTCCCCATTGAACTTGGGTTTTGTGAATTTAAGTCTATCTCAGACGCCCTGAATCTAGAAGTTGATTTGAATAAGTTTAAATTCTAATGTTATAATGCAAGAGCTAACTTTGATAACAAAGGATTCTCTAGAGAACACTTACACTTAGCAGGATAGTTCCTACTTGTGCCACATATGGAGGACTTTTTGGAAAATTGTGCTGGTGACGTAGAAGTAAGGAAAAGGCAATGGAGTAGGTTTTCTTTACAATAGATTGTTACTTTAGGCATGAAGATGGATATTACTGGTGTGAAAGAAGATTGGGAAATAACTATGGACCCTAATTATGAACAAATCAAGTTGCAAGCAGTCCCAAAGGTAGATTGGTCAGAAATAGAGAAAGATCAAATTGAGTGGAGGATATTTCCTATGATAAGAAGAAAAGAAAGGTATCTTAGGGAACATAAATTGCAGAAAATCCAAGCCAATAAATATAAAAAGTTAGAACTAGCTTCTGAATCTTTGTCCCCTGTGTATTTTTCTAAAGAAAGTATTAAAACTTGTGACATAGGTACAATTAAAACTAAAGCTAGGAGGTATGCTACCAACAAGAAGCACAGATACATTGTAGTGGTTAGGTCACCTATTCGAATCACCAGGTCAAAGACCAAGAGCAAAGGGAAAGGGGAAATTTCTGAGAAAGAAGTGATAGATTTGGATTCAGGTGAAGAGATTGATAGAAAGATGGTTGATCACAATATTAGTCCTTCTAAAATAGATGCGAAGCAACAAGTAGGTGACATAACAAATCTTATAGAATCAATGGTTGTGATTGACCAGACCCCTAATCAACCTTCTTCTAGAAAATAAGTTTCTAATTCTACCCCCAAGTGGCTAGAAGCCTCAATCAATAAGAAACAAAATGTAGTTTCATTCTCTCTATCGATGGAGGACATGGTGAGTAAATGCTTGGGGAAGACCCCAAAGTTTAAAAAGTTAAAATTTACTTCCAGGATAGACATAGGTCTGAACACAAGGAATTGGATGGTTGAGTAGCCAAACCTTTGACAAAAGATGATGTTCAGGATCGCATAGCTAAAGAATTTGCGGTGGAGAAGGTAGACCTAGGATTTGGGTATAGGGAAGCTAATAATCATCATTTTGAGCGTTATGCTAAGAAAATATTGAATAGGTCCTAAAAAGATGAAAAAGATAAGAAGGAATTGAAGGAGATGGTGTAAATGATGGAAAATATGTATAAATTATCTCCATGGTCCTAGTCTGCAACCTATTTCTCAAAAAACTTTGTCTTTTGATCCAAAATCACCAGCTAGTCAAAACTTCATCAAGGAAAAATGGTACAGGAAGGTAGCAAGTATATCACATATTCCAGAAAGGTTTATGATGATACTACTATAGCCATTGGTGAGTTAAAGACACAAGCTCTTGCCTAGGAAAAGGAATAAACAAAATGGATGATTGTAGTATCTCACATGGTTGAAGTTCAGAAATATGGAGTCACAAAATTCTTATCAGAAAATCCCATGAATATTTTTAATGATGGTGTGTTGTACACCTCCAAGAAACATATAGAATGGAGGAATTCTATGTTGAAACAATGTAAGGTGGAATTCATTAAATTGGAGAAAGAACAGACCGACCTTACTCAATTTTTGCTAGATGATCTCAAATGCATAAATGTGGTTTATGTACAACAAGAT
The DNA here is from genome assembly GCA_018584345.1 of Thuja plicata. NCBI lineage: Eukaryota > Viridiplantae > Streptophyta > Pinopsida > Cupressales > Cupressaceae > Thuja > Thuja plicata. The sequence continues at coordinate 1,169,093 of MU223541.1, read as the reverse complement.
TGCACTGCCTAAAAAGATGTGAATGTCATGCTTAAAATTTTCAAAGAGGGGATTGAATAGACAAAGGAAGCCAAAACCCTAGCGGTAGAAGATCTTTCAAAGGTGTCAAGGACTGAATATTTACTATGTATGTGCTTAGGCCAACTCCCAAAATGTGCAATGAAGGTGATGGAGATAAAAAGAGAAAAGGAAGCGTGGAGGCAATGAATTGTCCATTTCGTCACTCCTAATTTTCAGCTGATTCAAGAGTTCATTGTTGTTTATAAGGATTGGAAAGTGACACGTGGTCCTCCCACCAATCAGGACCAATCCACAAGCTCGGAGGTACTCACTCAACCTTAGACATGCTGCCATGTTCTCTTCGATTTGGGATTTAGTTTTAGAGCTTTTTTTATTCAATTATTTCAAGTTAATCTCAAATTAGTTTGAAAAACTATATTGTATCGTGGGCTGGAGTTAACTGAACTCAAGGACGTTAAGTTAGTTTTTGGCATATATTATATATATGTAATTGAAATACATTGAGAAGGTACGAATGTTTTTGATTCACTAGACTATAATTTTTTATTGTGATATTTTTAAAAATAAACTTTTATCTATGAATGAAAAGGAAGACAAGTTTTGGTGAGTTTAGATCTGTGTGTCTTAATTTATGAGAACAAAATTTATGTGTGAATTTTTCTCTTTGTTGTCGAATGTGCTTCTACACTGATCTATATACGTGTATGCTTTACAATATGTTTAATGGTTTATTGTGAATGGAATAGTTGTGTTATTTTATGGTGAACAAATCTAAGTATTTTGAAAGTAAAAAATTCTTAAGGAAATGATTATCATATTCATTCCATATTGATGAATGAATATTAGAAAGCCTTACATGCTTTCAAGTTAATAGTATTTTTGAATGTTAGTTAAGTTATCATTCATTGAAACATCTTATATGGGAGCTATACCTTTCAAATTCAGAGGGAAATTATTTATTAATTATCCAACTATTGATAATAGATTTGTACTTAAATCAAAGGGCTAGAGTTTAAAATATCATATTTTTCAAAGGAAAAATATGTTAGCCAACATATTTTGGTGAATCTGCTAGGGAAGAACTGAATTAATTTATTTAAGAATATTTTCCTTTTGATGGGGAAAGATGGTATTTCCCCATGAGAATATCTTCCCTTTTTTGCAACCTAATTTGGGATTTGAGGACAAACATGAAGATATTATAAGTTAGTTAAATACTTTAGCTTGGAATACAAGACGAATCCCAAAATATTATAGGAGGGAAAGCCAAGTGCTAGAAGAAGAAGATTTAGTTTCTAACTTAAGATTTGTGTACTTAAGGCAAAGGCAAAGGCAAAGGCAAAGGCAAGAATTGAATGTAATCAGGTTCCTAAAGTCCCAAGGAATCAAGAGCAGTTTAGAGACTAATTAATAATGGTGTGATTGAAACTCAACAATCTGGAGTTTAAAAGATACACAAGGTCTCAGAGGAAAGGAGTGTTTGATCCTATTTTTTATGCATTGCAAAATTTGATATTTTCACCCAACCTTTCTCACACAAGAAGATCCATAAGTAGACCTCCACCTCCTCCAAAGGCCTATGCATCCCCTATCTGCCAAGACTTAATCTTACATGACACTGTCTTTCCTATTACCATAAATTTCATACTTGCAATGACCCATCCTTGGGGAGCAGCTATAGGACCATTGAACCTAGGAGCTAATCTGAATGCTTTGCCAAAGGAGCCAGAGAAAAATTTGCAAATTTAAAAGGGGATGGGAACAAATCTACAGATGAACATTTGAACGTCTTTAATGTAACATGTGGGTACTTGGTGTTCAACAACAAGATGTACCTGTGAGACTTTTTGTACAAACTCTAACTGATGTTATTGCAGAGTAGTTTTAACATTTGCCTAATGCATTGATTTCAAACTGGGATGATGTGAGAATCGTAATTGAAAATAGATTTAAGAGTTTCAAGGATGAACACTCTCTCTTGGCTCATTTAACTCAGTTAAAAATGGAAACAAGTGAACCTATGAGGGATTTTGTAGCAAAGTAAAACAAGATCATTCATAAGATTCTAAATGGAAAGAGACATACTCAAAATAAAAAGTGTTCTTTCCTCAATTATATGCCACCCAACATTAGTTTCCATCTAAAAAGAAATAGGGTAGCATACTTGGAAACAACACAGGCTCAGACAGTGGAACTAGAAGATGGCCTCCTCACGGATGGTAAAGGGAAGAAAGAAATGCAAGTTACTAAGGCACAAGCCTCAATGTCCTATGATCTTGTAGTCCAAAGGTTGGTTAATGATATGATTGCTTTGAAAAGACAAATTTTGAAGGCAGGTACATTGTATCAACAACCTTACCAAGATATCAACAAGAGATAATTTAATCAGCAGAATAATACAAGGAAGACTCTACAACTTCCTTCAACACAGCCAAGGCTAACAATTGAAGCTCCTCTAGGTAAGAGAAATATGTGTTCTTTCCATTTAAATATAGATCATGATGGAAGTGTGTGTCTAGAAATGATTAGGTATGCATGAATGATCACCGCAAAGGACACATTGGGAGAAAACACAGAAGATGAAAATAATCTGGAGGAACATGGTGACTTTGGAATCCACTTCATAGAGTATGAGTTAGACTCCAAAAGAGGAGGTGAAATATTAGTAACTCTAGAAGACCTTTCATGGACTGTGCTTACTAGGGGCCAAACAAATTTTAAAACCCCAAACAGATCTGCCTCACCAGAAAATCCTACTAAGAATAAGGGACCTCCCTTTTGAATTTCTAATTCTAATTCAAAGGGTCTCAAGGTTCAAGTGCACCCTAGGTCTAATCCTGAATGTCCTTTTGACATTGTAGAGTTTTGTAAGTCTTCTAGAATTTAAATATCCCCGAATGACTACCTAATATTGAATCCTAAAGAAATAATTAAATTGGTGAAATATGTTCACAAAGACAACCCTCAAGTACAATCTAGTAGCCAACAATTTGTAAACAATGACTCTCCCATTGATCAATTATTTTCTTCTCCCCCTAGAGTATCATCTTCTCAAGATGAACCATCTATCTATGCACTAAATGAATCCTCTTCTACTTACTGTGCAAATCCTAACTCATTCTATGTCTTGTTATTCATGAATGGTCATAAACTTAGCAATCATATCATTTATTTTGGTGCTTCTGATAATATTATGCCCTCCTCGGTGGCTAAAGCCTTAGGTCTTGTTGGTACCCATATAGAACCCGAAAATAAAACTTTCAGTTTAGGGTCTTGAACCTCTTTGAAGTAAGTTCAAAGCAGTTCAAAGAGGTTCGAAGTGGTTCAGTTTGCATAAACAGGTTCACATGGTTCAAGGTTGTTCGAGTTTGCAGAGCCAAAGTTCAAGTTTGAATTTCAGATGAACGCCATTGTCAGATTTGAAATGTGAATTCAAGATGCAGATTCAGTTTTTCAATTCCAAACACACAGTCCAAAAGTTAGATGTTGAGTTGTAATTGATCAGTTAAAATTCAAGAGTTTGGTTTAGAGTTCAAAGCCCCAGTACACTCTCATAAACTCAATACTTGGGATCGACATTATGTATAGGGAACATTGATGATGACAGTTATATGTATAAAAATTGTACAAGAAAAATAAGAATCTACTCTAGCATGTTACTCGAGAAAACATCCAGGAGTATTCCAGGTTGGTTCTGGTCATCTCCAATTTGTGCGGATTGAAACAAAATGTGTAAGATATTTTTCTATCTAATAGTTTCAGCAATGCTAGAATCAGGAGACTTCGCTAGGGAGGAGTACAAAAGTGCACTACTTGATTCAATATCCCGATTATAAATCCTTGTTACATCCTCCATGAACAGAGGTTAATGCTAGAGATACAAAATTTGATTGTACAATATTCTACGACAGTAATGGATGATATAAATTGAACAAAGTATTGAAAGATTGTTCAAACCCGTAGGCACATGAACTCATGGTGACAACTAGGTGCATCATGTTGGTGCAATTAAAACACAAAACCCCGTGGAATGCAAAGAATGGAAGGAAGATGTTAATATATGGAAGATCACAAGCACCCAATAAATGACTAAGTCTGGAGATAACCCCTCAAACCAGATAAAAAGACAGTTGTAGTTGAAGAAAATATGCACAATCCGTTTGATAAACTGCCATCAGCTCGTGAGTGGATTTGCATGAAGGGACGAGCTCTGTGATCTCACCAACCGTTAGCCCCAAGCACAGCACGAATGGTTCCTCCAATAGAAAGTTTGGAATTGATGATTTTTTGTTGAACCCGATATCTATATATCAGGAATAGAAAGGAAATGTCATCAGATAAAGGTATACGTCACAGAGCCAAATATGATGCTTGGTCACCAAATGAAGTGGCTACGTGGAGTGTTCATTAGTTGACATTTTCCATTTAATTCTATATACCTATTTAAGGTAGATATAGTAAAGTGTGAGCTTCGGGTATTTGTGTGGAAGCACAGACACTGCATGTAAATTGTTCGACAGAATACTGATCTGGTTCAACGGCAAGCAAAGGAGAGACAGGCATATTGCTCGCACATGAAGAGCCAAAGCCATCACCTCCAGCTAAACTCATCAAGCTGGAATATAGATTCCATGGCTTTAGTAGCACATAGCAATATAAATAGCGACTTTTCATCATTAAAAGTTGCCGATATAGAGAGCTCTGTGAATTGTTAGACAAATGGTTAATATGATTCAGATGTAGCAAAGTGAGCATTGTGTAACCATGACATCGAAGGCACATTAGAGAAATCCGAATGTAATGATTAGAAGATGTTTGATGTCAGCTTTGTCCACGTCGAGAAGCATCCACACAGGCCTGAGTAAACCGAAAACATGGATAGACCAATCTGTGCACTTGGTCTTGTTGAAGACATATCAGCTCGATAGTCGTCGGTTCAACATGGTGATATTCATATTCCTCTTATGCATCCTTGAGGGTGAAAGCTCAAGGTCTCGTTTCTCTTGCCCGAGCATTTCTTCATATATATGAAAATCCATTGTAAACCATGTGTTGGTGTGCCCATTCATCTGCATACATGCCAATTGGTGTACGTGGTCTGGTAGATTGCAGGGTTCTAAACTTCTAAATGCTTTTGATCACCTGATATAATGTCCAACGTAATCATGTGGAGCACCATCGAAAGTGTGTGATCTCAGTTCGGGTATATGTACTACAGTTGGTGGAGAGCTATGTAAAATAGAACGCATCGTAAGACATCATAACTGTGGCTTCCACATGCCTTAAGTAACTCCAATCGCATTGACTTCCTCGGCCTCCTCTAGTTTGTCATTTGGGGAATTCAACGGAAATATGCAGCTACGGATCACACACATATTCAAGATTGGAGACAACTGACATTGACATAAACTGAAAGAGAAATTACATTGTCCAAGCCGTTGTCAGCCATATGCAGATTCATAAACGTGGATGCATATAAAATACACAAGTTTGACAAGTGAGCCCAAGGGAAGAAATGTATAATGCTAGTACCCGATGGCAAGCATGAACCAAGTCAGAGATCAACAATTAAATGACATCTTCAAATGCTCGACCTGAGGATGAAATGTGATGAACCCAAGCGCAGATCTGAGGTGCATTAAGAAATTCTGCTAATAAAAGGCGACACAAACATGGCCTGGAGTGCTCGAATACAAAGAATGTGCACACTGTTTGACAGAATGTCTCAAAGTAGAAACATGAGTGCGCAAGAAGAGATAATGGGGCCTGTGAAACAGTATGATTTGGCAACTATTGAAAGGAGAATTATGATGACTCATTACGGGCATTCACTGCTGAGCCTCCAAATAGTTCATTGCGAACTGTTATAATATTCATTAAACCCGATAATTAAATTATAACTTTGATAAAATATGTTATGAAGTTGTAATGTTTGACTATTATGAAAGATTTAAAATACCATGCTGTCAGGTGATGAGATGATAAGGAGAGAAGAATAAAATACAATTTGAAGAATCAGTTACAATAACTGAAAAGCATCACCGAAGCAAAAAAGAACAGATTAATGTTTGAAAATGAATGCAATATCAAGAATCAGTTTGGATAACTAAAAAAGAAAAGACATCATGGAATTGAAACCGACACGAGAAAAGATAAATAGGCCAGCTGAAGATAGAGGAAGGGTTCCAGTTTTCTGAGTTTTGGCTGGGAGACTTTGAGCCACAGCAGAATAGAGGCTGTGAATACAGTGATAGGGGGAAGATTGAATTTCTCTGAGACTTTGTGCTACAGGGGGTTTTATTCTTCTGGCTTCCAGACTGCAGCCAGGGAGAGGATTTTGTAAAATCATTTCATTTTCTTGAGAGGTTGTGAGAGGCAGAGCATAGGCTTTTTCTTTTTCTCTTTTTTAGAACTGTGTGCCTGAGATAGAGATAAGATTTTGATAATTGATGTAGTATTGTGAAAGGAGTTTCTGTCTTTTTTTGAAATAGTGGTTTGTTTGTAATGTGTAGAAGACATTTCATAATCTTTTACAGTCAGGGAAGGGAGGCTGAGGGTTAATTATATCAGAACTTTGATTATGGTGTATTTTCCTTCCACTGGTAATGAACTTAGTGTCATTTTCAGTTTTCTCTGAATTACATTTCAATATCACTATTTTCCTGTTACATTATCAGCTCAAAATATCTTTAAAGGCTCTGATTTGTAATTCTCTCAAGAAGCTGAAAGACACAATTTTGTTCTCATTACACCATGCAGCGTCCAGCAAATGAAATTTGCATCATCTGCTGTTCTTCACTTTCTTTTATGTAGTAGTATAGGTTCCCGGATCTACATTGTATTTACGAGTAGATGTTTGATATCCTTTTGTGCTTTCTGGTTAAAAGCATCCACATTTAATTCATTGAATATCTTATACGGGGAGCTGTACCCGGCAAAATTCAGAGGAAGGTTATTAATCTAATAATAACCTATCCAACTGTTGGTGTTGATTTGTCCTTCCACTTGGGCATTCAGGGTCAGATTTACATGCATTTTCTCAAAGGACAACCTGTTCACTAACAGATTTTGGCGACTCTACTGGGGATTTGGAATCAAAGATCAGTGCTAAATTGATTAACATTTGTTTCCTCAGTTTTCTAATTATCTCCCTGTGCAGGAGATTGGCGACTCTATTGCAAGACCATGTCGACCATAAAAATCATGAGAAGATTAAGGCCAAACCCTTCTCTCCTTGAACTTTATCAAATAGATGATAAAGTATTGCAAGAATTTGTGAAAAGCCTCAAAGAAAGCATTTCTCGGGGTGTCCGGAACAATATACCTATTGAAGATGATGATCTGCCTTGGCTGCTATGGAAAAGCCTCTGTGCTAGGTATCATAAACTGAAAGATTTGAAAATGTACAAGGAAAAGGTCCAGCAGCTTGAAAAAGAATTGGATGTTGGCAATGAGGAAGTTCCGGTGATTTCATCTCGTTTTATATCATGCAATTATTCAGCCTTTAGTGAGGAAGAAGTCCAGCCAGAGTTACTCCAGCCTCATACTGATCCAGTTTTACAGAAAGAGAATACCCGTGACAACACTGGAGTAAGGGTAACCAATAATGATACAATCTTGCCTCAAGTTTCTTCTTTATCTCATATAGAAAGTTTTATGGTAAAAGATCATGATGATCATCCATTGCTTAAAGATTCTATCGAAATGCTTTCGAATGATACTTTGCCAAAAGGTGAATCTTTAAATGTCATGAGAGATCATGAAGACATTGACTTTATGGATACGTATGCTAAAAGCAGCCCTATTCTAGAATTTCTTCATTTTGAAAATAATGCAGCAGCAAACCTTATTGGAAATGTTGAATTTAATGAAGGTGCCTCTAAAACTTTCTCCCCTCCAGTTGTTGAAGCTTTCAATTTCGAGAATGATAATGGTCATCTTGTTTCAGAATCTTCAAATTATGGCAAATTAGACAACTTGCTGCCGGAATCTCAATCTTTCACCTTTGATATCCAACATCCCTCTTTGAAGAGTCTTCTAGATAAAAAAATTTAGAATGACATGCAGCCTGAAACTGAACTTCCCACTTTCGTGAAAAATGAAGATGATTCCTCACGCTTGAAAATCAGTAATCAGCCCATGCAAAGATTTGTTCAGTTTGATGATGAAATATGTAATTATGATAGGGTGAAAGTATGTGAAAATTATTTTTTTTCTCATGCTGGAAATCAGATTGAAGAAAGGGGTGCTGAAGTTATTACTCAGCCTACAGATAGCCCAGTTGAAACATGGAAAAATTCATTCATTGATAATTTTTCCTCTATGCATGACTTTGCCGATTTGGATTGTGGGAGAAATGCTGAAACATGTGATGGCAGTTTAGAAAGAGGAAGAGATGGAATTTGTGGTATATTTGATGACAGTTTAGTTACTAAAAGAGAGGAAGAAAATAAATACTCAAAGGTTGATCCCATGTTGGATGAGGCATCTCTATGGCTGCAATTTGACCTTGACATCAAAGACCTTGTGCAAGAATCGAATCTTGATGACAACATTTCCAGGTATCGTGCGTCATATATTGGTAAGGTCTCTACATTTTATGTCTTTCAGCTTGAAATGAAATCTGACCCTATAGATGTGAAAGATCAACTCTCGCATGAGGAAGAATGTTATGATGAGTTATGGCTGTTCGGAAAAGAGAGTTGGATTAGCATATGCATGTGTCTTTTCAATTTGAAGATTGGCATTAAGAGAGTCGTCATTAAACAATCGTATGAAGCTGCTTCATTAAGGCATAGTTTGCTGTTGCGAAAAGGCTCCTACTTCTCCCAGCCGGTAAATGGTTTCATGTGATTCATTTTCTTTCTTCCGGTTCTCATGGTAGGTTCTCTCCCTACCTTTGTATATATTTTTTAAATAAGTTTTGGTTGTGCATAGTGATAATTTGAAATAAGGTGCAAGCTTCGTTCTTGCTGGTAGTTTAGGAGTTTTTGGTTGTGTTGCCCTGGTCCCCTCCACCCATCTGCAAGCATCTCCCTTTCTTTCATCCTTTATTGACTCTATTTTCCCAATGGATGCTAGGCGCTTGTCTTTTCCCAGAGATTGCTGGAGTTCTCTGCTTTTGTGCCAAAAACAATCCCACAGTTAGAGCCCATGTTGGTACCCATATAGAACCCGAAAATAAAACTTTCAATTTAGGGTCTTGAACCTCTTTGAAGTAAGTTCAAAGAAGTTCAAAGAGGTTCGAAGTGGTTCAGTTTGCATAAACAGGTTCACATGGATCAAGGTTGTTCGAGTTTGCAGAGCTAGAGTTCAAGTTTCAATTTCAGATGAACGCCATTGTCAGATTTGAAATGTGAATTCAAGATGCAGATTCAGTTTTTCAATTCCAAACACACAGTCCAAAAGGTAGATGTTGAGGTGTAATTGATTAGTTCGAATTCAAGAGTTTGGTTTAGAGTTCAAAGCCCCGGTACACTCTCATAAACTCAATACTTGGGATCGACATTATGAACAGGGAACATTGATGGTGACAGTTATATGTATCAAAATTGTACAGGAAAAATAAGAATCTACTCTAGCATGTTACTCGAGAAAACATCCAGGAGTATTCCAGGTTGATTCTTCTCATCTCTAATTTGTGCAGATTGAAACAAAATGTGTAAGATACTTTTCTATCTAATAGTTTCAGCCATGCTAGAATCAGGAGACTTCGCTAGGGAGGAGTACAAAAGTGCACTACTTGATAAAATATCCCGATTATAAATCCTTGTTACATCCTCCATGAACAGAGGTCAATGCTAGAGATACAAAATTTGATTGTATAATATTCTACGACAGTAATGGATGATATGAATCGAACAAAGTATTGAAAGATTGTTCAAACCCGTAGGCACATGAACTCATGGTGACAACCGGGTGCATCATGTTGGTGCAATTAAAACACAAAACCCCATGGAATGGAAAGAATGGAAGGAAGATGTTAATATAAGGAAGATCACGAGCACCCAATAAGTGACTAAGTCTGGAGATAACCCCTCAAACCAGATAAAAAGACAGTTGTAGTTGAAGAAAATATGCGCAATCCATTTGATAAGCTGCCATAAGCTCGTGAGTGGATTTGCATGAAGGGACGAGCTCTGTGATCTCACCAACCATTAGCCCCAAGCACAGCACGAATGGTTCCTCCAATAGAAATTTTGGAATTTATGATTGTTTGTTGAACCCGATATCTATATATCAGGAATAGAAAGGAAATGTCATCAGATAAAGGTATACGTGACAGAGCCAAATATGATTCTTGGTCACCAAATGAAGTGGCTACGTGGAGTGTTCATTAGTTGAAATTTTCCATTTAATTCTATATACCTATTTAAGGTAGATATAGTAAAGTGTGAGCTTCAGGTATTTGTGTGGAAGCACAGACACTGCATGTAAATTGTTCGATAGAATGCTAATCTTGTTCAACGGCAAGCAAAGGAGAGATAGGCATATTGCTCGCGCATGAAGAGCCAAAGCCATCACCTCCAGCTAAACTCATCAAGCTAGAATATAGATTCCATGACTTTAGTAGCACATAGCAATATAAATAGCAACTTTTCATCATTAAAAGTTGCCGATATAGAGAGCTCTGTGAATTGTTAGACAAATGGTTAATACGATTCAGATGTAGCAAAGTGAGCATTGTGTAACCATGACATCGAAGGAACATTAGAGCAATCCGAATGTAATGATTAGAAGATGTTTGATGTCAGCTTTGTCCACATCGAGAAGCATCCACACAGGCCCGAGTACACCGGAAATATGGATAGACCAATCTGTGCACTTGGTCTTGTTGAAGACATATCAGCTCGATAGTCATCGGTTCAACATGGTGATATTCATATTCCTCTTATGCATCCTTGAGGGTGAAAGCTCAAGGTCTCATTTCTCTTTCCCGAGCATTTCTTCATATATATGAAAATCCAGTGTAAACCATGTGTTGGTGTGCCCATTCATCTGCATACATGCCAATTGGCGTACGTGGTCTGGTAGATTGCAGGGTTCTAAACTTCTAAATGCTTTTGATCACCTGACATAATGTCCAACGTAATCATGTGGAGCACCATCGAAAGTGTGTGATCTCAGTTCGGGTATATGTACTGCAGTTGGTGGAGAGCTATGTAAAATAGAACGCGTCGTAAGACATCATAACTGTGGCT
>MU223541.1:1085612-1157127 GCA_018584345.1 Thuja plicata | reverse complement strand
TGAAAGATTTAAAATACCATGCTGTCAGGTGATGAGATGATAAGGAGAGAAGAATAAAATACAATTTGAAGAATCAGTTACAATAACTGAAAAGCATCACCGAAGCAAAAAAGAACAGATTAATGTTTGAAAATGAATGCAATATCAAGAATCAGTTTGGATAACTAAAAAAGAAAAGACATCATGGAATTGAAACCGACACGAGAAAAGATAAATAGGCCAGCTGAAGATAGAGGAAGGGTTCCAGTTTTCTGAGTTTTGGCTGGGAGACTTTGAGCCACAGCAGAATAGAGGCTGTGAATACAGTGATAGGGGGAAGATTGAATTTCTCTGAGACTTTGTGCTACAGGGGGTTTTATTCTTCTGGCTTCCAGACTGCAGCCAGGGAGAGGATTTTGTAAAATCATTTCATTTTCTTGAGAGGTTGTGAGAGGCAGAGCATAGGCTTTTTCTTTTTCTCTTTTTTAGAACTGTGTGCCTGAGATAGAGATAAGATTTTGATAATTGATGTAGTATTGTGAAAGGAGTTTCTGTCTTTTTTTGAAATAGTGGTTTGTTTGTAATGTGTAGAAGACATTTCATAATCTTTTACAGTCAGGGAAGGGAGGCTGAGGGTTAATTATATCAGAACTTTGATTATGGTGTATTTTCCTTCCACTGGTAATGAACTTAGTGTCATTTTCAGTTTTCTCTGAATTACATTTCAATATCACTGTTTTCCTATTACATTATCAGTTCAAAATATCTTTAAAGGCTCTGATTTTTAATTCTCTCAAGAAGCTGAAAGACACAGTTTCATTCTCATTACACCATGCAGCGTCCAGCAAATGAACTTTGCATCATCTGCTGTTCTTCACTTTCTTTTATGTAGTAGTATAGGTTCCCGCATCTACATTGTATTTATGAGTAGATGTTTGATATCCTTTTGTGCTTTCTGGTTAAAAGAATCCACATTTAATTCATTGAATATCTTATACGGGGAGCTGTACCCGACAAAATTCAGAGGAAGGTTATTAATCTAATAATAAACTATCCAACTATTGGTGTTGATTTGTCCTTCCACTTGGGCATTCAGGGTCAGATTTACATGCATTTCCTCAAAGGACAATCTATTCACTAACAGGTCTGATTCTCGCCAAGACTCTTGGAAGATGTTATTCCATTGATGGAAATCATGTCCCATTGCTTGGACAAATTAAAGATGTGCAGGTGGTTCTTGCAACCTATCTTGATAAGAGGTTAAAATTGACTATCTTGGTGACGGACATCTCTGATAGCTACGACATGTTACTAAGAAATAACTTTTGCAAAGACTTGGGAGGAGAAATCAAGATGCACTGGTCAGAAGCCACAATTCCCATATGGAAATAGAAACTAAAATTGGAACCTGAAGTAAAATGTAAGTTCACAGTTTTCCCATCTAGTGACCCTAGATCTCAAATACTATACGAAGAGTGTGAGTTTGGAAATTACTTATTCTTTTATGAAGAAATGATAGAAGAGCCTATCTTGGAACCAGTTCAAGGTGATGATCCTTGGGTTCTGGAATTTGATGGTAGTTGTGCAACAATAGGTTATGGAGTAGAAGTGGTCTTAATTTCACCTCTAGGTGAAAATTTCCCTTTTTCTTTCAAGTTGGACTTCAAAAATACTAACAACACTATGAAGTACAAGGCTCTGCTACTCGAGTTGCAAGAAGCAAAAAGAAAGAAGGTAAAATTACTAAAAGTGAAAGGAGAGACATAGCTAATTTTTAAGAAGTAAGACATGTTTTTATTATTAAAAGTGAGAGGTTGAAACATCATAGGAATAGAGTGTGGGAAAAAATTGAATACTTTGATGCTTTTCCATTGAAGTCATCCTTAGAGATCATAACACTAGGACAGACCCCTTAGTAGTGTCATCTTCTCTTCTCCTACCCCACCCTGATTTTAAAGAAAGCACCTATAGGGTAGAGATGATATACAAACCTATTATTCCTGACATGTTGATTATTGGCAAGCTTTTTTAACATGATCATCAAATTAAAAAAAATTCTAGAAAATGTTGAGATGTTCGCAAGCACCTATTTTGAAGGATCAGAAGCCACTTGTAAAGAATTTTGTCCTGATCCTGGGATTAATCCAAATGATGGTGTAATTCAGTTAATAGTAAATAAGATCCCCATAGGCCTAGTTTCTCTAGAACAACTATTCACTCATAGAGAGGAGAGTGTTAAAGGCAAACATGCTCGGGAACCTGACAAACCCGGAGATTGTGAAACAATTAACATTGGTAGTGAAATAGATCCAAAATGGATATCTATTGGAAAAATTTGTACTCCAAAGGAGAAAAATACTCTAATTGAACTGTTGATAGAATCTAAAGATATTTTTTCTTGGATTTATGATGATTTGAAGGATTTCAGGAGTGGCCGGTTTCAACACTGTATACCCCTCAAGCCGAATGTGTCTCCATTTAGACAAAAATTGAGAAATTATAACCCAAAAGTTGTGGAGGATATTTACAAGGAGGTAGATAAAATGTTCAAAGCCAATATTATATATCCTATCCATCACTCAACCTGAATAGAAAACATAGTTCTGGTGCGGAAGAAGAATGGAGAGACAAAAATATGTGTGGAATTCAGGAACTTAAATCAAGCCAGTTTGAAAGATAATTATGCCTTACTAGTGAAGGACCACATATTGTAGACAGTAGCAGGCTCCAAATTGTCATGCCCAAAAGTTGGGCAAAACACAACTAATTTTTTTACTAAAGCACTAATGTTAACCATGAATGCACGTACACTAGTCTATAAGTTGACTATAAAATTATGTTAAATGTTACAAGTCTAAGTCTCTAACAAGATGAGTAGAACTTGGTTGACTAGGTTTGAATAATAAATCCATTAGTCATCCAAAAGGGTTCGAGATCCTAACATCAACCTATAATTTAAATTAGAACAACTATCATAAGTTGACTAGGGTCGATAGGACCTAGAGGAGAATATAATGTTTATTTGAATATTAACATTATTACCCATTTAATCATTTTAAAAATTTATTTATTAATATCTAAATTATTTAAATGTTACGTCGATTACATTAATTTTTAAATGTTAACTCAAATAATTTAATACTAAACTAATTGATTTAAACTTTAAAACATTACTACATTTATTATCTTCAACATAATATCTCCTTTAGTTTAATTCAAAATGCCACCTAATTACAATATGTAATTGTGAATATAATGAATTTTCATATTTCCCTATAAGAACGATAATATAAAATAACTTTAATTAATAAATCTAACATTAAAACCCTTTTAGTTCGAACTTAATATAACTAGGTAATAATCTTTTAAAATTCATATTTTCTTTTTGATGTCTAAAAGATTGAATACTAAATTGACTACACTACATTTAAGAGTGACCCAAGGAAATTAATTCTAAACTAGAAGATTCTAAAATTTAAATACGAATTTCATTTAATCCCCTATACCAAACTATACATTATAATTAAATCCTTTTTAATTAAAATAATCATCTTAATTCTAACAGTATGTAAATTCTAGCATATCCCATTTAGTATTGTGTTATTACAACAATTTACTCAATTCTAACAAATAAACTTTAATAATAGATTTAACTATAAGAGATTATTTAGTTTAAAAAATAAAGCCCTTAAAACATTTATAATTACAATCCCCTTTTGGGTAAAAAATATAATTCATTCTAATCTTACTTTAAGTATAATTAACTTAAACTAAACTGGCTCATATTCCCCTTCTAGAAATTCCTATAAGTCAATTGTGACAACTATGAATCTGAATGTATTCAATTTTGAATTCCATTAAATATTAAAGTATTATATATAAGATTTTAAGTCAATAATGGAAACTAAGCCAAATTGACATAAGGTTTGAAATCCATATATGAAATAAAATCTAATAAACAATAAAATTGATAAAAAGTTAATCTTATAAATACATATCCGTCATTCCTTTATTCTTTTTATATAAAATTTCTGGTTTATTTAAATTAATTATTATTGGCAGAGAGCTAGGTTTTTTAAACCCTAGCCATGCCTAGAAGAACAAAGCATGGTGGTCGAACCACAGTGAGTGGAAAAACAAAGATGGTGGCGGAGCAGAGTCTCTATTTTGTCACAGGGGGAGAAGGTACCACATCCATGAACGTTCGAGCAAAGGCGGGTGAAAGGGGGGGCGCCAATGGCACAACCCATGGAAAAGGGGAGGTGGAGGAAAGGTATGGGATGAGCTGACCGCCACCCTCCTGTGGTGGGCCGCCACCCTGTGGTCCCCACAAACAGTGGCTCTCGAGCCACTGCTGTGGCGGAGCCACAGTATGCGGCCACCATGAGTCGGGGGAGGCCCGAGATTCCCCGCCCCACTCTTACAGAGGGGTTCGTGGGGTAGGGTCTCGACCCTCCTCACTCGACCCCAAAAAAATTAAATTTTATTTTTTCAACGCTTCTCTTTTTTTTAATAATAAAAGAACAATTTCATTTATACACACACACACACACACACACACACACACACACACAGTAAAATAGACAAAATGTTGTTATTGTTTAAATAAAACAATGAGCAGTAAATAGATATACTAATTTGGTGTACTTAAAATAATAATTATATATGTACCATAAATATAACTAATACTATATTCATATATATATAAACCATCATTTTAAAGTTGTCTTAATTCTGGTTTTCAACTTTGCATGAATACATGACAAAAATAATACTCATTTATGTTTATTAATATATTATACTCACTTGAAGAAAATTCATTCTCTTTGTATGCTTAAATTAACATGACTACGTATATAGTTTATAGAGAGAAATTTATTAGTAGAATTTTAATTGCAAATTGGTGTAAGAAAATGGGATATCTTGGACCTTCCAGATGCACTCTTTGTTACAATAATGAAGAAGACACGAATCACCTAGTTGTTAACTTGTCCTTTTGCATCTAAATGTTGGCAGTGGCTATGTGCCAAACTGGGATGGTCCTCAGCTCTCCTGAATGATATCCTCTCACTCTTCACCTCTTGGCCTCAGGTTTTTAAGGACAGCCTTTGTGGTAATCTATGGATCATCACTCCCTCCATTCTAATATGGGAATTATGGAAAGAAATAAACAAAAGAATCTTTCAAGACATCTCATTGGATAAATCTTCAATTTTGAATCAAATAGAAGACTCCATAGTGGAAGTAATGAATGCCCAGATCCAATTGCAAAGTGCACAACATAAGTATTATACCAACTGGGATGATCATATGATTAAAAATTGGTTTGGGCTTAAGACTCCTACAACAATTGGTAAAGGAGTTAAAGAAAATGCCAATCTAAGAGCCAATTGAATTTGAAGGCCTCCTCCCTTGGTTTGGTGTAAATTGAACTTTGATGGAGCTTCAAAAGGCAACCTAGGACCCTCAGGGATGGGTTGCATTATTCATTTTAGTGATGGTGCTCTAGTTACGAAATTGGCAAGACCACTTGAAATTGGCACTAGTAATTTGGCAGAATTTAAAGCTCTGGTGTTTGGATTGTCTTTGGCATTTGAAATGGGTGTAAACAAATTGGAATTAGAAGGGGAATCCCTGATCACAATCAATGCAGTAAGAACTGGATCAACTCCAAATTGGAAAGTTCAAGAGACACTGGAGGTTATTCTAAATTTATTAAAAAAAATTGAATCCACTACGGTTAACCACATCTACAGGGAAGGAAATCATATGGCTGATGAATTGGCCAATAAAGCTGCAATGGGAGAAAATTATAGGTACAGTGGTCATATAAGCTTGGCAACTGTTCATTCTCAGCAATGGTCACCTTAGGCAAATTTGTAAATTAGAATACTAGTCACTCCAAGTCTTGTCTCTATAAATATTGATTGCACACTTGACTAAATTGGTTCATTGGGGTTGAGGTGATGGAAAAAGACATAGCCAACTGGCATCCAAAATCCTGTAATAAATTTCTTTGATGGATGTACAATCCTTTCATTAATCACTTCAGTTTCATTTGGCGTGGGATGGGCAACTTTCATTAACTCCACATCACATCTAGTCAGGAAAGAATTATCCTAGGGCATTGGTGATCAATAAGCTCTCTTTTCCATTTTATGTACAACTAACATATCTTTTTTTGGATCGGCTGAAGTACTTTTAGGTGGGGAATGATAATCCAACCCAAAGTTGGAAACACTCAATCTAAAGGATTATATCGAGACACGAGATAAGTTGGGAAAGGTACGCTATAGCTTGATTTGTCATAGTAGTGACAACTAAAATTCACATGGATAGATTTGCAGCAAGCTGGCGCATTTACTACTTTGGCTATGGCTAGAGTTCATAATTGATGATTTTCTCTTCAGAATAAAGAGTTACAACTTCAGAGATAAATAGATGGATACCCATATTAAGCTTAGCTCTGATCTTGAGAAAATTTCTTCTGATACTCCCATCACTTCCAACCAAATCATGAAAGTCTGCAATTATGAACATCCTCTCATCATCCATGCGGTGAGGAAAGTTCTTGGATATAATTTTATTAGTACCAACCACAAATAGAGGGTTCTTTTAGACATTTGTGCGGGCTTTTTGGCAAGCATTATGGTTGCAGGAGCTTCCAAAACTTTGGCAAAAGAGCTTTGTGACAGTCTATTTTCAAGAAATTTTATAGTGGGTCTTCACAATGCTATACTATATATTGACTCCAATCTTACAACTCCTCTCCCCTGAGATCTAGCTACGGTGATGACTGCGGGACAACCTTTTCCTAGTTTTGGGGTCGGCCCAAGGAGAAATATTTATGCTGGTCTACCCAGACGCCTTTTCATACTCTAGGGCTGGGAATGGGAGGACCACCAGCTGCACTTGGGTATGATGAAGAGAGCCATAATATTTATCTCCAAATTCCTCAAAATTGAGGATGGTCTAAATGTTCCTTATGGGGACAATTTAGACGAAATCTTAACATGGGTTTACCGCTATAAGTATGAATAAAATATAGACGGCTTGGGAAGCCCTAATTGTTCAGATAAAGAAGAGGATGATGAAGAAATGGAGGTTGACTCTATGGAGGAAATTGAGGAATATTTTGAGGAAGAGGTGGTTGAAGAGGAAGAAAAAGATGAAGATGAAGCGGTAGATGAAGACATGCTTGTGGAGGATTCTGTGAATGATGATCAAGAGGAAGAAAGTGGATCTCCTAGTATGGGAGGAAGTCCAAAATCAAACTTTGTAGTAAGTACAGAGAATGATTCCACTTCACCCTCAGTCTGAAGCCAAGAGATAAGTTCGTTGGGGGCTTGATGTTTTTTGTAATGTTTATATCTTTTCCTTTTGAGAGCTGCTTTAACTTTATATCTTAGAGATTTATCCGCTGAGCCTAGGTGCTCTTTTTAGGTTCACAATCCTCTTGGTGGGATTGGGTTTTGAACCTGTATACTACTTTCAACCTATTTTATTTTACTGTTCTTCAATTTTTTAAATATGAATCTTTTGGCTCCAGCCCCTTATATATAACTTTTATTTTAAACATATAAATAACTTAACTAGAAAAAGGAAAAATGACCATTTTATTAATCTATATGCAAAATTAGAAATTATTCCATAACTTAACCTTAGATCTATTCTTTAACTTGAAAATTTATTTAATCATCTCCTCATATTACAAAATTAGTTCCTTCTTTTTCTGATACATAAAAATGACCCTAGTTACAACTTCCAAATGTCTATTTACAATAAAAATCCATTTTGGCCACCATAGGTTAAATAAACAATCTTTTTCATAGTAATACCACCTACAAGATTTACAATTTCCAAGCTTCAATAAATACAAGAAGTGTAAGTTTTAATACAAAGGAGGGATCATAACAAAGGAATCCTTGATCTCCGGAAGCCACTATAATCTCAAAAATTCTCACAAGGCCTCCAAGTTCCATCTGAGGACCTATGAAAGAATTTTGCTGACCACAGAGGCTAACCTCCCAACCTAGGCCGTTGCAAGGCCACCACCGAGCTTGGGGATCCAAAATTGAATAGGAAACAAATAGGAATACACAAACTCACACACTCAACAACACCATAAGAAAATTGCCTCCCATGGCTTAACAAAAAGAATTTCTCCAAGAGGCCTTCTCCAAAATGGGGTGATAGTGAACTAGCTTAGGAGGAGAAGCCAAAGCACAAAATAATGAAATCAAGCCACACACAGACTTGATCAAACCAATTTTCTCAAGATACAAAACCACAGCCTCCAGCCATCAAAACTTCTCCTTATGAACCCCTAGTGTGCTCAGGCTTGCTTGGCATCATGGGGACCAAAAATACCCATGTGTATTCCACCACACATGGGAGACTCTACACTACCTGGTGTCTCAACCTATCACACCTTCAAGGTTACTCTACCCTCCCAAGGGTGAGTGTGCCTTGAAGACTCCAAAAACAAGTATAAGCACAAAATGAAATACAACATAAGAATAACTCAAAAGAAAACATGCATGGAATAAACAAATCTACAAACAAGACTCCATTAATGGAGCTCTAAGATTTTTACATGCATAAACAATATAAACTCTTCTTTACACTATGAAGCCAACCTGAATCCAACCTATGGAAGACTCAATGGTGGTGGCTTGTGAAGATAATTTTTCTTCCAATCCTTCTTCCTTCTCCCCAAAGTCTTCTTCTAAACTGAACTTGTATCTAAAAATAGAGAGTGGGTGAACAACCCAAACTCTCACTAAACTCTTCCCTATAAAGGACTTCTCCCTAAAATAATAGGAATCATTAATGAGGAAGAGACCCTAACCAATCTCATCTCGCACTTGCATTCCTTCTCCATAAATGGAGTTAAATGCATACAAGGAAAGAAAGGATGGCTTAACCAAAGTTTTCCAACTCTCAAAACTCTTCACTCTTAAAAATGGAGACTTTAAGGATGTCATAAATGAGTTTTTAAGGCTCTTAATGGGCTGAAAATGACCCCTAACCCCTAAGATACTAAGTGGGGTAGTTATTTTTGACTCTAGTTACTCTTTGGGAGCCCAAAAGACCCTCCTAAACTCTACCCAAAGTTAACTCACGAATTCCAAGTCAAATTGACCCATCTAGAAGTTTCCTAACTCAAGGCAAGCTTGGGTACTACACGAGGTACCCCTATAGTTACATTTACTAGCCATGCCAACACATAAGCACTTACACTTGTCAAAATTGACACAACACATTAACAAATAGAATGACTTAATTAACAATAACATTACTGAATTTAAATACAATCAAACAAGTTACTTTCATGAATAAAAGGTTTAACAATGAGGTTCATGTCTCTGCGTACAACCATAACCTTAGTATGCATGAGATTCACATAGGTTCAATTCTGAGTGCCCATTTTTAGAACCATGGTCAACTTTCCTGCACACTCATTGCACCCATCAGTATATCCAATATAACATCATATAAAACATAACAAAATTTTTCATGCACTAACACTTTGCATTGAACAATAACTCTTTCAAATTTAAACAACATCTGCATTTAATTAAAATATCATATTATGATTTTCCTAAACCAATTTACATCATGATAACATCTACGTACTAATTCAATGTATTACATCATCAAAACTAAATCATAAACTGAAATCTGCATTACTAACATAAAGTATCACATAGGTTCCCTGATTACATAATCAAGTTCTCTATACAAGCAAAGGATTCAACATATCCATAAAGTAATACAAGTGTCCCAATAGTCCAAAAATAACAAAATCAGTATCAACTGAAGAGTATAGAAAAGAAAAACAATGCTAATCTATGATGGGCTTGGGTAGGCCTCACATCCACCTCCTCTAAGCATGAACATCCTCCTGGAGTTCATCAAAGAGGTGGGGGAACTATGACCTCATCTGTGCTGCATCCTCCCATGAAGTTGTAACCTCGTCATAACAATCCCATTGGACCCTAACCTAGTCCAATTCCCTACCTCGAAGTGTCAGGGTCCATCAAGCCAAAATGTGAATGGGCTATAAAGCCAGCTGCCCGTCTAACTCTACCTGCAAGGCATCCCAATATATCACATGAGACTCATCATAAATATACTTTCTCAGAACTGAAACATGAAACACATCATGGATGTGTGATAGGCTAAGTAGAAAAGCTAAATGGTATGCAATTGGTCTTATCCTCTAAAGAATCTTAAAAGGTCCAACAAATTGAGGTGCAATCTTAGAGCCCTTTCATAAACATATTGGACTCAAATGTGGTTGCACCCTCAAGAAGACCCTGTCTCCAACTAAATAGGCTTGATCTATCCTCTTAGCATCCACATACTTCTTATGTCTATCTTGAGCCTCTCCGAGACACTGCCTAATCAAAGTCACCTACTTCTCAACATCTCTGACTAGCTCAAGACCAATAGAGAATCTATCCTCAATATGATCACAACTGAGTGGTGTCCTGCAAGGTCTACCATAAAGTGCTTGGTAGGGAGGCATACCCAAGGATGTATGATGCACATTGTTGTAGGAAAACTCAACTAGGTTTAGGTATTCCTCCCACTGGGTCTAATGGTCCATTACATATATGTGTAGCATGTCCTCTGACACCTAATTAATTCTCTTAGTCTGTCCATCAGTCTCAGGATAATAGGTTGTACTGAAATTGAGCCCAGTGCCCAATGTTGCCTGCAGTTATCTCCAAAAGGCTGAAGTGAAGAGAGAATCTCTATCCAAGATGATCTTATGAGGTACACCATGCAGTCTGACAATATCCTGCAAGAACATTTGTACCACTGATGGTTTAGTAAAGGTAGTATGCATGGATTAAAAGTGAGCCACCTTGGTCAACTTTTCAACTCTCACCATGATGGCGTCATGACAATGAGATGACATAGGAATGCCTATTATGAATTCCATAGAAATGGTGTCCCACTTCCATACTAGTATTTCATGAGGTTGAAGAAGTCCACTTGGATGTTGGTGTTCTACCTTCACCCTCTAGCATTCTAGGCACCTAGCTACCATTTTAGCTATCTGCAACCTCATGCCGAGCCAGTGATACAATTGTCTCAAGTCGGCATGCATCTTCTTGACTATGGGATTCATTGCATAAGGGGCTCTATGAGCCTCTATCATCATGAAATCACACAATCCACTAGAATAAGGTATGAATATGCATCCTCTATGATGCAAGAGTCCATCGGTCTCCAATATGTAATCTGAAAACTTCCCCTCAAGGGGTCTCTGAGACTGAATCAACTCACTAAATTTTGCATACACCTCATCCTCATGTAAGTGATGAAGAATGTGATCTCTCAAATCTATGCTTGTGGATATAGAAGAAAGCTAATTAAGATTCAATTTTAAGTGCACTAAATTGAAGTGTGATTGATTAGTTTTAATAACACCAAATTGAAATATGCTCTAAATTATCAAGTTTGCATGCTTTGAAATAAATTAAAACAAATAACAATTGCTCAAAATGATAAATGCTTCAAAAACATAAAAGAATGCTAAAACATAAAAAATTGCATAATAACGATAGCAAAAGTTAGGATCCCTTTGTGAAGGAAATGAGTTTCTCTTTTATATAAATCTCCCTCGAATCGATGGACGAGATTGAAATAAAAGAGTGGCTTAGATTCGATTGAAGAAACACAATCCATGTGCAAGAAATTTGATTGGTCAAAAGATTCAGTTGACTGAACTGACTGGTCAGTCTTTTTGGAAACTTCCAAAATCATTTTCAGTTGACAGCTTTGTTTCCAAAATGATAAATAGATAAAAATCAGTTAACTGAGTGGAATTGGATTGTTTCCAATTTGATAATTAGTTAACTGGATTTAATGATGTCATATGCATTTTTTAAGATTTAATTGATTTTAAATGCACATTTGGATTTTATTAATTAATTTAATTCTCTTTTTTATTTAATTGACAAATTTGTAATTTTATTTAATTAATATATCAAAAATATCAATTAAATAATTAAGATAAGGTTTATTTGCCAATGTATTGCATTTTTTGGAATTAATCAATTAATCAAGTAAGATGATCAATTAGGACCTAGGGTTTAGGTTAGATCAGTTCAAATTTGATATATTGAGGAATTGTCTATTTGATTTAGGACTTAGGGTTATCAAGATTAGGGTTTCTTGATTAATTTTTGTGATTGGGGAGTCTAGGGTTTAGATGACCATTTTTATGTCATTACATTTGCCCCTCTTTGAATTGATATGTGATCAATGCATTGATTCAAAGACCTGTTAGTGAGAAGACCTATAATAGTTTGATTTAAAGTGATGAAACCATTCTTTTGAAGAAGAAGAAGAAGACCAACTTCGAGCTTGATTGGATGAAGATCGATCAAAAGACATAAAATAGAATGCTCAGTTTGATTTGAAGCGATGAAACTGAACATCTGTCAAGAACTCTTAAACCTTTTGATTAGTTTGAACAAATAACAAGTTTGATTTGAAGTGATGAAACTAATTACGATTAAGAGATTTGATTAGCAAGAAAATTGACTTGATTTGAAGTGATGAAGCCAATTTGATCAGTGTATCTGGTTTCAATAATGAATAGCTTGTATAAGACTAATCTTGTCTGGTTTCGAGTGTATTCACCACTGTATAAGACCATTGATTAGGTTTCCTTTGATTTAAGATGATCTCAACTTTATTTGATGTGATGAAGTTAAGATTCCCCAAGCGATAGGGTTTTGATTGAGGATGTGATCACTAGAATGTTGATGTCCTGATCCTACCCCTTGGGAGTGAAATCAAAATATGGCTACGTGCCCCAGTGATGAGAAGAAATTAAATTGATAACACGATGCAAGAAGAAGTTGATCTGATTAGAAATAGGTCCCAAACGGTTAGGACAAAAGATGTATTTTATAGGTGGTCATGTTTGACCAAGATTGACCAAAAGTATGATACATGGATTGAATGGAATAAAAGTATGAGAGATTTCCATTGGTTGGAGTCCAAAAGACTGATTGTGCAAGTGGTCAGCTACAGTTGACTTAAAAAGTCAAACGTAAAAAATGACAAGCAAGTTGATTTTAGATTTCAATCCTAAAAATGGCATCAGGACAATCAAATTAGCCAAGGGTTTCATTTTCATGTCAATCAATGCACAACTAACCACTTGGCAAAAGGAAGACTGATCGATAAGAACCTCAGATCCTTCACATTGGAGAGAGATATCAATATTATGCTGATTTCAACACCATGTAGATGCAGATGCAAGACTAACATGAATGCAACCTAAGGTGTAGTCACTGAACCTTTAGCATTGAAAATTTTCATCATCGAGCATTTTTGGAACATCAGAGTCGATACAATCCTTACTGGTGCCACTACAACCATAAGAATATGAATATGACTTTCATTGGATAAGATATGAGAAACTAATGTAAGCATCAGGACACAAAAGCCAAGATGACCTGAACATTGTTTCTAGTTGATGTTGCAAGAGTACACCAGTATCAAGGCATTCAAAGCCAAGAATAACCATGAGTATGATCTTGCGTAAACAAGCAGAGAAATAACAGTCAAGGAGATAGTTTTGACCTCACCTTAGCGTGCAAGTAAATAGGATCGAGGGATGTAAGGATTTTCTGCATTAATGTGAGAGCTCTTATCACATACACCCAGTTTATTTGACATTGTTGGATCATCAAGACCACACCAACAAGTAGTAGACAAAGAAGGTATTAACAAAAATCAATGAGAACAGACAACATACAAAGAGAAGTTCAGCATACTTCAACCAGTTTTGAAGTTTTTGGATGTGTATATGTAGGAGGTGTTGAGAAACACCTTTGTGCTTGTGAGTGTGATGTGTTTGATTGCTATCGATATGTTGTTTAGGTTTGCGTTATCCAATGTGTTGAGAAACATGGATGCATCCAAAGATAGTGTTAAGAAACACTTTTGATTTGGGTGTTGAGAAACACCTTCTACGTTAGTAGCGAGTTGTCCTTCAGAAATGACAATATTATTAACTCTAGTGTAAGCCAAAGATGTGATCTGATTGGGGACCCATGCCCCTAGTAGAAAATGGTGATGACTGAATTGACTCATACTGCGAGGACAAAGCTGAATCAATTGCCCCCAGACTATGACTTTGCATCAGTTTCAAGCTAGGAGGGTTCTCAGAAGAACCAAAGTGTCATGAAAGTGACTGAAAGATATGTAGAAACTAAAGTAAAGGATTTTCAAGACTGAGCATTGATCGATAAAGCGTTGAGTACAAGAGGTTCTTATTTACCAGGTTTTCACCTACTTGGCAAAGATTCTTTTTTTTGCTACCATGGCGCCTGTTTACCAGGTTTTCACCAAGGCACTTTTTCTTCTTTTTCAATTTTTTTTGTATTTTTCCAATTGTTTTATTTTATTTTTTTATTTTTTTCTCTTTTTTATTTTTTTGATTGATGCATCAAGGTGCCTATTGCTAGGTTTTCACCAAGATGATCATTTTTTCAAGTTTTTTTTATGATTTTTAGTTTTTGTTTCAGGCCGTTTTTCCCTTTTTAGTTTTTTAGAGATTACTTGATCTCAAGCAAGATCACATTGGGTTTCCCCCAATGTCTAGCATGGTGTAGGACAATACGGATGGATTAGAAAGTTGATGGATGAGAGGAACAGACAATGATGGATGAAGAGGGTGAATGCGACCCTCAAGGACAGTCTCCTCAAGATTACCCAAGCTAGGGAAAAAAGAATATAGCGGTGTAGGCTCATGGACCAGTGTTGGATAGCATTTAGGATAATGACCTGATGTCATGAAAAGCATGTGGTCCAAAAGAATGCACATGTAAATAATTTTTGAGAAATAATTTTATCTTTTATTTTCTTCTCTTTGATCAAGACCAAGGGGTCAATAGGATAGGATAGGATAGGATAGCATGATTAGGATAAAGGGTGATGGAGGTATAAGTGGATGGTTTGGATTATGGTAGGAATGCTTAGAAATAGGGAAGATAGGCTTGGGATAAGCAAGATCATGATAGGGTATCATGGATGAGAGCAAGTTATTAAGTTGATGGAAATGATAATGGATGTCAAGATGCATAGTATTCATGGATAGGCTCAACCTTGTCAAGATCACTAGAAGGAACATGGATGTTCATGGGTATGATGGATAAGATGACATGGAAGGAGCTTTCCCCCAAGTAAAGAGTGCAAGCATGAGGAATTACACATGATGCCTGTTTGCCAGGTTTTCATCATGGTACTTATCCAAGGCGCCACAAGAAGTGGTTTTCACCATAGGACAGATTTATTTATCTTTACTTTTGCTACCAAGGTGCCTGTTTACCAGGTTTTCACCAAGGCACTTTTTCTTATTGATTTTTTTTGTTTTTGGAGGAACTTGAAGTCTCTTTCCTCTTTAGATAGTGCTCCTTTGAAAGATATGATATGATGGGCCAAGGCCACTAAAATTATGCTCAAAGATGCTGATAGGGTGACGGTAGAGAAGAATGATATGGAGGATAAGGAAGATGGTAGCCAAGGATTTATGTGGTGGATTAGATAAGAGTAATAGAAGGATATGAGATGGATGGGTAGTAGGTAGTTGTGATATATTGGATAGGGTATTGAAAGGTTTGTGTAGAGGTAGATTGAAATGGAGATAAGATCAACATTGACACACCCCTTGAAGGGTAGTGGATGAATGGAGGAAAAATAGATGGAATAGCTTAAGGCTTTGATGTATGAGTGGATATGGATTTGGTATACAAGGACCCAAGATGGATGTAGTATTCAAGTTAATGGATTTTTGGACATGAAGACCCAAAATAGAGTTAGAAGATGGGAGATGTTTAGATGGAGATGATGTGGAAGACTTTGCAAGCTTGGATTCCAACTCTGACTTTTCCCTTTTGTTTAAGTCTTTAAAGAGAGACTTGGGAATCCACATAACTTTTGATTTTATTTTTGTATCCAAGTCCTTTAGAAGAAACTTGGGAATCCACATAGCTTTTTATTTTCCTTTTCTTTTGGATGATTTAGAACACAATTCTTCCATGATGGATTTAGGAACCCAAATTTTCTTTGATTTTCTTCTTTTCTTAGATTTAAAATGCAATTCTTCCATGATGGATTTAGGAACCCTTATTTTCTTTGATTTTATTCTTTGATTAGTGGACCCTTGTGGTCTCTTGAATATTTCCTTTTTATTTTTAATCACATGTCGATTAGATTGGACATGGTGCTCTTCATATGCAAGTGGATTATTGTATTTCTGATTTTTGCGTTGTACATCCAAATTGCTTCCAAAAGAGTTGGGAATTGTGGATAAATAGGGCTGATGTGACTGGTTCATATGGATGGGTTGATAGGGAGAATTCAAGGATGCATGTCTTTGTTGATATTGATAGGGGATAGGGTAAGTGGATGACAAACTAGTAGTTATAGGCATGTTGGATGGAGGGATATATGGATCCAATATAGATGGAAGGTTTGACGGTTTCAGCTTTGGGATATATGGACCAAGGATGGATTTGGAGGATGGAGAAGGTTGATGTTTATATTTGAATGGGGGGAGATAAGGTGTGGAATGGATATAAACATATTTAATGTGCTCTTCTCTTTAGAATTCATCTTTATATCAATAGGTGCATGAGTAGCTTTGATAGGAGCAAGTTTGATAGGAGCAACTGAAGCTTGAGAGGATTTATTATTCTGAAAGGGATTAGAGGAATGATGGTTTCTGGATATAGAATAATATGACAAGGGAATGATGGGATGCATTGATCTTGAGAAGGATCCTTAGATGGTTTAGAAAGGATAGTTTTCTCTTGATTTTCAATAGGCTCATTAGAGATGGTGGAATGGATATCTTGATCTTTCTTGGGAGATGGAGGGTTATCTTCTTGGAAGAAATGAAAGGATATGAGAGGATCATCCTCAGAAACTAGGGATATAGGACCTTTGTCAAATGTTGGAAGGAATTGGATAATGGCTTGATCTTGATCATTACTGATATTTATTTTTTCATACTTTGGGTTGCTTTCTTGACATGGAGCCACTTCTAAGGAGGAGGTAGGAGTTTTGATCTGCATATGGGATTCTTGACAAGATGATGGAAAATCATTTTGAGTAGGAATGATAATCATTGAAGCACATGGATGCTTTGGTTCTATGATCTTTGAAGCCTGAGAAAGTCTTGCAGTCGAATGCTGATTAACTTGGATCTCTTTTAGAGGTAGTCCTTGAGGATAGACATAGTCATCATTAGGCGTAGTTATTGATAGAGATGGTGTGGTTGGTTTTGAATATTTATGAGATGGAGGAATGGTGGAAGAAGTAGATGTGATATTTGAACCATTGCTAGACATGGATTCCTGATATTGATCATGCTTGAAATTAGATGAATCATTAGGATTGTCCAGTTTAATTATGCCATCATCTATGAGATCTTGGATTTTATGTTTCAACTCCATGAAAGATGAATTTTTATGCTCATTATATCAATTATATGCACAATAGGTACTCAATAATTTCAATCCACATGATGTGGCTTGAGGTAATGTGATGAGATCATGCTCAAGAAGTTCTTCCAATGCTGATTCATAAGATTGTCCTAAAGGAGTGAAGTTCCTCTTGCGTTTAACCCAAGGTTTTTCTTTCATGAGGTTACCAATCCCTTTGTAGGGAGACTTCATGGTGTTTTCAGCAACTTTTAGGGCTTTGGAGCCACTCTCTTGATCAAAGATAGCATTTCCATACCAATATTTCTCCATGTTGGAAGGAAGTGGAGAGATGTGAGGATCATGATCAAATAGAAAAGGATAGGTCAATCTTAATGATGACTTGTTGGATGGTGTATCATTTTCCCCCTTTAATTCCTAGATTTCAGATTTCAATGTTTGAAGTTGTTTTGATAAAGTTGTCATAAGAATCTCTTCTTTCTCATTATTAGGACCATAAGGTTTATCCCATTTTCTTTTAGACATTGTGAGACTGTCTTGATGCACTTTCTTAGAAGATTGAAGAGAAGGTATGATGAATCTATTGAATGTCTGATAGGTGCTGAAGTGATGTCTAAAGTGTTGACGTCCAAGACCAAAAGACAAAAGAGATAATGTCCAACTGAGAGAGAGATAGCAACGACTCTGATCTTGAGTCAAGGTTAACAAACCTGCTCTCACAACTCAGGATAAGGATAGCGTGGACAAAGATGATTAAGATAACAAGTCACTTGTACTAGTATAGAAAAGTTAGATTTTTAAATAGCAAGTGAGTCAGACTATCAATAGATTGCAGTCAAAGACAAACTAGTAGTGATGATGGTGAAAGCATAGATTTGAGAAAATCTAGATAGAACCAATACGACAGGATATCAACTTGGATAGAAATACAATAGATTTTTAGAGTTTTGACACTAGATGTAGAAACTCAGATGAGAGTTGATAGTTTAACACCTAAGAGTGCAGATTTGGATTGTTGGTCGATCATTTTGATGTTTGTTTTGATTGTTTGGGTGTCTATTTTGATGTTTCACTCACACAAGACACGTCAAGAAGAAAGGTTTTTGTAAAAAGAACAAACACACCACAACCTAGGTAAGCCAGGGTAATATCTACTAAATTCCCACTTGAACCGAAGTTCAACCACATCTACTCATAGCGAACAACTTAGAATCTTGGAGGCACGGGCTCCTCCTTACAGTGCACTCACTTCTCAGGCACACCAAGCTTCGAATCCAAAGGGTAATCACTTGCCAAGGCACCGTTGTCTCTACTAAGAGCCATGAAAGTGTGGGACATCTTGGTTGGTCTCGGACCTTCTGCGCCAGTAGATAGAGGGTTTTTGGTTACTACAACAAGGTTTTTTAGTCAGGGAATCCATTCAGGTGGTTATACTTGCAGAAGATTGGCCCTATTATAGAGGCCTCCCAGCCTACAGAAGTTACATTCTATAGGTGTTTAGGAACCACAAGGGTATTGAGGGAGATCTTCCTGGTATAACATATTCAACACCTTTTCACTGTGAGATTAATCACAATGACATTTTTTATATACCGGTTTGGAAGGGCTTGGATTTAGCCTGTTATCGGCTGGGTAATCCCTCTCACCAGCTCTGTTAAAGCTCCCAGGAGGTAGCCATGCTAAAATATTTGTATGAATTTATCTTACACCCAAGATCCACAAAGGCAAGGGGAGAGGATGCGTTTATACAATTCTTTGGGATTACAATTATAGAAGACACTTCAAACACATAAGAAAATTGATTCTTTTTAAGAACCAAATCTGAAGTGTTATCTAACTACTAAAAGTACACATGAAAGTTTTGGAAGACACACAATGTCTTTGACAAGCGTCTTGCACCAAACTCATTAGTAGTTTACAATTTTTTTCTTCATTTACAACGTCCTGCAAACCACTGTTAGGTTGTAATCAAAGATAAGCATCAAGAACAACAAAGCCAAAGATTGGTCAGTGTTAGAAACATCAAAAAATTAGAAAAATTATTGGAGATTTAGAAATTAGACAAAAATTAATGCACTTTCTTAAAAAATTGCACTAAAAAATGTTACCGTATGAGCCCATACGAGGCTCCGAAAGCTGCAAAACAGAGGATTAGATAGGTATAGTGATAAAAATATGTAGTTTTTGATATATATGTGAATCAAAACTAGGAACTAATCCCAACCCAAAAATATTTAGGAAATTCTGCCAAAAATCAAAAAAACATTGTACTCAATTTGGAGCCAAAATGAGCAAGTTATGACCCTCTGAAGACAAACAACAGATTCAAAAATGCCAATGGTGAGGGCAGAGAATTTTTCAACCTTGCTGACATCATCAAGTCACTGGGTTAAAATTGATGGTCGTGTGGCTGTTTCCGAAAGCCAATATCCATGGAAAAAAAAAAGGTTGGACAGGCGTTAATACCTGCAGCTGCAAAACAACACACTTCAATGATCCATTAAGTGGTTAGCGGGTTAGAAAATAACAAAATCAAAAAAATAAAATGTTCAAGGCTAACCGACATCATCTCATTTCCTTCTAGTAGGCAGGAGTATGAGTTTTCTCTCAGGTCATCACAAACTCAGTGACTACACCAATATCCTAAACAAAGGATTTAAAAGAATATGATTGATCTAAATGAATTAATCTAAATGATTATGCATTTTGTGGTTAATCCAAAGCTAATTAAGATTCAATTTTAAGAGCACCAAATTAAAGTGTGATTGATTCGTTTTAATAACACCAAATGTAAATATGCTCTAAATTATCAAGTTTGCATGCTTTGAAAATAAATTAAAACAAATAACAATTGCTCAAAATGATAAATGCTTCAAAAATATAAATGAATGCTAAAACATAAAAAATTGCATAATAACGATAGCAAAAGTTAGGATCCTTTTGTGAAGGAAATGAGTATCTCTTTTATAGAAATCTCTCTCGAATCGACGGCTGAGATCGAAAGAAAAGAGTGGCTCCTTTTTTATTGAAGAAGCACAATCCATGTGCAAGAAATTTGATTGGTCAAAAGATTCAGTTGACTGAACTGACTGATCAGTCTTTTTGGAAACTTCCAAAATCATTTTCAGTTAACAGCTTTGTTTCCAAAATGATAAATAGATAAAAATCAGTTAACTGAGTGGAACTGGATTATTTCCAATTTGATAATTAGTTAACTAGATTTGATGACGACATATGCATTTTTAAAGATTTAATTGATTTTAAATGCACATTTTGATTTTATTAATTAATTTAATTCCCTTTTTTATTTAATTCACAAATTTTTAATTTTATTTAATTAATATATCAGAAATATCAATTAAATAATTAAGATAAGGTTTATTTGCCAATGTATTGCATTTTTTAGGAATTAATTAATTAATCAAGTAAGATGATTGATTAGGACCTAGGGTTTAGGTCAGATCAATTTGAATTTGATAGATTGAGGAATTTCCTGTTTGATTTAGGACTTAGGGTTATCAAGATTAGGGTTTCTTGATTAATTGTTGTGATTGGGGATCTAGAGTTTAGATGACCATTTTTATTGATTACATGTATAGAATACTTCATTCATGAGACCCATGAATACAATTGGAGCATTCGTAAGAGTGAATGGAATCACTATGAATTCATAGTGGCCTTATCTAGTGCAGAATATAGTCTTGTGGATCTCACTATCCACTATCCTCAACTGGTGATATCCTGATTTGAGGTCTATCTTTGAGAACACTCGGGCACCCTGCAGCTGATGAAATAGGTCATCGATCCTAGGAAGTGGATACTGATTCTTAATGGTTACTTTATTCAACTGACCGTAATCCATACACAACCTCAGAGATCCATCTTTCTTCTTCACAAAGATCACTGGTGCACCCCAAGGAGAAACACTAGGATTAAGGTGCTCATTAAGGTCTTTAGTGGTTATCCTATAAGGTGCTCTAGAAACTGGCTCTACTCCTGGTACAAGATCTATGTGGAAGTCAACTGCCCTTCGAGGAGGCATACCATGAAGATATGATGGAAACACATCAGCAAACTCCTGCAAAATGGGATGGTCATCTACTGAGGGCTCCTTCTCTTCCTTATCATTCCTATCGCTAACATTGATAGCATATAACTTACATCCCTTCGGCATGCATCGCTTCAGTTGCATAGAGGAAATCACATGAAGGGATATGAGTCTCTGAACTCCTGAGATAACTGTAGCAATGCCATCATCATCCAAACATTCAATGTTCTTCTGTTGACAATCTAACTTGGCCTTATGGCCATTTAGTCAAACCATGCCAAGTACTAGACCGTAAGATCCAAGAGGTGTAATTCTAAGGTCTGCTATGGTGGTTATGCCACCAATCTGAATCAAGTAATCTCTAACCATCAAGGTAATAGAAACTCTAGCTCCTGAGGCTAACTCAACCTCCCATATAACATATTTCCTAGCCGTCACTAGCCTGCAATGCACCACAATCGATGGAGAAACAAACAAGTCACTAGCTCCTATATCAATTAAGATAGAAACATCACTACCTTCAATCCTACCTGTGGCCTCAATGACGGTGGCTTGGTGCTCCGCTTGGCGGTTATCAACCATTGTAAATACTCTATGGGCCTTGCCCATGTCTCCAACTATAGGCTCAGACATAGAAGGTTGCTAACCTCTTCCCCGAGGACATTCTCTAGCAAGGTGTCCCATGGCACCACAAGTGTAACACGACCCATGTGCTTGAACCTGTACACCTGGAGGTCTAGAGTACTGTGAACTTGTGGTTCTAGAGGACTCGGTGTACCCTCCCTTAGAGAACTATTGAGTCCTTGGTAGATGTATATAAGGTTCTTGAGGTCTCTTGTCCTTCCTAGGACCTTGTGACTACCACTGCTTGGTCTTAGATCCCTATTGTCCCTGTGGTGGCCTCTTTCTTTGGCTCTGCTGATACTCTTGTGGCTATGGGGTCCTAAACAATCCCAAAGAGTACCTCTAATCTCCCTTCCATGGGGCTCTCTGATATCCTGTAGCCTGGGGTGTGGGATTATGGTTCTTATACCTATCCCTAGCATCCTATGGTGCTCTGACTATCTCCTCGACTACCAAGGCTCTATCCATAGTGAACTATAAGTCTCCTGGTGGCATCATGCGTACCTTACCTTCTATTGCAGGATTCAACCCCTTGATGAATCAGTTGACATGCAGCTTCTTGTCCCCCATATACTCCATATAAGGGAGGAGATCAAGAAACCTACCCTTGTATTGGGCTGTTGAGAGTCCCCTTTGCTAGAGATCATGGAATTCATCTATATGACACTATTTGAATTGTTCTAAGAAATACCTTTCTTTGAATATCTCGAGGAAAGCATCCCAAATATTATTTAGATATCCGACCAACCAAATTGGTTCAAGGCCATGGTTTATGTAAGTTGATTGCAAAAAAAAGGAGGGGAATGAGGAGGATCCTCCTGCTACCCTATTTGTCATTCTGCAAGATTCTTGGTTCATAGATGTTGAATATTATTTAACCTATGGAGACTACCCCATTCATTTATCATTGAGGGAAAAGAGAAACTTGAAATTGAAAGTAGCTAAGTATGTCAATTGGAAAGATGTTTTATAGAAGAAAGGTTTAGATGGGACATTCCATAGATGTGTGGATAAGGAACAACAACAAAAACTCCTAAAAACATTTCATGATGAAGCCTGCGGTGGACGTTTCTCCTGCATGGTAACAACCTTCAAAATCCTCATAAACTACTAGTATTGGTTGGGAATGTTTAGAGATGCATATAACTGGGTGGTGAATTGTGAGAAGTGTAAGATGTTTACTGGAAAACCACAACTCACAGCACTACCCCTAAGACTTGTTGTTATTGAAGAATCATTCAAATAATGGGGGTTGGATTTTATCAGGCCTTTCACGCCTTCTTTGAGTGCTAGGAATACACATATCTTGACAAATACGGACTACTTTATGAAATGGGTGGAGGTCATCCTGGTGAAGAGAGCTACTTCAGAGGTCATCTATAATTTCCTCAAATAATATATACTGGTATGCTTTGGAGTGCCATAGAAAATAATAGCTGATAATGCCATTTCTTTCTCCTATAATGAGCTAATGATGTTCTGTTATGATCATATCGTATCTTTATCCCATTCCTTAGATTATTATCCCAAGGGGAATAGGCAGGCAGAGTCTAGCAATAAAAACTTAATATCAATTATGAAGAAATTGGTCAGTGATAATGCAAAATATTGGCATAAAAAACTTTATGAGGCCTTATGGGCTGATATAACCACGTCAAAGAGGGTGATAGGGATGGCTCCATTTGATTTGGTGTATGGTATAGGATCCCAATTATCATTTCCACTTGAGCTAGCAATGGCTAAATTACAGAGTGTCATGGAGGACCAATATTTTCAAGACTCTCTGGAAAAGAGAGTGATGCATTTGACAAAAATTGAAGAGGAGAGGGATGAACTAGTTGACAAGATCATTGATCATCAATCTTGGAACAAGCCTATCTTTGATAGAAAAGAAAGGCCAAGAAAGGTTATGGAGGGTGATGAGGTCTTGTAATGGGATAAAAGAAGAGAACCTAAAGGGGTGCATGGGGTGTTTGGATTACTCTGGAAGGGACCGTTCAAGATCCACCATGTATTGAATCCTAACTCATTTAAGTTGGCATATCCAAATGGATCCATGCTACCCTTGTCCTATAATGAACAAGATCTCAAATTGTTCAAATTGTACAACAAGAATCCCCTATTTGTACATAGTTGTTTTCCTTTTTGTTGTGCAATGTATTGTTTGTTTCAGTTTTGGCTTGTTTTGGTCCTTCTTTGTCATCCTTTTTCTTTAGTTTATGCAAATCCATAGATTCAAAGTTCTTTGCATTTTGTTTTAAAATGCAGTTCCCAGAAAAATCTAGTGTTACCTCGACTCTACATTTTTGCCCTTAACTCAATTTTTGTGTAAATGTCTTTTTAGTAAATTGGATTTGAGTCCCTTTGTCTAAGTTTCATATCTCTTTAAATATTTTACCGTTTAAACTTTGTGTTAAATCTCGGTTTGATAATAAAAGGCAACTTTGAACTTGAACTTGTCATATGAGTTCAAGAGGTTCAAAAGGTTCAAGGTTCATCAATCGTGCTAGAGTCTTTCATTTTCGGCATGTAAGCCAGAAAAGAGTAAAGTGTTGAACCATTTAACTTGAACCTTTCATAAGTTCAATGGGTTCAATGGGTTCAACGTTCAATCAATATTGGTCTTGTTAAGTCATTGCATCAGTCTTTGTCTTTTCTTTTCATCCTCATTTGGTCTTAGTCATCTAAAAGATGTAACAAGCGACGTAAGAGAATTTTAACTTTGAATTTCTTGCACAAAGTATATTTGGTTCAATTGGTTCAATGACTCATCAACCATTGAAGTGTAAAGGAGAAGAACAAGATATTTTTAGAAAGGGAATAGCCGATGAAAGGGAATATTCAGGGCATCTTTTAAAATATGAATTTTTATATTTCCAAAAATGGAAAGGGTAATGATTGCTTGATAAACTTGTGTTGAAGTGAGAAGTAATTAATGATGACATCATGGGAAGTGTCTCATTGCATTTAATTTGGCACGAATGAAAGGTTACGTAATTATTCTCCAAGATTTTATACTCCTTAAGAAGTGATTAAAGGCTCATTTGATGGTCGAAATGACACATATTTAGCAAGCAAAGGAGACAATGAAAGAGGTAAAAGGGATTTTCTCAAGTTTTGGATTTGCAGGCATTTCGAGCAGGTAAAGGTGAGTTCTAGTGTTCTAATTTCTGCTACTATTTTGGAGTGTTTGTGTTGTTTGGGAAATTCAGCTGTCTGTTCAATTTATTTGTAATTTCCATTATGAGGATTGTTTTTCAAATTTTTGAAAATCAATCTAGTTTGGTTTGTTTGTCTCCTGATCTCAGAGATACGTCCCTATTCCATTATGATTTAAAGGATAGAGCTAGAAACCCTAAAGAATCCTCCCCTATGGAAAGGATTGTAGAAAGTGGTCTTGTCGAAGCTATGACTTTCTCTATGATAGTACTCTGCCTTGAACTAGTACATGAATGCATGAGTAAGTATGATTATTTCCATAGATGCATTAGGAAGGAGAATGGTGATGTTTTGGTGCCAATTAATAGGGAAACCATTACATCTGTTAAAAAAATTCCTGAGAAGGAAACCTACTCAGAATTCACAACTACATTTTTTGTGAGTCATTTTTCTGGGAAGAAGTCACATTACAAAAGTATTATAGCTAGGAGTTCATTGTTGAAATTTCAAAAGGGTGGTTCGAGGTTACCCAGACCTCTTACCATAGAACATATGAACACATGTGAGGTATTTAATTGTAGTATTGCAGAGAGTCAAAGGAATGAACCATGCCCTCTTTTTCCAAGATTGGATGTACTTCTTCATTCAAATTATTCTACAAGGTACACAATATTTAGATTAGGGAGAGATCATAGCTGAGAACCTCGATGATCAATCAAACAATGGTCATCTGGGTAATCAAGGTTTATTTATGTCTTCCTATCTCTTCTATTTCCTGGATTGTATAATAAATTAGGTAGGTATTCCCCATGATCCTTTCACTAAATATATCAAGTTCTATGAGTATTACCCTCAACTGCAAAGGGAGAGGTGTTTTGAAAGTTATAGCAGAGTTAACGATCTCTTCACTGGCAGATTAATACATGGATTGGCAGGAAATTGCGATAAGAGGATGTTTGAAGAAGAAATGCAACTAGTGAATACATATGGAAACTTCTTTATTGAGTTTCTACATTGTACCTATATTAGAGTTGGAGGATTTGAGGGTGAGCCAATGAAGTTGCCTAGGTATGCCCTTGATTGCTTTGTGTTGGTAGAATTATGTAGACAACTAGCTCATGTGAGCAAAACATTTCCACCAAAGAAAGATGCATGAATCTCTTTCCCCATTGAACTTGGTTTTTTTGAATGTAAGTTTGTCTCAGACGCCCTAAATCTAGAAGTTGATTTGAAGAAGTTTAACTTCCAATATTATAAGGCAAGACCTAACTTTGATAATAGAGGCTTTGCTAGAGAACACTTACACTTAGGACGAGAGTTCCTACCCATGCTACATATGGAGGACATTTGGGAAAATTGTGTTGATGAGGTAAAAGTAAGGAAAACAAATTGGAGAAGGTTTTGTTTACAACAGATTGTTACCGTAGGGCTGAAGATGGATATTACAAGTGTGAAAGAAGACAAGGAAACTATTATGGACCCTAAATATGAATAAATCAAGTTGCAAGTAATCCCAAAGGTAGAATGGTCAGAAGTAGAGAAAGATCAAATTGAGTGGAGGACATTTCTTGTGATAAGAAGAAAAAAAAAAGTGACTTTGGGAATAGAAATTGGGGAAAATCCAAGCCAATGAACAATAAACATTAGAACTATCTTGCGAATCTTCATCCCCTGTTTATTTTTCTAATTAAAACTTGTGATGCAGGTACAATTAAAAATAAAGATAGGAGGTTTGCTACCAGTAGGAAGCCCAGAAACACTCCAGTGGTTAGGTCACCTATCTAAATCACCAGGTCAAAGACTAAGAGCAAAGGGAAAGGGGAAATTCTTGAGAAAGAAGTGATAGATTTGGATTCATGTGAAGAGATTGATAGAAATATGTATGATTAAAATTTTAGTCCTTCTAAAATAGATGCAGAGCAATAAGTAGATGACATAACAGATCTTATAGACTCAATGGTTGTGATTGAACAAACCTCTAATTATCCTTCTTCTAGAAAATAAGTTTCTAATGTTGCCCCCAAGTGGTTACAAGGTTCAATCAATAAGAAACAAAATGTAGTTCCATTCTCTCTATCGTTGGAGGACATGGTGAGTAAATGCTTGGGGAAGACCCCAAAAGTCTAATTCTTATGACCAAATTTGCATGAGTATTGGAACCATCTTTCATCTAGCCAATATTCTAAGGCAAAAAGGAAGCATTACATATACAATACATATAATGTTAGAAGAACAACTGGTGATGTTCCTTCATACCCTTGGCCACAATCTGAGGAATCGTAAGATTGCCCATAACTTTGGGCACTTAGGAGATACAGTAAACCGATACTTCCACAATGTCTTGATGGCTATCTTACTGCTCCATGCAGATTATTTTTTACCCCTGGTCCAAACACTCCTCCAGAAATTAGTGGGAAGGACTGTTTCGATCCATACTTCAAGGTAAATCTCCTAGTGGTACAAATTTGTTTGCTTGAGTCTTAATCCTATTACGAC
Source organism: Thuja plicata (assembly GCA_018584345.1). Taxonomy (NCBI): domain Eukaryota; kingdom Viridiplantae; phylum Streptophyta; class Pinopsida; order Cupressales; family Cupressaceae; genus Thuja; species Thuja plicata. Next base: position 1,129,341 of record MU223541.1, on the reverse strand, counting down.
ATGTTCATTTGATTATAAATTTTTTTTCTATAGGATTATGTTGGACATTTGATGGATCTCATAGACCAGTCACTATCGATGTCGACATAAAAGCTAAATATCGCAATAGAAAAGGTAAATTTTCATAAAATGCTATGGGCGTGTGTTCATTTGATCATAAGTTTCAATACATCCTTACTGGTTGGGAAGGGTCTTCTATAGATAGTCATTTTCTATCTTTGGCTCTCTCGAGATCAGATCCACTGGTAGTTCTCGATGGTATGTCAATTCACACTGTAAATGAGTATATAGTGAAGAATACGATAAAGGTTACAGTGCTATAACAATATAATTTTTTATGTAGGAAAATATTATTTAGTCGATGTTGGATATCCAAACTTACAAGGATTTATCACCCCTTATCGATGTTAATGTTACCACCTAAAGGAGTTTACAAGAGAAAACTCAAACACTCAACAAGAGTTGTTTAACCACTGACACTCCTCACTTAGAAATATAGTAGAGCGTACATTTGGGATTTTGAAGCACCATTTTCCTATCGTGAGGCATGTGATATCTTATCAAATCATGAAACAAACAAAGATTGTTTTGGCATATTGCATACTACACAACTTCATTACGATAGAGGATGGTGTTCCATCTGAAGTAGAAATTGAAGAGGAGGATGATCGTGATGGGATAAATGTACCAATGCTTGATACATATGGGTTGAGTGAGCGTGATAGAGATGATTGGGGGATGTTTTGAGATGAAATAGAAAGAAGGATGTGGGAAGACTACAAACATCAAACTTAGATGTAGTGTTAGGGGGCCTATCTTTCTTATAAAATGTTGTTGAAATATTCTATGTGTTATGTGTCATTGTGTTTTATTTGATTATATAATGCATATTTTGTAACACATTCATATACGGTGATTTATGCAAATACATATTAAATAATATCCTTAACATTTTTTGAAAAATGCTAAAATGTCTTTGAGATAGCAACATTGGACCCTAAGCAGCCTCCATAACACTTAAATGACAGTGACTCTTCCTAAAGATTGGTAGGATGCTAGACCAAGAGTTAGATTTATGATATGTTTCTTAGATTGTATGACTTTCTACTCTCCATGATAGTAGGTGAACAGTACTGTGAACTCATAAAATAGTGAAATGCTCTACTTTCTCTATATTGACACTCATGAAAATGCTTCTGTTTCATTTTTATTTCTACGCCACTTTTATATTCCTTTGTCTCCCTCATCATCCATGGAAATATAATTAAATAGAAATATATATAGTTAAATAGAATTATAACAACAATACTTACATTATTAAGAGTTGGTGTATGTGATTCAGCAGTGGGAGAAGAGGACTTGCTTGGCCTGATCAAAACTGTGGACCTATTGTTATCTTCTGATTGCTAATGTCATACACAACAATCTTGATGAGCATGGATGATGACATTCAAGTGATCCATATAGCTTCTTCTTCATAGAAGGTTTTATGGACACAAGAAATGGAACACAAGTTTCTAGACTTTCTCCACGAGAAAGTCCAGCTTGGAAAAAAATGTAAAGGGGGTTTTAGAAAAGAAGCTTGGACCGTCATTGAAATAAGGTTCAATGGGGAGATGAACCTAAATCTCTCAAAGGATAACTTCAAGAACAAGCTGAAAACATGGAAGCAAGGTTATAGAGTTGTGAAAGAGTTGAGAAATATGTGTGGTTTTGTATTGAATGAGACTACTCAATGTATGGATGATGATGAGAGGGTCTGGATGATATTTTGAAGGTAACATGCTCTTGAAAATCTTTTGATTTATGTAAAATATATCTTATTAAGCTAGTAATGAAAGACAAATAAGTAATTCATTCACCATGCCAACATGCAGAGAAAAGAATTCAGAAATGTCAAAGTGTATAAGAGGCAGTCGTTCCAATGCTACAATGACTTAGCCTTCATTGTGGGGAATGATGTAGCTAAAGGTACCACAGCTACAACGGCTCAAGAGATAGAAGAAGGGAACCCTACGGATGAGGCCATCGATCTCGATTATGATGAGGAAATCGCTACACCTATTGAGATTGTTACTGATTTGGATGATGAATTATTTCAATCCAATCAATCTAGTGCAAGCGGTAGACAAATTCCTTCAACATCATCATCAAGGAGGCCAAAGAGGAAGAATGCAAGCATGGTCGGTTCCAAGGATGTGATGTGTGAAACTATAAAAAAAGATACATGACAGCCTCACTAAGCCTCAAATTATCAAAGTGGATCAATATAATTTAGATAATGTTTTAGATAGTGTGTATGAAGCCCTAAAATCCATCCCTTAACTAAGTCGAGGTACTATGCTAAAGGCATATGACACTTTTTTGGTTGAACCTGCAAGAGCCAAAGGATTCTTGAGAATGACTCAAGAGGAGAGAGTCAAATATATTGAAATGAAGTTTGGAGGACTCTAGTTACTTTTATTTCAGTTTAAGTGTTGATATTTAAACGTTGGCAAGGTTAGTGAAGATACTTGTAATTCAATTTTTGGACTTGATATGTTCTTAGGAACATTGCAGGACTTATTTTGGATTGTTTTGTTTCTATAATATTAATATCACCAACATACAGTTGATATCAGTGTTGACATAGTTTGACATATGTTTGGTATCTTGTTGCTTGCATATACTCTGATTTAGCTATTTCATATTGTTCATATTCAAATTTGAAAAAATGTATTTCCTTGATTATGAAAAAATTTATTTCCTTGAATAAAAAAGCAAGAAACATTTTGATACAATGTAGAAGTGCACATAAATATTTTTTTGGGAACGAAATGACATAAGCTTGAAGCAACAACAGAAGGAAATAAGAAAAGATGCATTTTGGAGAGAAACACTTGATAACTAGTGTAATATCCCATTTAAATTTTAGCTATCACCACGTAGCACTTTCAGTGAACTTCTTGCAAAGTGATTTGCCTCTACATACAACTATCGTCAAGATGAGATTCTTATTAGAGTGAATAGATTGTAAACAAAATTGTATCCTAAATTTTTCATGAACTTTGAGAAGACACGCTTGTCCTATTTTTTCGGGAATGCCATGATATTTGAATTGTGGAGTTAAGAGGCATGTTACAGATTTTGATGAGTTCTTTGATGTGGGCAATAGTTGTATTTTGAGGGTATTCTTCCTTGTTTTGCAAAGTGTGAGGCTATGTCTGGGAGATGGGGTTTGGTATGGAATTTTAAATTTGTCAATTGGAATAGCTGACTTGGTTATTACAATATTGGACAATAACTCTAAAGTGATAATATCCATTTTTTATTTATTTGCAAGAAGTCTATTTTTTGTTTGATGGCTCTATTCGAGATATCAAACATGGGTTGTGCAGAATTGTTACTGTTTTTAAAGGAACATTTACAGACACACGTTCTATTCCCTCCAGAGGATTCAGAAGTTTTTCGACCAAAGGCACCTCAGCAGGGCAACATAAACCTAACACGTCCAAAGTAGTCTTCTGCAGATCAGGGTAATTTCCTCCTCCCTTCATTCTTAAAGAGAAACGAACAGAGAAGAGAATATATGGTATTATGAAACAGGGGCTATTATATATTCTCTTTGTGTTTGCACATACCCAGATCAGGTATTCCAAAATTCTTGTTTCAAATCTTGCACTTTAAGCTAAAATTCATGGCAGAACACTTGAAATTATGTTGTTCCAGGCAGATTTAGATTTAAACTATACAGTTTCTGTTCTCTAATCATTTCCTTCCTTCCTCATGATCATGTAATATGATTCAAAAATAGCATCTCACACAATTTATTACGTGAATAAATAGTGTACTGGATTCATGAACTCGAGAAATTACATGACTGTAAGAAATATATACAGTTGCTTAGGCAATAATGAATGGTAAGCATTTTGATAGAATTGCAAATATTTTACCAGCGCTGAAGTTATAGATAGAATAAACAGAGTCAAATTTATTGGTAGTTTATATTGCTTGTTGATTGTGATGTGAGTTTGAGGATAAGACAAGGCCTTTGGATAGTTTGGCGTGGAAAGATTATAGCATTTGGTAATATTTTCTAGTTCCTGGACAACTTCGGAGCTTCATCCCCATTAAACTTTAGGTTATTTTGTCATTATAGTGCTACAAATTTATGATTAGATTGTATGAATTTCTAAAATGGTTAGCAATTTATAATTTTATCATTGCATATTGTAAAATTAATTTATGAGATTTAAAACTTATTGTAATCAACTTACAAATAGTAGGAAGTTTATTTTGGTTTTTTTTCATTATGGCGTGGGTCTTGCAAGAACATACTTGAACATAAATTAGAGCCTAAAAATATTATAATCCATCAAACCAATCTAAAATCTAAAAATTATATGCTTAAGTATTGAGGGAATGTTGTGAAAGAGATTGCACAAAATTGGGCAAGAATTTTTGGGATCATGTTGTGCCCATTAGTCTTGTTCTACCTATCGATTCATTTGGAAGAATATGATTACAATCGATGTCACTGTTTATGAACCCACATAAACTAGCGCTTGCACCTAAAGGAGGTGCAAGGGTTAGCCGATAGAAAATTATATATAAATTAATATTTACACAAGACACAACTTAACATTTAGATAAGTGGCAATTACTTTGTCAAAAATATATTTATTATTATTTATTTTTAAGTCAAAGTGTGTAATATTTTATTTTCTTTAGTATGATTAACTAATTTATATGTTCCTCTCATAAAAATTATTTTACATGTCAATTAGTGTCAATTAGTGTCAATTAGTGATAATTTATAATATACTTAGCAACATTCCACAATTTTCTATATTTACATTGACATTAAATCCTTTTCTCTCAAAGCTAACTAAGGTTTGGAGCTATACACAATAGTCTAGAACAGTAACCCCTCTAATAGCAATTTGTCAATAAACAATTACACTTATAATTCTAATGATATAATTATGTTATTATTATTAAAGAGTTAAAATAATATTTGATAAGTTAAATATTATATTTTTTTCAACTTTCTAACTTGAAATATAATAATTATATATTAAAATAATCTAAATAAATTTACTTTTAATTTTAATGAAAAATTACTATTTACGATAATTATGATTTTATTAGTTGTTTTAAGTAACTGATTTTGTAATTAATTCTTTTATTTTTTAAGAATAATTTAAAATAATATCATATTATAAAAATATTAGATTGCATATTAAACAATATATAAATAGTACAAATATATTAAAATTATTATATTTTAATGAATATGATAGTTATTTAGAGTAAGATTGACTTCAATTTGATTTGGACAATTATGAGTAATATGAACATGAATGGATTTTGAAAATGGATATCTATGAAATGGAGGTGGTATTTGAAAAAAGATCACACAAAGGTAAATAGATATGAGTAAAAATAAATGTCATCCCAAATATTTTTAACTTGAGGAGAAGGGTGAAGATTATATATAGTGATTTAGAAAGTTCAGAAGAAAAAGAACATATTATATAAGCAAGAAATACACTATCTAATCTATTGATGAATTATGATAAGAAGTAAAACATTTCCACAATTAATAAGATTGTATATGATCATTTTTTTACAAACAGTTTGAAATTTAGGGTTTGATCATTTTTTTTTTTAAAAACTTGTTTGAAATAGTATTTAAATGAGGAAATTTGTTTATCTTAGCCAAACAAAGCAAATAGAAAATATTTATCTCTGAAATTGTGTCCCTGCAAAGGTGTTTTTGCCTGAAATATCTTTCAAAAATGTCTGGACTATTAAAGAAACGCAGCTGCGAGGAGGAGGAAGTTCTGCAGAATTCTCCCAAGCGTTTTAATGGAAGAAATGAGCAACAACATTTTCAGACTTTGAAAGATTCTGAGACATGATCCACAGGTCCATCACATTCAGATACAATCTATCAAATTTTACTTTTAAGCCATCCATGGTTACAAATTGTACCTTATAAAATTACCGGTATGAGTCAATTCTTACGCCATAGTCAGCTTCCTGGATGACATCATTTGCATCATAGAAGGCGGAAGAAAAATATTGGAAGGCTTTGTCAGCAACCGGAAATTTTTTAGGTTGCCTGAAATCGTGAAATCGTGAGTGAGACACTTATACGGTTAGAGGTTTTGTTGGGATGTGAAACCCAACGGTCACATGACCGTTCAATTTCTTTCGTCTCTTCATATTAGAAGAGCTTTCTATAAATGGCTTAGTAGTCATGTATTGTAACAGTTATTGTATTATATCATTGTATCGTGTTGTTGATAAGATTAATATAAGGATTCTCTGCTTTGAGTGTGGACGTAAGCGATTTGCCGAACCATGATAAAATTGTGTCTATTGTACTTTGTCTTCTTTGTATTGTGTTTTTATTTCGTTTCTTGTTTGTTTAATATTTACAATTGGTATCAGAGCCTAGGTGAGGCTAGAGCACAGATGGAAGAAGATGAAGTCGATTTTGTCATCGATAAATTTCTTGGAAGTTTACGTTCAGTAGAGAATGATGTTGGGCTTGCAAAAGATAAAAGAATTCGCCATGTGCATTGGTGGGATGGCTGGGAAGATAACCCTGAAGCTGAACCAGAAGAAGATTTTAGAGCTCTTAGATCTGAGCTTTATGCAATTCTTGAGCGCACGGGTGGTGTGCAACGTAAGAAAAACACAATGAAAGAAATGCGGAAGAGGGCAAATACAGACAAGTCTGGCAAGTCTGTTAAGGACATAGTGATGGTCTATTATCAAATGGATTTCTTTACTTTTGGGTTCAGTCTTGATAATCCGAATGATTTTGCTTCCAAAATTCATAGAATGTTGCAGCTGGATAGTGAAGAAGCGCTTGTTCTTGGTGAACAAAAGTCTGTGAGAGACTTCGTTGTAGAAGAAGATGAAATGGTAGACAACAAGTTCATTGCAGAAGAAGATGAAAGGGCAGACAAGAAGCTCGTTGTAAAAGAAGATTAAAAGGAAGAAGATGTTGTGGCCGTTGCAGTCGAGAGAAGAAGCCTGCATATTGGCCAAGAAGAGGGTCAAGAGGCCCAAGTTGTTTCTCATCCTGGAACCGAGGAGTTACAACCTGTTATGTGTTCGTTAGATTTGAAGGAATATGGAGAGGTTGCATTTTCCATTGAAGAGTCGTTGGAAAGTGAATGGTCAAAATCAGTTGCAGAAGAAGGTGAAGAGGTAGATGAAAGGGAAGAGAATTCGCTGGAGGAGAAGACAAGTTGTATGCAGCACGTTGGAGATTATGTGGCTCACGGTGGGTCACAGTTCTCTATACCAAATATGGGATCTCTCAACCAACAAACTATGGTCATTCCATTACAAACTGCGTTCACTCCTCCACAACCTGCGATGGATCCATTAAAATGTGCAGTGGGTAAATTACAAACTGTGGTGGATAAAGCGGTCCAGCCTGCGTTTGTCTTGGTATCAACCAATGTGGATAGTCTGCAACCATTTCCCGTGTTTGGGAGTAAAAACCATTCTCCTCTGCACATCAGACAAAGCTCACAGTACAGCCTACTGGGAAATTTTGATACCCAGCATAGCGTGTCACATGGAGCCACAGTCTTGGATCATGGAAGCATAATTGGCATAGACGACAGTGTAATTGGCATAGAAGGGCAAGAAAATTTGCTAAAAGAACCGACAATCGAGACCAAAGATGAATTCACTGAGATTGATAATGAGTTTGTCATTGCAAATGAGGGTATTTCTAGTAATCCAGTGATTGGGAAGTGGCTAAATTCTACTAGCGTTCAGCATGTTTCAGCTTCCACAAATTTACGGGACTGCACAAACTACGGCGCTCAGAACAAGTCTAGGATGTTTAAAACTAGCAGAAGTATGAATGGGACTATGGAACTCTATTTTGAGTCTTCGACTCCTCCACTTTACTCAAGGTCTTTGAGTCAGAGGAACACGCAAGGTGGACTGTCCCCGGGTGAACTGAGTCCTGGAATTTTTTATCTCCACTTAGTTGATATGGAGCTGTTGCCTGAGGATTCCTTAGGTGAAGATAATTCGCTAAATTCGATACTTAGCATGGAATCACTGAACAAACTACCTGCCACACAATTTCAAATTGTAGTGCGGCATGTTAAATCCATGCAATCTGGTCATGACATGGCATCCAAAAATATGGATAGTAACAGATATTGTCATGTCATGGTCTTCTACACACATGCCACTCCAGTGTTTGGGAGTAACAGATATTGTCTTCTACACACATGCCAAATTTCACACGGCATTCAATCAGACCGTGACTCCTTCAAAGGCACACTGGGAAGTATTGGTACACAGGCAACTTCTGATTCTTCCTTGTGTGGTCTTGGTGGTAGCATTCCATCTATATTTGGGGTTGAAAAGCATGTGAAGACTTGCGAGGCAAATTCAAAGATGAAGAGTCAAGGTCTCTGTAATGATTTAGAAGAGATTCTTAGGCCAGGAGAAGAGTTGTGGAGAACTTTGGATGATAATAATGATTACCTTAAGCAAGCTATGCATAATGATGAGGTGGACATTCTGTCTTGGGCCGACGAGGTGCATGGGTCACATGCTCTTACCCTCAAGATGCACTGTGATGTAGAATCTGTCCACAAAAACTTGATTTATGCAGCCTACGATGGTCAACGTATTGTTAATAGTCAATACACGAAGGAGAGTTTGTTTGGCATGCAGCCGAAGACTTTCAATTCCATGCCCGCGTGTGTTGATGGTCAAAAAATAGACCAGCATTTGGAACTGATATACAATGTAAACATGGGAGTTTCTTTGAACGGTGAACATTCTCCTCAATTTCGAGCTGCTAACTCTCTGTCATGGCAGTCTCTTGCCATATCATTCCCACTGCCCAATACACATGGATTTGACCAATTGTTGGACAGAGTATCAGCCAAGCAGAAGATCAAATCAATGGTGGACAAGGTGATTGGGTGGATGGACAACAATCAGGTTTTGGAGATGGAAGAATTTGAAGAAAAACTGGACAACATAAGGAGCTGGGTGTTTGTGGTGATTGCATTCGTCTTTCCTGAGGATGTTACTCTGCAGCACATGGTAAAGACAAATGTTTATGATAGTTTAAGTCCTCCAAAACTTATTTGTATATTTGGGTGGTTTGGTCGCCTAGAGAGTATAAATGAGGAGGCTTCACAGTTAGGAGAATTTACTCATGATCTACTTAGGGTTGTAGAGAAAGGGAGCATAGGAGAGAGTTGTGTGAAGGACTACTCTGAGGATGGAGGAAAGTATTTTGAGTCTGCAGAAAGTAGTAAATTTTATTATGGAATGATGGACCAGCTTGTGCCCTGGTTTATTGTTGGAGAGGATATATTTGACTCTGATTTGATTTGGAGAAGATTTATTCGGAGCGTGCTGGAACAGAGTCTGGCGAAGTTAAGATCCTCTCAAGGTTTGACTACTCTCTGAATTTTCAAAATGGGAAGCAGGGGATGCAACAATGCATGACTGTGCCGGTTGGACTTCACGGGGGAGATTGTTGGGATGTGAAGCCCAACGGTCACATGACCGTTCAATTTCTTCCGTCTCTTCATATTAGAAGAGCTCTCTATAAATGGCTGAGTAGTCATGTATTGTAACAGTTATTGTATTGTATCATTGTATTGTGTTGTTGATAAGATTAATATAAGGATTCTCTGCTTCGAGTGTGGATGTAGGCGATTTGCCGAACCACGATAAAATTGTGTCTATTGTACTTTGTCTTCTTTGTATTGTATTTTTATTCCATTTCTTGTTTGATAACATAAGAAGCCTATCGGCTAAAAATAGCATCCCAAATCTGGCAATTGCCACTGTGAGAATGATGCCTTTCATTGCAGCTCAAAACAACTAGCAATTAGCTCCTTCATGCACCTTGAAGCCATAATCATAATCCATGATATTGTATCATTTGGGAGAGCACTGAGAAACAAAAGTAGAGATACCTAAAGAGCATAAATTATACTTCGAATGACTGCTGCAAAGTGAATAATTGATATTTTCAGCCCCAGTGCAAAATTTTCCATCACGCATGGCAGACAAAGATTTGTTCAGACATAATTGTAAGTATTTTTGAAATGTATTTCACCTTCACGTCATCGGCCTAACATCTTTCTTCATCATTCCAAAGCTCTTGTTTCCCTTTTTCATTGGCATAGGCTATCCCGACAAAGTAATCGGGGATCGGCACAATATCCAAATTTTAATATCGATAATCAATGAATGTTATCGGGAAGACTCCCTCCGATGTCTTCATTCCATCTCATTGATATATGTTCTCTCGATGCATCTTTTCAACAACCTTCATATCTAGTTGTATGCAAATTAGATGTCTCCTGTTCTAAATGAAATACTACTAATTGCTAGCTAATAAATCAATCTAAATGCAACACAATGAAGATTACAAATCATCAAATGAAATGAAACTGAAATAATTTTACCTTCACTTACCCATTGTAGCTTGTCTCCATTGTCCTCCTAGCCTTGATTTCTTGGATGTGTTGAGCACTCAGATTTTCAATTGAAGCTTCTTGCCTAAGATGTCACCAAAGTGTGGAGATTGAGTGGATTTGTATGAAAAATGGCCTAAAGCTTGATTATGCAACTAATGGATGATGGAATGGTATGAAAAGGCTTGAAATGCTTGAATGCTTGATGATTTTGGATGCTTGAGTGCTTGATCTCTAGAATGATTGAATGCTTGAAAGTTACTATTGTCTATTAGCTCACAAAGGGAGAATGGGGCTCCTTTTATAGATTTTTGGAGGACTTAAGCTTAGGTGGCACAATCCTAGGGTGGAGATTGAAAGGTGGAAGATCCTAGGGCTACAATTAACTTGGTTGAAGGGGTTGAGAGAAAGGGGGATGTAGTTGGAATGTGAGAGGAAAAATAGGGAGGATGTTCCTCCTACATTGACATGGAGGAGAAGAAGATAGAAGGGAAAGACACATGTCGAGTGTCTCACAAAGACCATTGAGAGGAAGGAGGAAGGACTTTTTCCTCATGAGGACTCTTGGTACAAATGTCCCATGAGTCACCTTGGACTCTTTGAGGTGGCTTGAGAAGCTCCTTAGGAATAGGTATTGCTTCTTGACTTAGTGTAGGAGAAGACATGTGGTCACGAGACCAAGTCTTATGAGGCCACACAACCCTTAGGAATAGGACATGTGTGGGTGAGGATAATGAATAATTAATAATTAATAATAATTAATTATTTTAGCCAAGGTGATGTGTCAGGTGACTAGGTTTATGAGGTGGACTAGGAGCCTTGGTCATATTTAGTGATTGTGTAATTAACAATTTAATTAAATCACTTTAATGAGACTAATTTAGAAGACCTAGGATAAGAAGAATAGACTATAGTGAATGTATCAAATAAATTGAATAATTTATTTAATAAATAGAAGAAATAAATATTTAATTAATTCATCAACTCAATATTAATTAAATAATAAATATTTAATCAATTAATTAATTAATTAATGAAGCTATTTTTTAGTGTATACATTTTGCCCCTCTTTGAAATAATGTGCTAGTCACATTGTTTCAAAGAAAAAATAGCCTTTTGCCCCTACCCCAGACAATGCCGATGAAAGCGTCCTATGCATGCCCCCTCGAGAGATTGATTGACAAAATTTATGATTGAGATTTTTGTTTGGGTTTTTTTTGTATTTTTCAATCAATCTCACAAAAATATTTAGAAGAAACGATGGGAAGAACTGGGTGAAGCAGAGAGAATGTGATAGGTAGGTTCCACACATAAGAAAAATGAGTCAATTAGGTCAAACTTGATATCACTAAGCTGATATGATCTGGTCAGCATTGTATTTGATCGATTTGTGTCAAGATAGGCAACATTGTAGCATGGTCGCTAGTGAACCGTCTTGAGTTTAGATAATTGATAGAATTATCTGTTGGTACATGTGATAAACATGTGTTCGATTGATAAGATAAGATAGATAGATAGATCAGTTTGAGAAAAATCTGATAGTTTGATTTGTTGATAGTTTCTATAGAGTGACTGGGAGAGGCAAAGACATTACTAGATGAGCTTGAGTCCATAGAGACATTAGGTCCTCATGCAGATAGCCTGCGGATGATGATGCAAGCTGGTAGGGAGATCACCTACTGGAACGATGCATACAAACAAGTTGTCCCTTGAGATCAGTGGATTGGGAGTTTTAGAGAGAGCTCATATAATTAGGACAACAGTACATCAGAGACATGGGTCCACTGGCAGTGGAGGCACATCATCACGCCCATTGAGACCACCATCAGGTTCTGGAGATCCATCAGTAGCAGGGTCTTCTATTGCATCACACAAACATCGACAGATTGATTCTGGAGGTAGTGGATCTCATATTTTTGATATACAGTTTGTATTTATGGCATCATTGTATCATTATTGTATTATCATTGTAGACTTGATGGACACTTATGGACACATGGTTATTGTATGAGATATCGTTGGACATTTGGATATGTTATTTTTGTTTTATGGACTCTTAATGATGGACTTCCTATATGATGCAGCTTTATTATGATTACTTCTATGATGCATTTCTTATTATGATGATATATATATGTGGATACTGACATATGCAGGATGTGATATCTTTCTTTAATATGCATGTTACTTATGACTAGTAATGTAATGATCTATCTTTATATGGATGCATAATGGTTATTATCGATCATATAATGACTAATGGTATATGAATGAATTTCAATAGATGGGTGAATAATAATGATTGAAACAAATGATAAAGAAAATTGTAATGATCGTAATGAGAAAACAACAATGATAATACTAAATAATGACAATGAATATGATAAGGAATGATCAAATGATAATATTGGAAAATGGATAACAAATGAATGATATGTTATAATGATATAAAATGAAATGTATAATGATGGTAATAATATAATGACCTATAATGTGATGAAATGACAACTATGATAAAATGAACCAAGATATATACATAATAAACCATGATAAATGCTATATTTTTGTTACCTAAAATATCCTACAAAACCCTATAAAAGGAGCATGGGTATGCAACAAAATTCTATTAAATGTAATGCAAAATGATATGTGAAATGAGTATCTCCACAACTTCATGAAACATCTAAGAACTTCATAATTTATTAGAATTTGATTTTCATCATTGAGCTCATTATGTTGCAAGAAGATGCAAGCATCATGGTATAATTAAACCAAGATGACCTGAGAACTTCTTGCATGGATTTTAATATAGAAAACTTGAAAAGCATCTAGGTATAATTGAACCGAGATGACCTAAGTTTTTTTTGCATAATAGACAAGGAATATCCCCCCCCCTCCATCGGGGAACAAATATGTGGAGTCAAGGTATGTGTGGTGTATCACCGTCAATAGCATTCACATAACAACACTATTTGTATGTTGTCAACACTTATGAAACAAATGAAGGCACTTACACACAGACACCCCAATTATTTGTTCCTTCAACTTCATTGGAAAATATCCCACAAATAGCAATCAAAGAAAAATATCATGTTCCATCCTGGCTATTCTAATCAATGACATATTTGGAGTTTTAAACTCATGTCAAGGATATCCCAAAATAGCATAGGAAACATGATAACAATGGAATTCATATATGAATGCATAATCTATAACAAATCCTTCTAACATGCCTCCCATGAATATACATTTCTTTGCCAAAAGAGAGTGTTAGCTTTATTGATCAGTTTGGTCGATGTGATGTTGTTGCAAATGTATAGATAAATGGTCACATTTCAAAAGATAGGTCACAGATTATGAATCATGATTAGAATAGAATTGTGTAATAATGGTTGATTGTGTTTGCTTGTTTGGTGAAAGTACTCAATTATGTCCTCTAAGAGTCGTGACTAGCATAGATCCACTTCCCAAACTAGGTCGAGGCCCCCAGCTAGGTGATGGACTAACTTATTATGGGCAAAGAAAGACACACTAGACTAGGATGAAGACCAAGACAGTAGACCAATCTATGATGGGGTTTGATTAGAGATTTATACAATGGATAGGATGATCATGTGCTGGCCATTTTATTATCATATTTACAGGGAGAATGGGGACTTGAATAGCCATTATGGGTATATACAAATGGGATGATGCACTAGAAGAATCCTAATAGAGAGAGGAGCTACCTTGTCACAAATGGCACCTATTTCAAGGTTTTCACCATTTGCTTTTATTGCAATTTTATTGTGATTTTTTTATTTTTTTATTTTTTTTATTTTTTGATTTTCTGATTTTTTTTATAAACATATCCCTTGCATTGGGATTTCAAGCATAGAACTTTTTGAGATGCATGTTGTTAAGAGGCTTATCCAAGAGATCTTCCTCAGACGTAGAAAACTGATAAGCTCCAGAGCCATAGACTATTGTAATTACAAAGGGCTCTAACCAGTTAGGTTCAAACTTGCCCTTCTTCTCATGATGTTGCTAATTTTTGGGATTCTCATGAAGAACTAGATCACCCACCTGAAAGTTTTTGGGTTTCACTTTACTATTATACTGACGATGCATCCTCTACTGAGACTTTCAAATGATCAAAGGCTCTTTGACGGCATTCATCTAGAAATTCTAATTCAGTTAGCCGTGCAACTCTATACTCTTCATCGGGAATCAAATCTTTCAGGGACACATGAAGAGAAGGCAACTCGACCTCAAAGGGCAGAACAGTCTCAGAACCATAAACAAGGGAATACGATGTATCTCTAGTGGGATTACGGATAGAAGTACGATAAGCCCATAGGGTAGGATTCAATTGGACATGTCAATCATGGCCAGCATCATTAACACTCTTTTGAAGGATTTTTACAATGGTTTTATTAGACACCTCAGCTTGGCCATTACCTTGGGGGTAACAAATGGTGGAATAATGGTGGGTGATGTGGAATTTAGCACATAGTTCATCCATATCTTGATTTTGGAATTGCTTCCCATGATCAGTAATAAGATGCATAGGGATACCATATCAGAAAATGATATAATTAAGGATAAACATGGAAACCTGTTTACCTGTGGTAGTGATCAATAGAATGGCCTTGATCCATTTGGTAAAATACTCAGTTGCGGTGATAATGTAGTTATGGTCATTAGAAGATGGAGGGTGAATTGCGCCCATGAGGTCAAGTCCCCACTGAGTGAATGGAAATGTAGTTGTAAAAGGATGAATTTGTTGTGCTGGTGCATGAATAAGATTCCCATGTATCTGACATTTCTTACATTTCCTAGCAAAGTGAAAAGAATTTGTTTCCATAGTTGGCCAATAGTAACCTATACGCATCAGCTTCTTAGCCAAGGAAGGACCACTTGAATGTTTTCCACAAATACCCTCGTGTATGTCTTGTAAGGAATTTTGAGCTTCATCATGTTCAAGACATCATGAGAGAGTACCGTCAAGACCTCACCGATACAGGGTGTCATATATTAGGAGATAGTGGGAGACTTGGCGTAAAAAGGTTCGCTTTTGGTTTCTAGATAGGTCAGGTGGAATGGTATTGTATTTCATATAGGAATATATCTTTCCATAAGTAGGGGAATCTTGTCTGATAATATGACATATGGTACTTGTATTAGGATCATCATACGCAGGATAAGTCAAGGATTCCACTAAAAACTCAAAATGGCCTTTTGTATCTTCCACATCAAATAGAGAAGCAATTGTCACCATAGCATCTATAGCCTTGTTTTCATGTCTTGGAATTTTCTTAAAGGTAATGATTGAAAAATATTGCTTAAAGTCATCCACCATTTGCTTATACGGTAACAACTTGTCATCTTTTGTTTGGTATTCATTATTAACTTGATTGATAATCAACTGGAAGTCTCCATGGACATTCAATTCAGTGAATATCCATTGCAAATCTATCTTTAATCCAATCATCAAAACTTCATACTCAGCTACATTATTTGTACAAGGAAAGAGTAACTTGTAAGACTTTGGTATTGTATATCCTTGTGGTGTAACACATAACACTCCAACTCCTAAACCATGCTGAGTATATGATCCATCAAAGTACAACTTCCATGTTTGGGTGGATAATGTCAGGATATGTGCATCTGTAAATTCTGTATGTATAGGCTGATTATCGATTAGTGGTGCCTCAACTAATTGATCGGAAATTACTTTCCCTTTGATGTTCTTCTGATCCACATACTCAATATCAAATTCACTAAGCAACATAACCCACTTAGCCAACCTTCTTGTTAGTGTTGTCTTGCTGAAGAGGTATTTCAAAGGATCGATCTTGGCAACAAGTTTGATGGAATGAGACAACATGTAATGTCACCACTTCTGTGAAGAAAAGAACACTTCTAGACATGCTTGTTCAATTGGTGAATAATTTAACTCATACCCCACAAGGGTACAACTGATGTAATATATAGCTTTCTCTTTACCTTCTTGATCTTGTTGGGCTAAAAGAGCGCCTAGCAAGACTTTTGTAGCTGAAATATAGATCAAGAGTGGTTTTCCTGGAATCGCTGACATAAGAGTAGGAGGATTTGATAAATATTGCTTGATCTTAGTGAAAGCTTCCTCACACTTATCATCCCACTTGAATAAGATGTCTTTATGTAACATGTGTTTAAAAGGATGACTTTTGTCTACTAATTGAGAAACAAATCTTCTGATTGATTGGAGACATCCTTGTAAAGACCTTAACTGACTGATATTAGTAGGTGAAGCCATCTCCATGATTGCCTTAACTTTTTCTGGATCAACTTCTATGCCCTTAGCTGAGACAATATACCCTAAAAGCTTTCTCGATGTAACCCCAAATGCACACTTCTTTGGATTAAGTCTAATCTGATATTTTTCCATCCGAGTGAATATTCTATCCAAAACTCTTAAATGACCATCTCTTTTTTTGGATTTTTCTAGAATATCATCAACATAATATTCCATTATGGTATGCATCATGTCATGAAAATCTGTGGTCATGGCCCTCTGATAGGTTGCACCAGCATTTTTAAGCCCAAAAGGCATCACTTTCCAGTAATATGTGCCCTAAGGACATGTAAAGGTATTCTTTTCCTGGTCTTCTGGTGCAATATTGATCTGGTTATAGCTAGAAAAACCATCCATCAAGGATAACATCTCATGCCCAGCCGTCAAATCAACTATAATATCAATGTTAGGCAATAGAAAGTCATCTTTAGGACAAGCCTTATTGAGATCTCAAAAATCTATACAAATCCTGATAGACTTGTCTGGCTTGGATACTGGTACAATATTGGAAATCCACTTAGCATAATCAATGGCTCGAATGAATCCAACATCTAGGAGCTTTTTCAACTCTGCTTTAACCATAAGTACAATATGAGGATGCATTTTTCTGAGTTTCTACTTCACTGGCTTGATTTCTGGTGCAATAAACAAATGATGCATAATAAGGTTAGGATCTAGTCTAGGCATATCAGCATAAGACCAGGCAAAGTTGACCTATCTTTCTTTGAAAAATTATGAAAAGGATTCTTTCTCTGACTCTATTAAGGATGCTGCCATTTTAAAAATATGTGGGGACTCCTCCATTCCAATGTTGAGAGGCAATGTTGGTTCAATAAGTATTGTAGATTTCCCTTGATACAAATAATTGGGGAGAATGTCAATCCTTCCATTTCAGGCACCTTAGAGAGGTTTTCACCTTCAAATATGTCTTTTCTTTTTACTTTTTCTGGATCTAACACTGCCACTGAGTGGTTTTCACCATTAGACCTATTTATTATTTTTACATTTTTACGACTGAAAGGATTGGCACCCTCTCCAAAATAATCCATGTCATTGAGTTCTATTGGAAATCTTGATTTATGATCCCCTGGTGGTATATGATCTCTGATTCAAAGATAGTCAATAATTGCATCATCATTATGGAAAACATCAAGTTCTGGATTATTGGGAGAATCCCAATCTATAAGCTCAAGGTGGCTAAGGGGTGTAACCACCTGGATTTGGTCTATACCGACCATAGACCCTATTTTCCCTAGGTATGATCATACCCCCTGTTATGTCAAGACAATGTTACTTGGGCATAATTTATTATTACATCAGATTTAATGTCTTGGGTGATTTTTATCACTAATTTATATTAACTACTTTAGCCATACAATTCAAATCAATTTCAACCAATCAAATATTATCAAATTCAAACACTGGCTAAAGTATTTAATTATAAAGGAATTAATCTATCTCATCACTTGCATTTTAAACCCATTCCCCTAGCCTATTAATTTAATTAAATGGCTATAGTCCTAATTAATTATCAAAAGCAATAAAAAGCTTAAATAATTAATATTTCTATTTTTGAATCAATTAAGTAAGTTTAATTCATTTCATTTATATTCCGCTAAACCCTAACTTAACCTATCTCAACCACTTCTACCCTAGGTTCTAACCCATCCCAACCTATTCCCACCTTGCTAATCTAATTCTAACCTCCCTCCTAATGTTGTCACATTCCATTAAGGAATGATTAACAACTCAAACCACTTGGGAGAGTCAACACTCTCAAGCTTGACTCTCTCCAAGTCCACTTTCTCAAGCCACCCTCTTACACCCTTCCCATGCTTCTTTAAGGCTCTCATTAATGCCTCATTAATGGAGATTCCTTAAGCCCATGTCTCTCCCCATGCCTCTTAAATGCTTTCATTTAATGCATTTGACTCAAGCCCATCCCTCATAAATTCCTCTTACATCCTCATAAATGCCTCTTACACCCTCTTTATGAGTCTTATCTTCTAGAGGCTTCTTGGTCCATTTCCCTAAATGGTCACATTCCTCCCTACTTTCAACCCAATAATATTGTGACAAGTGTCACAATTTGATGCACTTGAGGAAGCACAATCCATGTGCTCTCTTCTAGTGGAATCCTAACCTCTCTTTAGCTTTGCATCTGAACCACCCATTTTCAACCCCTCTTTCTATAAACAGAAGACATTTTTGAGAGCAAATGGCCCTCATTTAGAGTAAAATTGCATTGTTATGCTATTTAGATATCTATAGCATTTTAGTTTCAATTCCATGCATTGTTATAATGTCTGTTTTCATAACTTAATTACATGCTTTCTAATCATTTAGCTTATTTTTCAAGCAAATCTCTCATTCTTAGGAGTGTATTTTCACTGAATGGTGCATAATCTGAGGGCATGATTATGGCATTTTTCAAACTTTTCCTAGATAGGGAGAAATAAGTCAGTTTTAGTGACTTGTATCTAACCATTGCTCTTTTATGCTATTTTTCACTAATCTAATGACTTATTGAAGTGTTGTGTCGTAGGCAACAAGTGCATCATTTGACACTGACATTTCTGGTGCCCACTGTGGGGCTTTGAGGCTCTTATTTTATTTTGCAGGTTGAAAAAGACAAGAAGACTATATTCCTTCTATCTTCTGTCTACTTTCTCTCTATCGCGCTTCCACGGATATCATTGATACACGAACAAGAAGACTATATTCCTTCTATCTTCTTTCTACTTCTCTCTGTTACCCATTTGTTGAAATATGGTCTATTTCACTGGGACCATTATTTGCAAGAACATGGGTGGAAGGCACTATAAACCTACAATAATGCACTCTTACTAACTATTTTCATTTTTTTTTACAGGTATACAGGTTAGCCATCAAGTTTGGTAAGAAAGCACATAATCTTTTGATTAAAAAATTCCCATTTCACTTTTTGGTGTTTAAAAAGAACATTGTATGTACTCACATCATTTCACACTTGGTTTTGGGTTTCAAAGTCAACAAAAGTCAACATTTCTTTTTTGGGCTTAAAACGAACACGCACAAAATCTTGAATGCTTTAAGGAAAATGAACAAATCAAATATTTGATTTTGGGTTTAAAATTGAATAATCAAATCTCACATCTTGTTTTTGGATCTTAAAATTGAACTAACTATCAAACACTTTTCAGTTTGGGATTTTAAAATGAACACTTTCAATGCTTTAAATCCAATCTTGAATGCCTAAAGAAAACTAATCCAAACACTTCATTTTCAGGTTTAAAATCAAACAAGGCAAACTTTACATGCTTTAAATCCAATCTTGAATGCCTAAAACAAACTGATCCAAACACTTCATATTCAGGTTTAAAATCAAACAAGGCAAAAAAAAATCTCACTTTGGTACTCATAAAAAGAACAAACTTGCAAGTTTTATTTCTGCACAAATCAAACATTTCTTAACTTATCAAGGGAATTAACCATGTGTTTGGCATCTTTGGTTCACTTGCACAAAAATATATAGAGTGCAACTTCACTTCATGCATTATCCTCTCCCATTGGCCCTGATGGTCATTGGTGCAAGAGAAAGGTGATTGTGACCGTTCAATTTTTTTTTTTCAGATCTACACTTGACTATCTTCAAGATTTGCTTAGAGGGACCTGTCCAGAAGAAGCACGAGTCCTTCTGGAGAATGACCCCAAACTGGTAAAACCTTTGGCCAGTATAGAAATAAGGCGCTAACCAAAAGGGCATCTATATCCTTTCAAGCTTGGGCGGGTCGTGTTCAATGGTAGTATAGACTAGGTGAACTCTCCATCATATTGACATGATTGAACTAGGCTCTTAAGTGAGTCACATCGTATAAATCGATTGCGAGGACACCATGAAAATACTAACAACTGATCAATCTAGTAACCTACCTATCATTCATCCCCGAAAGGGTGATAATCTTTGTGCAAGGAAAAATTTAATTGCCCCAAGACACTCATCATATCGTTCCCTCACTTGCATTTGGAGTCGGCTAATACAACATCATGACTGGAGCCATTGCATACTTGGTGATGGTTGTATTCTGATTAGCATGTGAGTGTGTATCTAAGTTAACGAGCATGGATTTTCATTCTCTACCTAGGCATTAGGGATAAAGAGTGTGTTTGTTCACAACCATAACAATGCAACAATGCTTGGCATGTCTTAAAGATCACTAAAACAAATAAATCTTTCAAAACAAGATACAAAATTCAATCCTACACTACATGGTCCATTTTTCACTCATTGAAAAACATCAACAAACAACTTGCAAACTAAACAAATTCAGTACTTTTGGATACCCTTTTGGCTCTTTATTCTAGTCATGTTGCTTTGGCTAGTACATCTATCAATGTTTCACAACTTTCTTATAAGTATGCCTTGCATGTCCTTTTGGATTTTCACAATTGGTCCCAAATCATGTGGATTTTACAATCAACAAAACAAACTTGATTCCCACCTCACTATTAGGGCACTCTAACACCCTCTAACGCTAGATTCACTTACTTAAAACAACCAAATCTCATTGGTTCCCAACTCACTATCAGGGCACTCTAACACCCTCTGACATTGGAATCAATCACTTTGAAACAACAAACCCAAACTCTCACATTTTGGAACAATTCAGAAATTCTTTTGGCACCATTCCAAGACTTTGACCAAGACAATCATATGATGACTAAAAAAAAATGGGATAGACCCTATGGTCTTAACAACAAGGAAGAATAAATTCTTATTAAATCCCTATCTAAGAAGATGCAAGCTTTGAAATCTGAAATTCAAGACTTAAAAGAAGAGAAGAATTCCTCATCAAACGAGTCTTCACTAAGATCAATATATCCTCTTTTCTATGATCATGATGCACACATGTCTTCACATCCTTCAAGCAAGGAGAGACCTACTCATGATAATCCAATCTTTGATCAAGAGATTATTTCACAGGATCATGTCAATCCTCTCTTTGATCAACGTCCTCATAATCTTGAATCCAACATCTGTTTGGAGAGTTCAAGTGGATATACATGTCCAAGGGATAGAGAATTTACTCCTTTGGGGCAAACCTATGAATCAGTATTGGAATAACTTCTTGAAAATAATCTTATCACATTGCCTCAAACCACCTCATGTGGGATGACATTCTTGAATACCTACTATGCCTATCATCAAAACAATGAGCATAAGACCTCACATTGCATGGAGTTAAAGCACAAGATCCAAGATCTAATTGATGATGCCATAAGCGAAGTTGAAGATACTAATGAATCATCTAAAGATACTACTCTCAAGCGTGATCAAATTATAAATCTATATCTATAAATGAGCTACATGACACCTCTACTTCTTCCATTATGCTTCCATCTCACAAAGCTTCAAGGATATCCAAATATCCTCCATCAAACAAAGATCCTAATGCTTTCCATGATAACTATGTTTACCCTCAAGGTCTGCCTTTACAAGAAATCCAAGCTAATATACATCTTTCTATGAGTATATTCCACACTCCTAAGATCAAAGACCCTAAGCTTCCATGTGTTTTGATGCCTATTCTGATTGATTCCCCAGCAATCCTTCAAGAATCCCTTATGAAGATTAAAACTCCTATCTTTTCCTTTGGAGTGGATCCATGTCAAGAGGATAATACAAAGCACAAAGAAATAAGTTTTACTGATGATCAAGATCAAGACATTATCCTATTCCCTCCAACATTTGATGAAGATCCCATATCCCTACAACATGAAGATGATCCCTTCGTATATTTTCAGTTCTTTCAAGAAGACATTCCTCCATCTCAAGAACTACATAGCCCTCCATCTCCTAAGAAAGATCCATATGTTTGTGTTACTTCTGAAAAATTTATTGAAACACAAGAGCAAGGTACTCTTCCTGCACTACACAAAGATCCTTGTCAAGATCAGCATATCCCCTCATATCCTTCACATACACTTCCATATCCATCTCAAGAAACCATTATTCCTCCACATCTATTACATAACAACAAGTCACCTCCAGAATCAATGGTTCCTATCAAAGTTGCTCCTATCAAAGTTACTCATGAGCCTATGGGTATGAAGATGAATTATAAACAAAAGCTCCTTGGTTGGGAAGCTCACTCTAAAGATGTTGATACTCATTTCCCACCTTATATTCCTCCATTGCATGCAAGAATCAGCCTTCGCCATCCTCCAAATCTATCCTTGGTCCCTATGTCCAAAAGCTGAAATCTTCAAACTTTCCATCTATATTGGGTCCATATTTCCATCCATCCACTTACCTTATCTCCTATCAATTTTGACAAAGACATGCATCTTTGAATCCTCCATATCAACCAATCCATATGAACCATCCGTATCAGCCTCATTCCTCCATAATTCCCAAGTCTTTTGGAAGCAATTTGGATGCCAAATAGAGAAATCAGAAATTCAAGAATCCACTTACATGTAAGGATCACTATGTCCAAACTAATCGACAGGTGAATACAAAGAGAAAAGAAACATTCAAGAGACCGCAAAGGTCCACTAAGCAAATAAGAAAAACAAAGAAAATGTTGATTCCAAAATCCCTCATTCAAGAAGTGAATATTAAAGTATCCAAAAGTAAAGGAAAAGCTATGTGGATTCCCAAGTCTCTTCTAAAGGACTTGGACACAAAAATAAAATCACAAGCTATGTGGATTCCCATGTCACTCTTAAAAGGTTTGAATGCAAAGGAAAAATTAGAATTGGCATCCAAGATTTCAAAGGCTTCCACTCCGTCTCCTTTCAAACATTTTTCATCTCCTAAACCTATTTTGGGTCCTCATGTCCCAAAAGTCATTGCTTTGAATACCTCTTCATCTATTTTGAGTCCTTATGTATGGAGATCCATATCTCCTACCATGTCAACACTTAAAACCATTTCACCCACTTTTCCTCTATTATTCCACCATCCTTCAAGATGTGTGTCAATGTTGATCTTGCCAAAGTTTCCATCTAAAAAACTCCAATCTCCTACATCTACCTACTACCCTTCCATATTGGGTCCCTACATATTCTTTCCTTCCATCTTCCTTATCCTCCATTTCATATCCTTCTCATTACCCTATCAACATCTTTGAGTGTACTCTCAGTGTTCTTGACCTATCATGGCATATCCTTCAAAGGAGCACTATCTAAAGAGAACAAGATGCATAAGTTTCTCCTTAAAATCAGAAGAAGAAAAAATATATTAAGAGAAGAAATTGAAAAAGAAAAGAAAAAGTGCCTCAGTGAAAACCTGGTAAATAGGCACCTTGGTAGCAAAATTAAAGAAAAATCAATTCATCCTATGGTGGAAACCACTTCTTGTGGCACCTTGGATAAGTACCATGATGAAAATCGGGCAAACAGGTGTCATGTGTAATTCCTCCTACTTGTACTCTTCACTTGGGGGCAAGTTCCTTCCATTTCATCTTGTCTTTCATACCTTCCATTCAGCCATCCCTTGCGTATCCATGTTTCATCTGGTGATCTTGACAAGGTTGATCCTATCCATGAACTCTTTGCATATTGAAATCCAGTATCATTTTCATTGGATCACTTACTTATCTATGACACACTATTGTGATCTTGCTTACCCAAAGCCAATACTCACTATTCTGGCACTAATCCTATCAGTTGACCCCTTGGTCTTGATTAAAAGGAAGAACTAATTAAAATGGAAATCTAGTTTTTAGAACTCTCTTGACATGTCCACTCTTTTGGAATGCATGCTATCCTACAAACTTTTCATGATATCTGGTCATTATCCTATCTAACATTTGGCACAACTTCATGAGCCTACATTGCTATATCCTTTTTACCTAGCTTGGGTAATCTTGAGGAGATTGTCCTTGAGGGTGGCATTCACTTGCTTCAGCCACCTTTTACAATCCACTTCTGAGATATCAATACATCCGTACAACCCTGCACATTTCTAGATATTGGGGGCACACAAATATGATCATGCTTGAGAATTGGTAATCTTTTAAAATCTTCTAACAATGGCAATCAGGCATCACTTGTACTCTATGCTCCATCTATCAACGCATCAATGATACTAAAAACTTCATACTTGCACATGTGCTATTGGTTGAAATCTATATTCCTATCAAATGTCCTATCCTTGCTTGGAATTTTGTTTGCATTTGCATCTTAGGAATACGTCATTCTGCACTAGGGAACATATTTGTTGAGCATGGTGAGTCTGCATCTGCTAGGTTGTTCTGGGGCCTTGGTTACAATGGTGTGACTCTGAAAAACAATGACATTTCACAAACACTTGAACTTTAATGATGCGAATCACAAACAATGGTGTCTTTTCAAAAAACTATCACATTCCTGAAATAGACATACACTAGTGTTTCTCAACACTGTAATCGACAAACATTGGGTTGCGATAACTAATAACATAGGTTAATCTCATGCATTCAGAAATAAACATGTTGCTTAATTTCAAGTTATCATTTGATGAGTTCTCTACTGTGTTTGAACAAAATGAATCAATAGTGTTTTTCAAACACTCCTTAAAACACATGGCCTAATATAGGTTTAATTATGACTCTTTTGTGTTCCCGTGATGTTTTGTACTAGGGGCATGTAAGTAGTTATGAATTTTTCATTGATTGCATATCAATTGGTGATTTTTATGTCTTCCGAGTTACTCCATGACGTCTTGTCAAAGAAAAAGAGTCGCAAGGACAAGGGGCATAAACTTTTCTTGATTTTCTGTGTATGGTGTTTGTTTCAAATGATCCTACGAATTTCACCTAAATATGATTTTTTTGGTAAGAGCTTCCAACATGAGTGGATAGCCGCAAATATCTCGATCATGGTTATGTGTAAACTACGGTGAGCTTGCAACAATTTCCTTGTTTGTTTTCTAAAATTTAGATTATCCCCTACATGTATACAAAGCATAATAAACCCAAGGATATGAATTTTCAAGGTCATTGCGGGTCCAATATCTTGCCTAAGCATAGAGTCTGAAATAGCAAAAGGAAATAACTATCTTATCATCCTGATTTCTATACCTTGATGCCTAAGTTTATTTCCGACATTTCAATCCAACAACTAAAGTATTCATACTTTCATAATATCAGTGGGTATTAGTGAGAGTTGTACTTTCAGGTGATACCAAAAATGCCCAATGATGATACAGATGCACCAATGTTACAAATGACATATCAGTGACAAGTCTTAAAGAGTCTGCATATAGTTGCATTTAAGATTTTGCATGATTCATTTGTGAATAAAGTTAAATTAAGGGTTGTTTGAACTTACAAATGCTTTCTTACTTCTTCCAAAAATCCAGGTTACTTACATGATCATACATTATTACTAATACAAATGTCATTGCATATCCATAGCATACATTTTTCATTCATAAATGAGAAAGCAATAAAATACAAAAACAAAGCATTTTGCATTGCAATTTACTTTCTACATCCTAAGTGCATCCATACATTTTATCTGAATAAGAAAAACTCAAAAAAAAATTCATTTGCATATTTTACATAGTCCCATTTGAAACACATTAGTATCAATAACAAAATCAAAGAGCATAAATGATGTCATAAACTAATCTAACTCATCACGAGACCAAGATCATAATCACATGTGCATCAATCTAATCAAATGCAAATTTTGTTCCTTTCAAACCTATTGGGAATGAAATCTTGGTCAGACATCATTTTATCAGATTCGCAATTCACATTTTAATATAATTAACTTAGTAACTGTGTGTTTTTAACACATCTTCATCTTTCCACTTCTTCTAATCAATTGTTTCTGAATTTACCCGATTCATGAAAGTGATACATCATTTTACTGAGGGATTTATTATTTTTCCTTTGATTTCATTCTCGAGGGGGCATGATCGCACTTATATCATTCAAAATTCTTGCTCAAAATAGTATTAAAATGACTTTTTTATCAAACAACTAAAGACGGGATGGTCCTTTGACTAAGTTAGGATTGTCGATAGAAGGCTTCGGTTCTCACAAGCTAGATATCTTATGTCTATTTTTACTCAGATTCTTATTAAGCTCCTACCAGCTTCGTACTATATTTCATTTGACAACCAAGGTCAGAATCAGTATTATCAATTCTCGGACGACAACCAAGTTAAGAATCGGTATATTTAAGATCTTTGTTAATTCACCTTTGCGTGATCATGTTCAAAGTCAATTATATCAGTTTAGTTCAACCAAGTGTGAGACTGATCTCATCAAACATTTCGTTCGATAACCAAGAACGAAATTCTCAAACCTTCTGAAGTCAAAATCAAGAACTTTCTTTGAATCAATGCGTTGCTCGCACATCAATTCAAAGAGGGGCAAATGTAACCACCTGGATTTGGTCTGTACCAACCATAGACCCTATTTTCCCAAGGTGTGATCATACGCTCTGTTATGTCAAGACAATGTTACTTTGGCATAATTTATTATTAAATCAGATTTAATGTCCTAGGTGATTTTTATCACTAATTTATATTAACTACTTCAGCCATACAATTCAAATCAATTTCAGCCAACCAAATATTATCAAATTCAAACAATGGCTAAAGTATTTAATTATAAAGGAATTAATCTATCTCATCCCTTGCATTTTAAACCCATTCCCCCAGCCTATTAATTTAATTAAAATAGCTATAGTCCTAATTAATTATCAAAAGACATAAAAAGCTTAAATAATTAATATTCCTATTTTTGAATGAATTAATAAGTTTAATTTATTTCATTTATATTCCCCTAAACCCTAAATTAACCTATCTCAACCACTTCTACCCTGAGTTCTAACCCATCCCAACATATTCCCCCCTTGCTAATCTAATTCTAAGCCTAATCTAATTCTAACCTCCCTCCTAATGTTGTCACATTCTATTAAGGAATGATTAACAACTCAACCCACTTGGGAGAGTAAACTTTCTCAAGCTTGACTCTCTCCAAGTCCACTTTCTCAAGCCACCCTCTTACACACTTCCCATGCTTCTTTAGGGCTCTCATTAATGCCTCATTAATGAAGATTCCTTAAGCCCATGTCTCTCCCCATGCCTCTTAAATGCTTGCATTTAATGCATTTGACTCAAGCCCATCCCTCATAAATTCCTCTTACATCCTCATAAATGCCTCTTACACCCTCTTTATGAGTCTTATCTTCTAGATGCTTCTTGGTCCATTTCTCTAAATGGTCACATTCCTCCCTACTTTCAACCCAATAATATTGTGACAAGTGTCACAATTTGATGCACTTGAAGAAGCACAATCCATGTGCTCTCTTCTTTTGGAATCCTAACCTCTCTTTAGCTTTGCATCTGAACCACCCATTTTCAACCCCTCTTTCTATAAATAGAAGGCATTTTTGAGAGAAAACGGCCCTCATTTTTAGAGTTAAATTGTAATTTTATGTTATTTAGATATCTATAGCATTTTAGTTTCAATTCCATGCATTGTTATAATGTAAGTTTTCATAACTTAATTACATGCTTTCTAATCATTTAGCTTAGTTTTCAAGTAAATTTCTCATTCTTAGGAGTGTATTGTCACTGAATGGTGCATAATCTGAGGGCATGATTATGGCATTTTTCAAACTCTTCCTAGATAGGGAGCAATAAGTCAGTTTTAGTGATTTGTATCTAACCATTGCTCTTTTATTCTATTTTTCACTAATCTAATGACTTATTGAAGTGTTGTGTCACAGGCAACAGGTGCATCATTTGACACTCACAAGGGCTATTGGATCATTTGGGTCAATTTCAAAGGTTGAGATGGTATTGATGAAAAAGTTATTAAATTTTATGATTGTATAGGCAAGGTCTATTTCCATACTCTCATCTGAATTGTCTGTCTGAAGATAATTCTTGCTTTCCTCATAATCCCCAAGAACGGTATCATGTGAATCTAATCCTAATGGTTATGTCCTTGAACTCTCCCTCTCATGATAATCATTACTATAGGTATGGACAACAGCAACTCCTATTTCTTCAGTGTAGTCAGACAATGAATCCCATTTGTAATCATTAGAGTCATCATCATCATTATCCCCAAGTCTATTAATGATTTATGTTTCTGTCTTTTTCTTTTCTGGATGTACATACATGCCATGTTTTTGGAACTCTAATGTAGGAGCCTTAGAATTCTTGTATAAAGGTGTAATCTTTTCTTTACCTTTAGATTTCTTTGGTCCTTCTCCTTTGTATCCTAATCCTATATTGTCTCTTTGGTAATTTGGATTTTTCAGAATTGGTTTTATAACACCTTCTCTCTACAACCCTATAGGTCCACTACCTTGATATCCCATCTTTTGCAACAAAGTATATCCCTTACCGTATATATCGGGTGATATATACTCATGCTTTTCATTTTCTTGATCTTTATGGTGTTTAAGAAAATGATTTGCATTACGCTTAGTTGCCTCATTTGATATAGTGCCACCACTTATAAATGTATCATAAATAGGCGTGGAAGGAGCTTCTGACTGTTGTTTGATAATCAAAGATTTTCCATATGACTTAGGAGATACGGGTAACTCTGTGATACATAAAGTTTGACCCAAAGTGTATTCTCCCTTACTTTTCTCTTTTATGTCTATTTTGATTCCATTGGATTTAGAGGTTGATGCTTCATTACTTGGATCAATGGGTGTGGTTATAGAAGATCCAGCATGATTATAGGGTACCAAGGATTCAGGTGTTATCTTCATAGTGTTGCAATATTGAAAAGGATTCGGATCTTCGTTGATAGTTATTTCTTGACCATTATGTGGAAACTTAAAACCCTGATGATAAGTCAAGGGCACAACTTGCATAGAATTAATCCAAGGTCTCCCCAAAAGAATGTTATATGCAAGATCCATATCAAGGACTTGACAAAGTACATCTTTGACTATAGGACCGACTCTGATAGGAATAACAACAGATCCCTTGGATGACCTCTCTTATTCATCATAAGCTTTAATTGTGATTTTCTTCTTTGGATCGACAACATTTTTAGAAAATCCCAATGCAAGGACTAGTTTTAAAGTGCATATATTCAAGCCAGCTCCTCCATCTTTTAGTACTCTTTTTATTTTATGATTTTTCACAAGGGCTTCTATATGGAGTGGAGCATTATGCGGTTGATTAATGGCTAGATAATGATGCTCAGTAAAGGATAGGTAATGCGGAGTTTCAAATGTCCCACCATAGCTTGGAATTGGGCTTGATCTAGATTTGTAGGGACATTGGTTCCTAGGACAGCTTTCTCAAGAATATCCTTATGAGAAGGAGACAGACGCAAAATCTTGAGTATGGATATTTGGGCTGGTGTTTTCTTCAATTGATCCAAAAGATTGTATTGATTGGAAGCACTTGGCATGGAATTTGTAACATAGATAGACTTTTTCTTAGAGGTGCTAGGTTTGGATGAGACACCTTGAAGAGTAACCTTGGATTTTGCTCGAGTAGTGACATTAGTTGGTTGACTCTTTTCTTTGATAGTAATCTTATTGGCATAATATTGGAAAGGATGGCATTCAAAAATGTGATTTAAATAATTATAGGATGTGGTATTTTAGTTGGCTTGATTATCACCCTTAGCATTGGAAGAAATTCCTTTCTCATGTTTGGGAAGTGGATCTTTAAAAGTCGTATGTGACTCATTCGAGGTATGTCCATCAACACTAATTTCTCCACTTTCAATCAAGTCTTGTATTGCATGTTTGAGTCTTTGAAAATCATTGGTTTTGTGCCCCTTTCCTCTATGAAATTCACAATAATCATTATCATTCCACCAAGAAGGCTTCACCCTAGGTTCAAAATCTCAGGTTTCAAGAAGTATTGAGTTTCTTTGTGATCAACTTCCTTAATGCAGATTCAAGAGATTCACCCAAAGGAGTAAAAGTTCTTCTACGTGGCATAAAGGGTAATCTTGATGAATTGTTGTTGGTATTCTGATTAGCACTTTGATTGCTATAAGTAGGTTGACTAGCATTGTCTTTACTTGTGAGATTCAAAATAGGTTGTGTTGGTTTAACATGTCGATTGTCCACAATCCCATCATTGACAATGTTCTTGTTTTTGTTCCAAAATTTGGACTTGTCATTATTGTTGTTGTTGGGATTTGAATTTGAAGATCCAACATTGTCTTTGGAGTAAAGCTTAATCTCACCTTTCTTAACCATAGCTTCCTCAATTTTGACTCCATTTTCAATGAGCTTGTTAAAGTTTGGAGGACATTGCAATTGCAACCTATAGCTCATTTCTTGTGTAAGGTTATGCACAAAGATATCCATCTTTCCTTGTTCAGGAATTGTTCGTTGATACTTGGCAAACAATTGATGCCATATTTGAAAAAAAGTAAGGAAGGGTTCTCCATTCTTTTGTTGTGCATTGCAAAGATCAAGCATAGTGACTTCATGTTTGATATTATACGAATAATGAGTCACAAACTTGTCAATAAGCTCATTGAAAGAATTGATACTTGGGGGTAGTTTGGAGAACCATTCCAT
Organism: Thuja plicata; assembly: GCA_018584345.1. Lineage (NCBI taxonomy): Eukaryota > Viridiplantae > Streptophyta > Pinopsida > Cupressales > Cupressaceae > Thuja > Thuja plicata. The sequence goes on along the minus strand of MU223541.1, from coordinate 1,098,045 downwards.
GGCTTGTCCTCCTATACTACCTGGAAATAGTCGCATGAGATATGTATCATTGTGGGTGACTTCAATACAAGCAGCACAAAACTCATGAATGTGGTCTTGTGGATCTAAATTCCCTTTGTATTTGTCAAATTTTGGTACCTCAAAGTGAGGAGGGAATGTAATCATTGCCAACTACTTATGAAAAGGATAGGGACATATATCATCCAAGGAATATTTCTTGGTTGATGATCTAGTTTGTATGTCACGAATTTGTTGTTGAAGCATTTGGATTTTTTGTAGGACGGGGTCCAAAGATGGTGGAGGTCCTTGGGTGTTTTGGAAAGCATTATTTTTCTTGTCTTCCTTTGTTCCATGAGCACGTGTCTCTTGAGAACCACCAGGAATTTCTTGATTATTTATGATAGGTGGTTCTTTAAGAGTGGAGACATGAAAATCATTGGGTAGTTTTGTTCCTTGTTGAGCAAGAATGAGGAAATACATTTCCTTGTCCATATCCAAAAGTCTTTCCATGACATTGTAGAACCTAGAATCTCGCATAACATATCTTAACTCTTGATCTGTTGGTTTGTGATCTGATATAAAAATTGAATTTTTCTTAGACCAAGGGTTTTCCTCATTGTTATTACCTCCTTCCATCTTGTCTACAGATTTTTGATTAACGGTTTGTTTGAGTTTTTGAGATCAATTTTGAACCATAAAAGGTGAAAGATGATCTTGGGATGAAGATTTTGATGAGACAAATGGAATGTGATGATAGAAAAGATGTGAGAAAGAGATTCAGAAGTGTTGAAGTAGATAGGGTAACTTGATAATCTAAGTCAATAGGAGGTATGTATCTCACTATGATATGAAAAAATGAAAAACCAAGAGATAGCGACTTAGGTAAGTTTTGATTAAGGATGAAAGATCCTGATATGATAAAAACTCACAAAAGCCAGAATCTGATAATCAATGTAATTTTTCAACACTTAAATGTAGATTTTGAAGATTGAGGAATGATTTGGTGAATTTTGGATGAAAGAAAGATTGAAAAATGGTGAAGATGGTCAAACTAAAGATCAAAGGTCTGATAAGATCGAATGTGTTTCCAGAATCGTACTGAGAACAAAAATGGGTAGCTAAAAAAGTTATTTTGAAATCTTGAGGGTCCGTACAAAGGCTATCTATTGTGTATGCATACGAACAAATGCTCAGCAAGATTGGACAAATGCGTAGTAGAAAGTGATATATGCACAGGTTCTGATTTTCTGATGATTTTGGCTTGAAATTTGAATTTTTGTAGTTTTCAGATGATTTTTGGTTTTGGCAAAGTAAAAATGCATAAACACACACATGCAAGATAGAAATGATTTGATCTAACTTAATCTAATATGTATGCACAAATATGCTTACAATTCCTAAGGTTGGCAAGGATGGTATCTGCTGAATCCCCACTTGGATAATAAAATCCAGCCATGTAAATTCAAAGAGGACAACCTAGGAACTTGGAGGCATAGGCTCCTCCTTACAATACACTCACTTCTTTGGCACACCAAGTTTCAAATTCAATGGGTCATTACTTCCCAAAGAACTGCTATCTCTACTATGAACCGTGAGTAATGTGGGGTGTCTTCATGGGTTGGGCTACCTGTTGAGCCAACAAATAGAAGGTCTTTGGCCTCTAAACAAAATTTTCTAGTAAGGACATCTGTTCAGGTGGTTGTGATCAAGTCATTTTCCCAATTAAGGGGGCTCTCCCAATCCTTTCAAGGTAATATTTTCACCTTAACAATGTAGGGACTTTAACGCACTACGAGGGTACTAGAGGAGATTTTTTTTGCCACAATGAATTCACACCTGTCCATTATGAGACTAATCACAATGGCATTTTTTGTATACCGGTTTGGAAGGGTTTGGCTTTATCCTATTACCGGTTGGGTCATTCCTTGGGGTGATTACCTCTTTTCCCACCAAAGATCGCCCTCTAAAGATTATAACAGTTTCTCTTACACCCAAGATCCATGAAGGGCGAGGGGAGAGGATACGTTGTTATAATCTGGGATTACAATTGAGATATAAAAGAAAGACACAACAAATAGTTTTCTAAACTAAAGAAAACACACAAATTTGAAAAACATGTCGTATTTTAAGCCCAAATGAAGGTTATAGTTTATTTTGCAAGCCCCTAGGAACCTGTAAATAAAACTGTTAATAATTTAAGATTGGGGTCTTCAGATTTACGACTTGCAAAATAGCCTAAAATCTACAAGAACAAACAAAAACATGTTAAGATGATTAGCCAAAAATAGAAAGATGAGAACAAAATTCTACAAATGAGAATGATGAATGCCCAGAAATAGCATATGAATGCGCAGAATGTATGGATGTGTAGCAAAAATGGATGAAAGCATAGTTTTATGGAATGAATGCACAGATCTGAGCAAAAATGCAGCAAAAAGAAATAATTACGCAGAAAGTGGAAAAGACATAAAAGAATGGATGACTAGCGGAAGCAAAATCGATGTGCAATAGGAATAGATGCACAACAGAAATGGATGCGCAACAAGAATGGATGGATGCACAGGTATCATGGATGAATGCACTGGAAAATCCTGTAGAATTTTGCACACATAAAACTAAAAAACAAAATGTTAATTTTCGTGGGGAGGCCCCACGGTGGGCACCAAAAATGTATGCAAATTAGATGTCTACTGTTCTAAATAAAATACTACTAATTGCTAGCTAATAAATTAATCTAAATGCAACACCATGAAGATTACAAATGATCAAATGAAATGAAACTAAAACAAGTTTACTTTCACTTACCCATTGTAGTTTGTCTCCATTGTCCTCCTAGCCTTGATTTCTTGGATGTGTTGAGCACTCAGATTTCCAATTGAAGCTTCTTTCCCAAGATGTCACCAAAGTGTGGAGAATGAGAGGATTTGTATGAAAAATGGCCTAAAGCTTGATTAGGCAACTAATGGATGATGGAATGGTATGAAAAGGCTTAAAATGCTTGAATGCTTGATGATTTTGGATGCTTGAGTGCTTGATCTCTAGAATGCTTGAATGCTTGAAAGTTGCAATTGCCTATTAGCTCACAAAGGGAGACTGAGGCTCCTTTTATAGATTTTTGGAGGACTTAAGCTTACGTGGCACAATCCTAGGGTGGAGATTGCAAGGTGGAAGATCCTAGGGCTACAATTGACTTGGTTGAAGGGGTTGAAAGAAAGGGAGATATAGTTGGAATGTGAGAGGAAGAATAGGGAGGATGTTCCTCCTACATTGACATGGAGGAGAAGAAGGTGGAAGGGAAAGACACATGTCGAGTGTCTCACAAAGACCATTGAGAGGAAGGAGGAAGGAATTTTTCCTCATGAGGACTCTTGGTACAAATGTTGCATGAATCACCTTGGAATCTTTGAGTTGGCTTGAGAAGCTCCTTAGGAATAGGGATTGCTTCTTGACTTAGTGTAGGAGAAGACATGTGGTCATGAGACCAAGTCTTATGAGGCCACATAGCCCTTAGGAATAGGACATGTGTGGGTGAGGATAATGAATAATTAATAATTAATAGTAATTAATTATTTTAGCCAAGGCGATGTGTCGAGTGACTAGGTTTATCAGGTGGAATAGGAGACTTAGTCATATTTAGTGATTGTGTAATTAACAATTTAATTAAATCACTTCAATGAGACAAATTTAGAAGACCTAGGATAAGAAGAATAGACTATAGTGAATGTATCAAATAAATTGAATAATTTATTTAATAAATAGAAGAAATAAATATTAATTAAATAATAAATATTTAATTAATTCATCAACTCAATATTAATTAAATAATAAATATTTAATTAATTAATTAATTAATGAAGCCATGTTTTAGTGTATACACTAGTATCATTGTAGGTTATACTGACCTCTTCATCGGGTGTCAGGGGAACTTTGAAATACATATCTCGATTATTCAAGCTATAGCGATTACATTCATCGGTGAAGATTATGTCAATACACCATTCCCTTTTGGAATTCCTATCGGTGTAGGTCTTGTCGATAGACTCATCGGCAATATGCAAGACAAATAAAACTCTTAGTCGCTTGTGTTTTCTTTATTGATGGAGGTTATCGGTATATTATATCAATTTGATGACTTTTACCATAATTTTGCCAATGAGTTTTTTGCCTCAATGTTCCACCATTCTCCTTATTGGTGTATGGTTAATCGATGTCATTGGTTAATTTGCTTGTTCATTCTCATTGGGATAACTCTTGTTGATGCTTCAAACCAATATAAAGCATGATTAATTAACAAGGCTTTATCATAATTTTTTTTTAAACATGTCTATAGCTATCTCTCATTTGTCAATATCCTCTAATCTAGGAAAATATGCTAAGTTATAATTATGATATGTCGAGTCCAGAGTCACTTTGTCACAACCCATATTTGCTAAGCAATCAGCTAACATGTTACCTTCTCGATAAGTATGGGAGAGAAAACATTCTTCAAAAGAACCTATAAGTGTCCATGCTTTCTTGAGAATGTACAAAATTTTCCAATTGAAAGATGATCTATTAATACCTTCAAATTTATCATTTTTTTGATCGATAATATCAATTGATACATGACTGATGCATTTGTTATCATAATCAGACATTCATATATATAGATTATCATATTCAGTATTAAGGTTGATGATAGGATATTGGATTACATTAGATCTAACATGAACCAATTGGTATGACTAATTTGTAGAATTATTTAGTATTTCATGCATGAATTTTATATGAATCTTGAACTGCAATCATGTAGCGTAAGTGGTGAAGTTTCAACTAATTGTATTTCCTTATTTTTATTCTAATTTTTTATAGCAAAGTATGACTGTCACATTTTGAGGACTATAATATTCATATGTAACAAATGTAATATTGATGGTGAATTATTGATATAGTATTGATGGCTTTGGTCAATGTGCCAATGTGTCAATGTGGTGTTGGTATGTGCTTGTTGAATACCTCGCACACAGAGTAATCATGAGCGTCAATTTTGGTATTGCCCAAATATAAAGAAGGTTGTTAATGCAAATATATTTTATGTTTAAAAATAATGTAAGAACTAATGTAGATTTGGTATTGCAGGCAAATAATGGATGTGAATACTTTAGTTGGGTTGATGATGCCCCATCTACATCTATACTACGAGATGAAGGAAATGAGTGCAAGTTGGGTAAGGCTCGAGAGGTGGCTAGGGCTGAGATTGCTTCAATGGAGAAAGCTAAAATTATCTCTCTATGATGCCTTCTTTGTGTTATAATCAGACTTGTTTGTTGGGACCATATGCATAAATGTGCTTAAAAGAGAGAGGGAACTTTCATAAGTAATTTGGCTGCTCTTTTCATTTTCTATGGTTGTCTACACAAACCCTGGAGATTGTAACTTGTTTATGATTTTGTATAGATACGTTGTACAAATTTATAGTCATGTCATGACTATCTTGGAGTTTTTAACTTGTTTATGATTTTGTATAGAAAATTTTAAAAAATTAAAAAAATAAACTTATTCAAAAAAATTAAAAAATTAGAAAAAAAAAAAACTTATTCAGGTGGTATTTCGATTCCATATGTATGGAACCAAACATAGAAAATGCATCTTCTCTCATCTTCCAGGTGAACCAAATGGTTCTAGCCATATTCCAAAAACCATGTTCCAGATTTAAAATTTCCTAAATTGTCAAATACTAGAATTTGACAATTCCAGCATTATTTAATTCCACCAAACAAACAGACCCTAAAGGATGAGACAAAGAAAACCTTCATTCATGAAAGCTTCCAAAACCTATAGCTAAGACAAAGAGGGAAGATTAAGGCTACTTAAGATATTTCTAAGATGGTTAAGCCCCTATTGTAGTCTTTCAACATTCAAAGATAGCGAATAATATATAGGAAATAGAAATGGGAGTACACTTAAGCCTACATGTGTCCAGTATGAAGATAACTCTATCAAAACTAAAACTATAAGTATTAAATCCTAGGTCTAGAATAATTAATACCCTAGTTACGATGTAAATAGAGTTGAAAGCCACCAAGTGCCAACAATTTGCAGCACAAATAAATTGTAATAGCAATAGAGGTATGGAAAGGAAAGAAGAGTTGCAAACAATATCACCTATAAACACTAAAACATACATGATAGTTTTGAATATTAGAAACAAAATTCTCAACCATAGAGAATCCAAGAAGACCAATTTTGGAAGTGTATAGTTGTTTAAATAGTTCAAGAGTGTAAATAATACTTCACCAAATCACTAGAATGCAAGTGAGAGCTTGAAGGAGATTACAAAATGTAGAGTTCGTCACCAAAGATTAATTCTAGGAAATATAAAGGGTCATGGAATGCCAAATGACTATTACAATTTGCCTGAAAGATCTCATAATTGTTACATTCACACAACATTTCTCACCAAGGTGGCAAGGACAAAAGAAAACCACCATTGTACGAATGGAAAGTTAGTGGACACTAGCACATTGTGTAGACATCCACATCCAAACAAAAACTTGGAATGAAATGGCACAAAACACATTGACTCACATTAAAAAAAATACAAGATTCAAAATAGCATCAAGACTGAGATAAAGGCTAGGTCAAGAAAAAATTAACCTCCTTCCAACTTATCATTTTTGCATTTCTTCCAAAGCCAAAGTATTTGACATGCGTTCAAGTTATAAAAAGACATCGTCCCTACTTCATTTGACCATCTATTTCTCCTTGAGCCTTCCACCAGTTTAGCAACATTCCATTGTCATAGCAATCCAAAGCCATCGATATCTAAATTTAGCAACTTCCAAAATCACCCTTTCTTGCCACCGTATATTTGTATATTTGGATCTTGCATTTATTATTGTGTTCCAAATTACCAAGCAAGACATTCTAAGGTTCAAGGTGGATGAGGCTAAAACTACGTTGGGCCTCTCTACTTTCACTCGCATTTTGGTTGACATGGATATCTCCACACCGCTTTAGGGGATGTGGTTCTCATGGTTGGGAACATGTGTTAAACTCATTCACTGGATTATGAGGGCCTCCCCTTTCAATATTGATGTTGTTTCTCTACTAGCCATCTGGCTACTAAGTATACTCTCTCGATTCATAAAGGTACTGCCACTTAGTGGAAAGATGCAAAGGATGATCATTTGACCATCCAAGCCTTTGATTCTCCCTCTAATGACTCCTCACAGGCTAATGATGACCCCCCCAAGAGTGATTCTCCTGCCAACCTAGCCTCCTCTGAACTAGAGGACCTAACTTCACCTCTCACTACTGATGTTGTCCCCTCTAGCCGCATCGACCCTCTGATAATGAATACTCATGATCTGCTCCAGGATTTGGCTATAGATGTCTACCATTTCCAACACTCTATTCCAGGTGTTGAATGTCTCACAAAGAGGGTTACACTACCATGTGGTGGGGACCCTAGTGAAAGTATCACTTGAACATTTGTCCACCAGTGAAGGACGAATCACTCTTTAGTGTCTCATTCTCCTCCCCCCACTGTGGATGACTTGTCTTCTCACTCTTGATGTGGGTTAATAGCTATGGTGCTAGTGTGATGTTTATGGTTTATTCTTGATCTTGTTGTAAATATTCACTTTGATCTATTACTCTACGAACGAGAAGTCGCTGATCTGTTAGACTCTCTGGAGAAAATGCTAGAGAAATCATGGGTGAGAATAGTAAAAGTGCTATAATCAGCAGCAAGCCAACCACTTTTTACTTTGTCGCAAGGTTTTGGAAAGGGTTTTTAATTTTTGATCTTTGTTATCCTTGCACTTTTTTACTTGTGAAATTTCACATTTTTGACTTGCAGAATGAGTCAAGAGGTTTCTATTTTTATTTTATTACGATCACTATGTGTTCATTTTGATAAGTGTTTCCTTAATAGTGTTTAACTAAATAAATATTTGGAGAGATTTTAAATGCTATTATAGAAAAAATTATCTTTTTAAATGATTCCAATAGTTTCATAAGTTCATAAGTTCGCAAGCAATCAAGTCCTATTGAGTGTAAAGTTCTAAATTCAATTTTGAACAAATAGACATCCTTCAATTTTTGGCTTCCCTATATTGAATTGATTTCTATTAAAATCAACAACCTAATAAGGGGTTGACCCTTACACAACCATGATCCAAAGGCATTAAAAAATAGCACATTAGCATGGTTGTTGGCTTTTACAAGAAGAGGTCATCAATGGCTCACTAACAGAAGACTAATAGTAAGGTGTTGGCAAATACAAAATACAAAATATAAACAGCACACTAGCATAAAGGCTAGTAGCCCTCCTCAAGAGTGGGAGGGAAACTCACTTTCCACTTGTGGAGAAGAATGTGAGTTTAAAAAACTATTTTTCTTGCGTCATCAAACAACTGACCAGGAAATGTTGTCCTTAGGATCCCTACCACAGGGGGGAACAGTTAATCAAACTCTATTTGGGCAACTGTCAGCACAAGGGTTGGAGTGTTGAGAAAGTTATACATTATCATCTAGAGATTGGAGCAAAGTGGGAGTAGCAAGTGAAGAAGGATCATCACAGCTAGAGGGGGCCACACTAGAAGGAGAAAGAGTGCTATTCTCATGGATGGCCCAATTTACAGCATGAGCATCACCCAAATTTGCAACATCACCCAGATTTCCAATAGGAGCTTCATCCTCATTGTTAGCCTGCAGCTCTTCATCAAAGGAAGAATAACAATCCAACACAATCAAATGTTCTTCACAAGTGTCTTTCCACCAAGTGGCATCGCCTTTACATTGCAAGAGAGAACTATCAGTTGCCAAGTGACCAGTAGAGAAACATGGTCAGCATAAAAAAGGGATGCCCTCATAATCCATCACTTGAGTCCATGGCCTATCCTCCACCATGAGAACCACATCTCCAAGCAGAGTTTTAGAGATATTGATATCCACCAAAATTCATGCAAAGGTAGAGAGACCCATAGTTTTGGTAGTCTCATCCACCTTTATGAGACAACCAATAAAGTTGTCAATGACCTCAAAACAAGAGTTCTCCCAAACGTGAAGGGGGAGATAGGGGAGTCAAACCCACACTGGATGCATGTTAAGTGATTCAATAAGAGGATTAAAGCAAGCTATCCAAGGTTTAGCCAAGAGAGAGTGGGTCCCCTAAACCCACAACTTGTTAAGCACCAAATCCCATTCTTCTTCGAAAGAAAAAAGAGCAATAAAAGAACCCTTTGCACAAGGGAAGAGCTCAATAGTACCCAAGACCAAGGGTCTCCATGAATCTGTCACCCAATGATGAAGATTTGGAAGAGGACATAAATCAATGAATTTGTAAACCAACCCGCAACGTTGGTAGAAATCCACATTTTCCACCACATATGGACCACACACTATCACAAGGGATGTCTTGGCATAGGCAAGGGGTCAAGATTTCTCCTTTCAAGGTGCAAATTTGGCAATGCAAGCAGAAATTCATCCACCAACAACAATAACCTAGTACCAGGTCTCTAAGAGGGACCTAACAAGGTAGCAACCAAAGCATCCTTGAAACCACCCCTATAGAGGGAACCCAAAGGAGCATCCACAACCAACTTAGGAGACAACATTTTATAGTTGCAGCATGAGAAGAAACTAGTGTTGCATCATGAGAAGGCTAACCATTTACATTTGCAACGTGAGAAAGCTACATATTTTGTGTTGATCCTTCATCTCAAGTAAGAGCTTATCATTCTTCTCAAGCGGGGGCCTGCGATTTCAAAATCTTCGGCATGAGCGAGATCCTGTGATGATCATTTTCCAAACTATCAAAGCTTCTTGCAACCACCATCTCTATATACAACAACTATATGGATTTGATACAAAGCCTCCAATAAAAAAATAAAAAATAATACTACTATGATTTAATTAGTCATAAATGGTAGTGTGTTAAACTAGATGGAGAGGTATGTCAACACCTACATAGTTTATAGAAGTGGTGGAGCTCTATCACTCTTTCTAAAGTGGCCTTAAAAAGGTTTTTCTACATCTCAACTATTGGAGGACCCTCTTATTCCCTCCCACTTAAGGTGGGTGGCAATATTAGTTGTCGGTGGGAGGCTATAGATTGAGAGGGAATTGTAGTTTGGTGGGTTGGGAATAGTAGTCTGATGGGTGGTAGTAGTTGGACATTATAGAAAGAACACTACAATAAAATTTGTTAGAGATGGATAATTTTCCCTAGTCAAATCCTTAATTATGTGAAATCTAATACACTTAAGACTCTTGAGAATGAATCTAAACCTTTACAGTGTTCATAGTATGAGTTCCTTTAGTAAACATTAATCCACACAATATTTAGGAAATAAATGGACTTCATTAATTGACACTTTTGGATAGGTATAAGTGCCAAATTGTTATAAACTATTTGACCATTGAAAAATGTGATGTCTAAGTACATTGTATACCAAAAATCTCAACATGGATTGTTGTGTCTTATTATACTTGGCACAATAACATTGACTAATTAATTAAAGGTATTTTAACCCTAAAGTTATAAATTGATAATAGAAATTAAAATAATTCCATTCACCAGTTTTAAGAATAATAAAGTTGAGAAGAAAATTAATCCATTGCTAAAGAATGTCAAAATTGAGGATAAAAAGTTATATATCATCAGTGAAATTATGGGGGAATTTTATAAAATGAGTAATTGTTAGGTTGGGTGTAGATATATAAAATTCAAAGAAAGGTGTATAGTTATTTTGGCATTGAGTAGAAATGGAGGGTGGTGTTTTTATCTTGTTCTTTTTTTGACCCTTGTATGCGAGGAAGGTCAATATCATTGGGGATATGTGTTCAAGCATGATAAATAAATCCATCATAAAATTATAATCGAAACCAAGCTTAATACATAGACTAAAAATATCTCGTAGATAGAGATTTGTAGGCTACACTATCTAGATCCAAACATACTACTATGTCACAAGAAGACTAGGACAAAATATATATAAAAGTTAAGGGTATTATCTACTTGGTTAAAGTAGTGGTGTTGATAATACTTACTTGGAAGACCTTGGGAGATTTATATGAAGCTAAATCTTAGGTTGAAAACTATTTTTGTGAAAGTTGTATACCCTTAGGATGGAGGATGGTGGCTATATGGTTGAACACTTAAATACATTTAATATTATTCTTATATTGTGGTATTATGTTGGAGTAAAAATGAAGGAGAGGGATTATTGCATGAATTTGTTGTGTTATTCCTCAAATAATTCATGGGACCACCTTATTATGGCTAGTGGAAGTACTACAACCAAGTTGAAAATGGATGAGATGGTGACTTCAATACATCTTTACATATGACCTTATGTCAAATTGGTGTACGAACATAAAGATTGTGATGGTGTGAAGGTGAACATAAGAGGTAATTCTCATCTAAGTATTCTTGATCATGAAAGTATCTTCATTCAATTCCTTGTTGGACGAGTGAAGGGGATTAATGTGTAATGCACATCCTACATTTATGTGACTCCTGCTTTTGTTTGTTCCTTGTATATGCTTTCTAATTTATTTAGATATGTTATATTGACTATTTCTTCGGTGTGTCAAATATTTCATGTGCTTTGAGTCATCTCTTTGAAATTTCTAATGAGGTTTGTTGTTTCATCAAAGTGTTTTAATGGTGTATTATGGATGTTTTATATGACCATCAGGGTGTTCAAATGGTGTATTATCTATGCATTATGGGGTGCATGTGTTGTTCTTGTGTGTGTTGAATCATTTTAGTGTTTCAATTATGTGTTATTATTGATTATGCATCTTGCTCCAAAATTATGTTAGTCATAAATGATTTGTAGTGAGATCTAAAAAATTGATGATATCTTGTAGTCATTATATCTCAATAGTGAATAATTTAATTTAATTGTGAATTATTTCATATTTTACAAATCTTTATTCAATTCATTAATTATTATGTATTGGGTAGATGTGCATAATGTTTTTTGAGTGTCTAGTAAATTTATTAGCACGTTCGATCAATAGTTAGTATGTGGAGAATATTGACACATGGATATCACTAACCACCTCACCTTACTAGCATTTTTTTTGTCAAAGCCCATCAAAATCTTATTTCAATCAACTTTGATTCTAGATCACCATATGTTAGATCTATGGATGTGTCATTTGTCTTCTTGAGTGATGCTAATATTGTTTATGTGTTTTTTTGGTATGTGCAAAGATTTAGTAATCTATTTGAAATATTAATATGTTGATAGTTTAGAGAGGAGGGGGGGTTTGTTTGCTATGTTAATTATTTAGAAATATTAATATTATGTAAAATGCATAGTTGACTTAATTATTATTAAATTGTAAAAGAATTTTCTTTTATCTATTTTTAAATATGGACTTAAATGAAAAAAAAATTCTTTTATTTTTGTAAGAAAATATATATATATATATA